>VTPC01090440.1:138373-230587 GCA_011009095.1 Ignelater luminosus | reverse complement strand
GAGGCGAAGGTCGGTTGGTTGGTGGACTCGGAGGGAAAAGGCCGGAGCGTAAACAGGGGATTCATAAAAACACAGGCCTTTGAATTATCAAATAGGCAAAGAAGCAGTACGGTAGAGTGACCCTCTACGGCTCGGTGTGTCTTCTTTTATTAAATACTTAAAGATAGGGTCAGAGGGGAAAGGGGTTGGCGGGCTTATTTTTGACAAGCGGTTCAGGACCGCTTTGAGATGAACCAATTTAATTGAGCACGTTTTATTTATAGCATGATTACTATATAGCATAGTAGACAATGTAATGTCGTACGATGGAACGTTCTCTACGATGTATTGCGTTATCCTAATCGGATCTCGTAAACTTTCCAAATTTACCTGTCATATGATAGAGTCATATTGTATCTAGCCACATGGGCGGCCTTCTTTACATATAGTTTAATAAACAAAATAGAAAGACTTCTACTTTTATATTGTAGATATATTGTAGATATGTATATTGACGTAGAATTACTTAAATGACAGACTGATTACTTACCAAATGAAAGTTTGAGCTTTATAAGAAATTATACGTAGTTTTTTCTGTGTACAATTCCTAGGTTTCATATATTCCCGGTAACATATATATGATGTGTCCCAAATTCGTGGCCCAAAAAACGAGATTATCCGATTTTTTTGGAAATGGAATATCTCCGGTATGAGCAAAGATGGAAAGAACGGCAAAGAGGGGTTTCTGAGAATTTGCCCTTTAAAGCCCGTTTGTCAAGATGCAAAATTTTGTACAGTTTTTCAAGCACGCGAAATTGCATCGTTGCAAACAGAAAAATACCTTTCAAAAAGCATTACAATATATTGTGCAGAAAATTTTAGAACTTGACAATTTTTCGTGCAAGATCTGAGAGCTATTTGTGGAGTAGTGGGCGTGCACTAGATGAACTTAGCCTTCATTCTTCATAACCAACTAATCTGTACAGCTAATCTCACACCCTAGCAGGGTCTTAAAGGTTTCTACGCCAGTTGCACGTGATTTCGTGAATTATTGTGTTTAAATACACACACTTTGTTTTATAGGTTAATCTAGTCCTACTTAGCTTCAAGATTTTTCTAAACAAAAACAAATTGGCTTTGACATTTAAGATAGCCAACCCACACCATGAGTCAACCTTAGTACACAAAATATAACTCATAATAATAATAGTGCGCATGCTCATGCGTAAGCATTTGTACAGAATTTAGCTACTGTTACAAGCCAATGTAACAAAAAACTCGTTTTATTTCGGCGGCTAAACGTAAACGCAATTTTTGTTTAATTAAAGTTTCCCAACTAATTAGAATAGGTTATTAAATGTCCCCTTCCAAAACAAAATCGACGTGTTTCAGCGATTTTTGATAACTTGATAATAATTTTTGACTAATTAAAGAGTTAGTCAAGGTGGGAAGTTTTCAGATAAAAGCGCTGCAGGTCTTGTAGGCCCTTCACTTTTACAGTCACTACTACTTTCTGCCATTCTTTTCAGGTTCATTGCTACTTCTCTCCAGTCATCAATTCCAACCCCTTCCATATTACGCTTTACCATATCCATCCACTTTTTCTTTGGCCGCCCTCTTTTCTTTCTCCCGCCTACTGCCTTTTCTAACACCTTTTTGTCCCATCTTTATTTGTTGTGGCCTAACCATCTGACTTTTTGAGCTCGTGCTTTGTCCGTAATTCTTGATCTTCCAAACGCTTCTACAAGTTCACGATTTGTTCTCCTTATCCACTCTCCTTCTATTGTTTTAATTCCAGCAAAAATTTTATTTAGGACTTTTCTTTCCCATACTTCTAGCCTGGTTTCTTCTTGCTTGGTCATCACCCAAGGTTTGCTTGCATATAGTACCACGGGTCGGATTATTGTTTCATATGCTTTTATCTTAACTGATCTTGAGACACATTTTGCCTCTAGAATTTGAGACGCTAACTGCTACCATTTAAAATTTTTTTATGTATTTCTTTCTCTTCTTGCGCTTCACTTGCAATTGCTGCCCCGAGATACACAAATTCACTCATTTTTTCGATGTGATACTCTCTCTTCCAGCCTTTATCTTGATGTACTTGTTATCTTCTGTTATTTTGGCTTGCATTTCCATATATTTTGTTTTTTGTTCATTTACCGTTAGACCAAATTTTCCGGACTCTTCTTCCAACTAGCCAAATACACGCTCTAACTCTATCTTTGATCTTATCAATAAGACTACGTCGTCTGGGTACGCAATACATTGATGTTTGTGATGATAGATCAAACCATTTCTTTGAATATTACTTTCTCTTACTATTACTTCCAACACCATTTTAAATAGATCTGTTGACTTAAACCTCTTTTAATGGTAAACTCGTTCGAGAAGCTTCTCTCTAGTAGAATCTTACTAGTTGTATCACTTATTAGTGTCATTTTCACAAGTCTTATCAGTTTTTTTTTGGTATTTCCAGTTTTTCCATTGCTTCGTACATCTTTTGACAAGAGGTAGAATCATACCCCTGTTTGAAATCTATAAATAATATGTGTAGGTCCAGGTTTTGCTCGTAACTGTTATTCTGTGCCATTTTCAAAGTAATATTTGGTCTGCAGTAGATCTTTCTGCCCTAAAACCTCCCTGGTATTCTCCTATTTGAGACTGAAATTTTGTTAACTTTGACCGGATAATTTTTGGAAGGACCTTATATAGAACATCCAGTAAGGCGACCCCCACTCTTTCGGCATTACCTCTTTTCGCCACGCTCTGAGTATTAGATGGTATAATTTTCTATTGAATTTCTCATCTCCAAGTTTTGGAATTTCTGTTGGGATTCCATTTTTTTATTCTTGTATTGCCTTCTTTATTTCTTGCTGTGGTGATTCTTTCACGTCTTCTTGTACATTATCTTGCGATATTCTGAGTGGTGCCATTAACTGTTCATCTTCTTCAGCTGCGTTTAGCAGCTTTTCGAAATTTCAGTTTATCTGTTGTGTCTCCGAGGAGTGCACCTTCCTTACTTCTACAGTATATTGCCCTTCTATTACTTTTAATTTTTTTTCTCTTTTTTGCCTGCAAATTTGTCTCACTTCCTTTCTTTCCTCGTTGTATATTTTGATTGTTTCTGCTGTTCTGTGCTCTGTGGTTTCTTGCTGTTAGCGCCTTCTTACATTCTTGATTAAACCATTCGTCCTTTCTTTTAACGTCAGTGCTGCCTAACCATACATTCGCTGATTCTATCGTCGTTATTTCTATTTCTCTCCATTCATTTTCTATTGGTTCAGGTCCATCTGTCTTCATTTCTAATCTTTTGCTGATTTCTGTGCTTAAACCACGTACAACATCTTTTTGAAGCAGGTCTACTCTGTATTGTCGTCTTTCTTTTTTTGCTCTTCTTTTTGATAACCTTTGTTTAAATTTGGCTATTGGCGTCAGCCCCTCTATTACTTCTACAGTCCCGGATACTTGCGCAATGTTTGTCTTCAGCTAGTACATGGTCAATCCGAGTTTTTGTCTTGCCATCTGGAGATAAGCTATGTTACTCTATGAATATCTTTATGATCAAAATGTGTGCTTATTTTCTTCGTTCTATTCTCTACAGCAAATTCTATTAATTTTCTTCCATTCTCAGTGCTTTCGCTATGTAAGTTTCTTCCTCCTGTTATAAAAAGATGTTCTTCTTCCCTTCCAACTTTTGCGTTTAGATCTCCCACCACCGGCTTTATGTCGTGTTTTGGTATTTTTTCTGTTATTTATGAAAAAAGCTTCAATCTTCTACCAAATTTGCTCTAAATGGTATGCGTGGTGAATCAATGTACACAATATACGGATAATTACATATTAACATTGCGATTGATCATTTAAACTAAATACAATTAATTACATAGCTAACGGCAGATACTAAAAATGTAAAATGCAATTATAACGGTGAATTAAATTAAACTAAAATATTACATTCAACTGTATAACTTAAATATTTAACGCCGGGTAGTTAATATTCTTAACTTTATTACAATTAATAACTCTAATTTAAGCAAGACATGGACATAAGTCGCTGTTTCAAATCCGGCTCGAAGGACCATGGACAAACTTCAAGATTTAATCCGGAAGCTTGTGTTTATATATATTGCTGAGATTGCAGCCTCACAATCTTATTAAGCTAGTAGAAAAGGCTTTAACGGCAAGTACATTTGTACTGAGCAAACCGATTGAATGATAATACTGTTTATTAGGTTTCCAATCTTTCTTTTTATACACAGTTGACATGCTGACATAATAACAAATTACAAACTAGGTATAACACAATATTATTACAATATCACACTTTAACAATGTCAACTATAATAGTATTTTTATGAAGTAAAGCGATATACTTCTTTATATTGCGCTAACCAGAATTTGCAACTTGCGCATTCTTTCCTTTATAAAATGTAATATTTGTAATGTAGGTGTTTTGAAATGACCTGCAATCTTCTTTATTAATTTCTTGTGTTGAAATTGAATGATTTGATTTCATTGGAATTATGAGAGCTGTCTTATAGAAAGATTTTGGAATAAAAATGATTATTTTCAAGATTAAACAACTGGCGTCTCCAGAAATTTTTTGAAAAGGGTGATGTGTATGTTGCATGTATTTAATTGAAAGCTATTAGAAATTAATTCTTCGTCAATTGAAATGAATTATTAAAGTTGGTTTGTTTGTAGACATTTAATTTTTTATTATTTGAAAGGAGGCTTATGTGAAGTGAACCTCTTAAAAGTTATTTGAAATGAGATAGGTCTCGGTTGTAGAACTTTAACTTCTTTATTATTTGGAATGTGTTTCAATGATAGTTCTTAAAAGATATTTGACTGAAATCTGTTTAATTTTTCAAATTAAACATACTGGCGTCTCCATGTTTTGATATTAGAAAGATGTTATTTGAAACAAGTTTCCATTTACAAAAATTGTGGAACTGAATACTTGCCAATTGGAGACTTGAAATTAATAAATAATTGGATCGAGTCTTTGATGAATGATAAAATGAGGTAATAATTAAATTTGGTTTTGATAATTATGTATAAGTTGAAATTAGTGACTCCAGGGTTTAATGTTGCTGCTTCTTCGTCTGTGATGAAGCCTGAAAATGATTTTTAGATTGATTAATGTTTGTTGTAGCTTCTTGGACTTTTTTTGCTTTGTGGTTGGACTCTCTATCAACCGATTGATTGGAAGATGGATGACTTGTAGACCCATTGCGTGTTGATGCTTCTTCCACTTTTCTTATACGTATCTTTCTTTCTTGCACGTATTTGAACTCCGAACTTTGCAAAGGGGTGTAAATCCTTAAGAAAGCTAGCCGGACTTTGCTTGCAGTGACTGACTGGTGCTAAGTATGTGTCCGGGTTACCTACCTGGTACAGCCTTGATGAGCTGCCTTGTTGCTACAGCTTCCTATAAGCCGCCTTGTCCTCTCCATTATATCTGGGAAGTGTATTACTACGTGTGTCTGGGTTAGGGACCTGGTGCAGCTTTAATGAGCTGCCTGTTTCTGTTGAAGCATTTTTCGACATACTTACCAATTTTTCGATTACTTGTTACCCTAAGGAGGTACTCCTGTAGCGATTTCGGCTAGATATGCCATGATGCGTTCTTCAGAGTGCGATTACTCGCTTCTTCTTTGTTTCCCTAGGAGTCCCTGTGGTGGACTCGCTAGTGAATCCTAGAAAGGATTCCTTCCTCGCTCGAGGCTGAGGGTTTTTGTTACTCTTGTTTTTTGTCTACTGCAACGGTCGTTGATTGTTGTGGGTCTATGATTATTTGATCTTCTTCCGTGGCAGAAGGACGTAAATCCTCAACCTCACTGGTGCCTGATTTCTGATACAACTGTAAGAGGATACTCTGCAGCGCACGAGATTATTATGTCATGTCATCCATCTTATTGGTGTGAAGACGATCAGTCTGCACCTGTTTGCATCTGTTGTTGGTAGCGAGACTTCTTGTCTTCTGTCTTTGTAAGTTGCATGAGCAGAGTGCACTGGGTCGATGTAGCGGCTGTGGAGTTCATAGATGTTGGTTCCTATGGGAAGACCGTGACGGACTAGTCCCCAAGAGAATGGATTGAAAGACGATGGACAAGCTTTACGATTTACTCCGTAAGCTTGTGTTTAAGTATTGCTGAGATTACAGCCTCACAATCTCATTAAGCTGATAGAAAAGGCTTTTACGGCAAATACATTTGTAGTGAGTAAACCAATCGAATGATAATACTGTTTATTAGGTTTTCAATTTTTTCTTTTGATACACAATTGACATGCTGACATAATAACAAATTTAAAAACTAGCTAATAATACTTGCAATGTAGATGTTTTGCAATCACCTGTAATTTCTTTATTGATTTGAATTATTTGATTTAATTTTATAGAAAAATTGGAATTATCAAAAGCTTTCTTTTAGAAAGAAAACCCTGTTTTGGAATGGAAATGGTTAATTTCAAAATTAAACATTCCGTGTTTGCTGAGACACACTGTATATACATCAGATGTAATTTAAATTTATACCATGAATTGAAAAGATCTTAAGAAATTTGGTTTCTAGTTTTATAATTAGCCTAATTATGTGGTGATAACAAACTAATTGTAGGTAGTGAGTATCAAATTAGTTTCTTCCGCAATTTCTTTAAGTATTAAGGTGAGTGGATTAGTTGTGATATATCTTCCATGTATTAATGCGCACGGAAGTCAGAGTGTTCTATATGGAATTCAAGCCCTTTCTTTAGACAAAAATGCTTAACAATTCCATTGTGTTTTATAAAATTTATGATATTATAAATTATCCATCTCTAAGCAGCTCTCTTCCAGTCACAGTTCTATTTACACAACAAAGGCCTTTTCCCACACAATATATAAATTATCGCGACAATTCGTCCAGCTTTTGAAGCAGAATCATATAAGAACAGACGTTATATTTCATTTCCACTTGCTCGAGCAGAAATAAGTGTGATTCTCCGGTGATATATGTTTACCTGCCGCAAATTCTCTAAAATTCAATCTAGTAGCATTTTTTCTACTCAAATTGAAATTTTTTTCCTCCAGAAGGTTTCGTTCTCTTTTTAATATTATTATTATTACACCAGTACAGTTTCCCAATAAAATGAATTAATGGAAACTTCAAACTGCTTTGAATTTGTAGAAAATGTACTTCTAAATCAAGTTTTATTCAGATGGGTAGTATTAAGCTCTTAAAAGATTTTCGTTGTACTTCGTTAAGCTTCCCTTGAAAGGTGATACAAAATGCCTCGATTAAATTTCGTATTTCTTTACCTCCGTATTCGTCGTTTTTTTCTTCGTTTTTCCCTTTTCTTCAACGGAAAATTGCTTTTTCTATGGCCGCAGTTACAAACTTTTCAAAATTCATTTTACATGAGTTCTGCGCCTCATTTAGTTTAATAATATCTGACTTTTTTAATCTTCCTATAATATATTCATTCGTTAGCCTGAAACTTTTTGAAGTTTATAATTGATTTTTAAATTTTGTTTTTTCAAGTTCCTTATTGTCTTTTGTATAGAAAACCGTTTTGTTGCACTAATAATATTTGGAAATCATTTAGCAACAGAAAATATAGAGGTAGTTGTGGTTTAAAGGAAACCACCTGACGTACTTCACTTTATTTCCAGGATATAAACATGGAAATGGCCTTTTTTCATCCCACTTTTCTGAAATATCTTACAACTTCTGCGCATCGTTCTAAAATCAAATAGCTTTTTTCACAAGGCTCCCTCTTTTCGATCATCTCGTAACTCGACTCCTAGATTTGCATACTCAAAGCGGAAAATGAAATGTATTCGACCACTCTTACATAAATTTCTTCTATTTATATTATATACACACACCCTTGGATCTTGATAAAAATTGAAAAACGTTTTCTAATTTCCGTCTTGAATTTTATTAATGTCCTTAAATGATTTATAATTATCGTTGCTTTATATTAATTCATAATACTTTATGAATTATGGCTGCAAGGCGGTCGTAAGAATAAAATTTATTTTTTGCGTAGTATTTATTGCATTGGAACTCGAAAGTAGAAAAGTTGACACCTAATGATTAATTGAATCGGTGAGAATTAGAATAGGAGACTGGGAAGACAAAAAACACTTTTTCCTCATTATTTGTATCATTTTTATATTAATAACCTCCAAATTCGTTTTGTGTTTTTAAATCTCTGAACTGAATCTTAATGTTGAGGTTGGAAGGCTAGCACAAGCTTACTTCCATTTTCTGCTTTTTATGGAATGCCTATGTACTTATACAGAGAAGTAGATGACGATGACAATTTGGTGTGGACTCGCTAAGAAGCCACAGCAAATCATTGAAAGTCAGTGAAAATCGTTGAATGTCGTAGGCTTTTTGCTTTTTCACTCTGTTGGGATAGTTAAGTGGAATAATTAATTGATCAATTAATGATTAATTGATTAATTCACTTCGGCTCCAAGATTCCTTACAAGAACTTCGAGATTTAAACTTAACAATATCCACCTGAAGATCACCTTCTCATCTTCGATTAACGCTGCATGAACATCGTTTATCAGCTGAGCAGATTGGCCTCCTAAATCTGCAGTGGCATTTCGAGTTGCCAACATTGTACTCTGTTTCACCCACATAAGACTCTAATAACAGTTCGATATAGCTCCCCCTAGGATTCAATTTCTACAGTAAAAATTCAACCTTATCAATGCATGTATATGTATATCCATTCAGAGAATCAAAAGAAACCTGTGGAAAGCCTCTCCGACGCCAAACACCTAGAAATCTTTTAAAAAAACTTCGAAAATCGACGAATTTAACACTTCACAAGCACACCGACTGCCATGACACCATAATATCGCGGCTACGTTCCTACTATTCCCTGATAATGTACCAACCGACAGTACCACAGCCCAATTTCCCTAAATCACCTAGAGGACATTGACCCCGCGCAAGCATAAATGAATTCATTCATTCATTCAATTCGACCCTCCACAAGATTGGGGTGGATTTCATTTAAAAAATGAATGTTTTATTGCTTCTAACTTAACCACACCCTTGCTTCGGCCCAGCGCAATATTGGGGTGGAATTCTTATACGCGGGTCATGTTACAGTAGGGGGTTGGCAGTGTGTGCAGCAGCCGATTTAGTTGCCAACTTCATTGTTTCTATTGTGCAACATAACCTCAGATGTGATCGTGCTTGTTTTTCGTCTGTTTCACCAAGATTGTGTTGGGTGAGTAATTTTCTAAGTGCTGATACCAAAAACTTGCTCTCAAAACGGCGCTTTCCTAGAGGTAGCTATTACGAACAATTACCAAGACTCTTATCCATTATCTATTATTGACTACAAATTCGCCTGTTTCTTGATCGCCCGCACCCCGCAGTTTGATAGAGCGGTTCCGTAGTAAAGAGAGGATTATCTGCAGGAGAATTCTCGACTTCTGAGAAGTCGCTACCTACCATGACAGAGTACGCATTCTCGATCCGCAATGTAATTCCTTCCAACTATTTTTGTACAAAATTCAAAAAATCCCTTCCTGACCACGACGATGTAATTTATTCTACCCTTATAGATTATCGCTAATTCAACATTTTGTTATTTCCAATTACGCAAGTAATTCCACCATATCTGTCTTTAAATTTACATCAACTCTGGGAATAGCAAAGGACTATATTGAGACTGCTCGGAGCCTTTCGGCACTTCTGGGTGCTTCGTGTTGTAACCTAGAAAAGCCCCGTTTAGTCTTTTTCTTTCTATGAAGCTGTTCAAGTCTTGAAGCTATGCAATTATCAGTGGCACGTCTCGGGTAGAAAATCTCGTTTGCGCTGGCGTCCGTTAGCTTTCTTCTCTTGCCTTTGTTCATTTCGATAAGCGTGAGAGTTGATCTGTGATAGTTGCGACTGTAATGTTATATCTTAATGGAGATGAAAATGTTTTACTAGACTTAAATGGTAAATTGTTTGGGTCCAATCGATCCTTCTCAAGACCGTGCTAGGATGGTGTAACAAGAAGAAGGAAACTTTAACCGCCTGCAGCCTAATGGTCCTGCCTTGGGGAAGGCGTTTAAAAACGAAGAACATCAAGAGAACACTCGACAGCAGTAGTGCGACTTCTTCCCTAAGCATGGGCGTCCATCGGGCAGCACTGGATTGCGGAATTTTAACCGGTCTACCCCGGACTTCAACAACCGATAAGACGCCAAGTTTACTGTCCAAGATCAAGAGGGAATAGAAGGAGGAATACTACAAATTGCAATAACGCTAGTGGTGGATAATCAAGAAAAGAAGTATTCACAATAATTGGTCGAATAGTCAGTTTAGTTTTATCCAACTTTAAAAATTATATTAGTAGATAACATAAAAAGTGCTTCAAATACACCCTTCGGAATAAAATTGTGCTCAGGGCAGCTTAATAAGTTATTTTTCTTAAGTTTTAATAAGCGAAACACTTTCCAGAGTGAGCTTCTGACAGCTGCCTTCTCGAATTGCATGCAGTATTCACTGCTTCGCTCTAAGTTCGTTTTGCGAGATGGTGGTATAGAAATACAGTGATAACGTTCAACAATAACTGTAATGTATAGCAAGATCTTATAAATCGTAAGAGGAATGAACAGAACTTAAAATAGAATCAGAAAGCTTTTTAACACAACTTGCACAAATACCACAGAAGTTCACGCTAATAAATATCACCTTGACCCAGATACTTATAACATTTGTTACGGCCTGTTGTATTTACGAAGTTGCAAAAGAATTGTTATTACAATGTGTACGAATTTAACTTTAAAATTATATTGAAGAAAATTATCTTAACGGGACAATTATTTGTAACACTCAAGTACAATGCAAAGAGAAATTAGAAAATCTCCGATTCTAGTTAAAAATGTTTTTAAAACCAATTTTTGATACTAATATAAAAAAGCTAAATGCATGCGTGACTTAACAAAAGCATTTTATCATTTTAACTTGCAAACACGCAAGAATTTATCATTGCACGCAGCATTAAACTAGGGACGTAATTAGAAATTTAAAAATATGACAGAAAAGACTAAATTACCAAGGTAGTTTTACAAAATGTCGGAAAAGAGTCGTTTCTGCTAGATAAAAAGACTAAAACACCAGCTCGCCAAATGTATAATTTAATACTCGTTAATGCTGTGATTAAAAGATGATTTTTAGAAATTTGCATAAGAAATACATTGAATTTCAGATATTAAAAATGCTTTGTGCGCTATAGATTCTTTGATAGAAATTCACTAATTTGTTATATTTTTCTCATTTTTTTTAAAAAAACATTAAGAGCTAAATTTTTGGAAATTCAGTGAAAGCAGCTCATAATTACAATTAATCTTTGTTAGTAGCTTATGGAATTTTTAATATTGTACAGCCAATCTTACTAAATGATTGTAAATATACAGAAGCTTGTCTCACATTTTTGTTGTGACATATCTTGCAATTTAACAACATGGGATTATGTAACAAAATCGAAGCTAGAGTAATATTATTATTATTATTATTTATCTCCATTATTATTAAAACAGATAAAGAGGTATAAAAAGAAAATTAGTAAATTGAGCTATTACCATGCAAATAGTGACGCGTTTGTCAAATCTCAGAAGAGTTAATAAAGCTTTACTATTAGAAAGAAACGAGAGGGTAATAAAGAATTTATTTCCTGATTTAAATTAAATTTTCTATAGTTTACCGAGTCTGCAGAGAAATGCAATTACTTTTAAACGTCAGAAAAGCTCACCCTCATTAAATTTTTATTCAGCTATACTAGAGAAATATTGCTGACTTCTTTTCTAGGATACCACGTCTACGATTACCCACCGTCTCGCATTTGAAATCATTTGTTATTGAGATCCGCATATTATAAATCAGATTCGCCGTGCATTTTCTAGAAAATAAAAACGAATGAATGGGAAAAGAATCTTGCTCGATTACATATTGTTACGTTGTCTTTTTTATAGCGATGCAAGAAATCAAATGGCATTAGCCGTAATTGGAGGAGACGAAAAAGACATTCATCTCACATAGCAGAAGATTCTCATACCATTCAAGTCGTATATCGGTCTGAAGTAATAAAGCCCTGCTACGTAAAGCGCATTTTAATTTTTTTTATATGCGACATGAAATTTAAACGCGCTGCTTTTACGATCTATATTCGTATCCGGATGCTCAGATTTTGTCTGTCAGGACTCGGAGAAAACTTGATTATCATACAATTGCTTCAAAGTTTTCCTTTTTTCTGTAGAAAATTAATTATCCTCGCAAGATATTCATGAGACATCCTTATTCAAAGATTATTATTTGAATTCTTTGGTTCTATTTAAATTTTGATTTCATTTGAATGGCAATTATAACAAAGTTTTGTTTGATTAACAAAGAGTAATCCGGGAAAGAAAGGAGTGCAAAGAACTAAAATGTAAAGAATAAATAATACAGGAAAGTTGGGTTAGGGTTGTAGAGAGGGATGTTATAAAAGCGTAAGTGGTTGACTGTTGTGTGCTGATAAAACAGAAAATGCGAGAAAACCTGAAATAAAATAAGGGAAATTAGAAACGGGCGAGGCTTATATTAACCAAAAAGTTGTGCAGGAGAAAAAGTGAACAGAAAGCGTTCGGTTTAAGAAAAAGAAAATTATTATAGAATGAGAGCCATGCGTTTGCTTTTCGTGTGTAACCAATTTCAAAGTTTTCTCTCTACAAGAATCGTAAAGTTTACGAGATGGTAATTCATCTCTTGTAATACAACGCCGTTTTTATTGCTATTTTTCGCAATTTGCATGTTATTCGGTTCCAACTTTATATGGTTCACAGATCCTGTTATATTAACGAATTATGTAAATAGAAATCTCTGCCAAAATTACTACGGATGACTGTAATAATAATCATAATAATAAATTTCTTATTTCTAAATGCAGCTCCTCTCGTATTGAATGAAATGTTTATTTCGATAAAAAAACAAAAATAAACTTTTATCGTTTCATATTATTTATTCAAGTCCAGTTCATCGATGATCCTTTCTCTTTATAATCCAACCAATTTTATATTCCCGATCGATACCCATTCGGTTTATACTGCAAAGCGGCTACTCTGTCAGCAGTAAAAAATAATTTACAGCCTTCGTAAACGATAGGGATGTACAATTACGTAACGAGAAAGATGAAAAGGTTTTACAAATGCTTTCAAATAGACATTAATGTTACATTGAGTGCAATAAACGAGAATATGAATTAGCATTTAATTCTTTCGCCATATGTATTTTTTTAATTTTGCACATTTTGCGTAAAAGAAATAATAAAATTGATAAATTGTATTGTAAAAAAGCCTTATTGTGATAATAATAATGTTGCTAATATTAATATTTATATTAAACTTATATTCTATCGTTGTCAATTAGCACTTGCCTTTTCCAAACGTCCTTTACGCACTTACGAGGGTCGTTTGAAAAGTCCGTGCAAAAATAAAAACTACTTAATTGTTTGGGGTAAACCTTTTTTATTTTTCAACATAGTCTCCTTTTAGGCTTATACACTTCGTCCAACGCTGCTCTAGTTTGTTGATCCCTTCTGAATAATAGGATTTGTCCAAGTCTGAAAAATAGCCATTCGTTTCTGCAATCACCTCCTCGTTTGAATAAAATCTTTTTCCCGCCAGATATTTCTTCAAATTGGGGGACAAACAGTAGTCCGAGGGAGCCAAGTCTGGAGAATAGGGGGGCTGTGAAACGAGTTGGAACCCTATTTCCATTAATTTTGCGACCACAACTGCTGAGGGTTGAGCTGGTGCGTTGTCGTGATGGAAAAGGACTTTTTTGTGGGCCAATCGTGGGCTCGAGATGCCTACAGCACTAGCAATCTCACGCACCTTCACTCTTCTGTCATCCATCACCATATCATAGATTTTATCAATGATTTCTGGAGTAGTAACCTCAACAGGGCGTCCAGAACGTTCAGCGTCACTTGTGCCCATATGGCCACTCCGAAAATTTTGAAACCATTTATAAACTGTTCTAATCGAAGGTGCAGAGTCACCATAATGTTTATCAAGCTTCTCTTTAGTCTCCTGAGGCGTTTTGCCTTTCATAAAGTAATGTTTAATCAACACACGAAATTCTTTTTCGTCCATTTTTTGAAAATCACTCGACTTCCTCGATTCAAACGAATGCCAAACACAAAGAAATAGACCGATCTGGCTGAAACTTGGTGTGTGTTCTTCCAAGAGATGCTACTAACTAAACATAACCTCGATATGCGCCAGTAGTGCCATCTCTCTGACTTTGCACGGACTTTTCAAACGACCCTCGTATTGTTCACCAAGAGATTGCTTTTAATACTCGAAGCTACGTTTAGTAATTAAGTTGCAAGTTTCCGAGTTGCAATTGGAATTGGTTTAGCAAATCATAATATCTTTAGAAGTGTATTTTTCTTTCAGTATAAATGAATTTTAAGTTTCAATTTCAGTTTTGCAAAATATTATTTTTCATTAAATTTTTTTGCTAACTTTATAGTTTGGAATGTTACTTTGTACAACATCCAATTACAAAGAAGTTTTTTTCTTTTATGTATTATAAAAAAAGCTTTATTTGAAATACAAACTAGAAAAAATAATAAGAATTGTTTGTTTTGTGTTTTGTAACTGATTTCTGTCATTTTACATGGAATTCCACAAATACAAGATAAGAAAAATAAGAAATCTCTTATTTCTTTCAAATAAGTACAGCAAGTTGTGTACTTTTTCCTTTCCTTTTCAATTTGTGAGCTTGTGACAGTCGTTATGTTCCATAAAAAAATAGACAAATAGTATAAAAGTAAAAAACATCTAGTACCTTATGCAATAATATCAAGCACGAGGTTTTTTGTTTAGAGTTTCATGAATTTTAATAAAAAAGTAAATTTGTAAGTCAAAGAATAAGGTCAAGCATTTTTTTTACATAAACTAGGTTAACAGGGTTTCAAAGATTCAGAACAGCAACAGTTAACAACTTCTTTGTTTTCATCTCATTTATTTTCATTGTTAGGTAGAAAGCTTGAAACGGTTATGTAATGCTGTAGAGGAAACGGAAGCGTAACGGTAATGTCCGTTTTAGAGAATCAATCACAAACTATGTATTGTATGGTAGGCAGCACATATACACCGATAAATCGAGACCTAAAAGCTAAACCAATATTTCCCCTTTGCGCTTCATTTTAGTAGACGTACTAGTAATTTAAAGGTAATATAAGGATTTTTACAACATTTTTACATTATATCTGAAAGTGTACGAAAGGTAACAATAAGTTAATTTTATGTTTACAGAAACTGACAAAGCTGCCTCAAGTAAGGTAGATTTTTATTGGCCTTTTAAAGAAATATATGTTCAGCCTTCTTTTTTTACGAGATTCCAACAAGTTGATCTAAAAAAATCAGATTGATAGCATTCTCATTCAAGTGATAAACAACATAATTTGCAACAATTAAATTAAAATAGAGATAGTGTATCATTAGAAAATATTGGAATGCACCGTATTAGTTATGGCGGACTTTAGCCGTGGTAACTTTCTGATCTTTTACATACTATTGAGACCAGTTGGATTACCCTTTTTTCAGTAATGACTACAACTTTAAAACCAACAACTACTGCAAACTACCAACAAGCCTTGTAAACTGTCTAAAAATCTAAAGAGATTTTAGGCGGAAAAATAAGTTTGGGCAAATATCTTTTTAATAATATTTAAATAAAGAATTTCTATAACAAGAGCACAAGATATCCTCCCGCAACGCTTCTATCGATCACCCGATCGCACGTCTATGGGCACCAACTCTTCTCCTTTTGTCTTTGTTATCCTATCAATTGCGATTTCTTACGTACTAAAAGTGGTTTTTTTGGAAAAAAGGTAGAAACTCGGATAACTGCCCCGGAGAAGTACGAAAAAAAGTAAATTAAATTTTTTTGTTCTAATCGACCCCAAAAGCGAATGAACGTCACTGTTACCCACATAGACTCGTTGCCCTCATGATACTTTTTAGCTTAGAAAAGCTTTCAGCTTGATCGGACCATAATTAACCGAGTTACGCATTCCTGAATCGAAAGCACAATATTAACCGAATCGAGTCGGCTTTTTTCGAGTAGGTGGAGAAACACTTCTAAAACACAGATCCTAAATATTATGTCGATCGGACCATCAGGGCTGTTTTGGTGGGGGTTGCAAAATTTGCAAAAAGCCCAAACGGTTTTTCGGACAAATTCGGGGCTTCTTCGTTTATAACTCGCCTGTAATACTCACAAATCTAGATGCCCATAGCTATTATGGTATCCGAGATAGAAGCTAGTTTGGGTTTCACGTGTTGCGTCCTCTAGCGGCCAGACTGCAGCAAGAAGAGAATCGGCTTTGACGGCATCAGAAGGACATAATAAAGTACTACGTTACTTCCCAACGCCGTTTCGATGTCCCGGAAAAACCTCCAAGGACGCCTATGGGCCCAAATTTGAAACTGCCTAAGGCAATGTACTTTTGAAAGAATGTACGACAGAATCCACTTGGTGCCAGATCGCTAGGTTTGCCCATAACACTCCAGAAGATCTTGTTCATTTTTGCCGCTAATGTCCAAAGTCACTAATGTAAGACTTCATAATTTTACTAAAAAAGTTGCTCTTGATTATAATCTCACTACGTGCAGCTACTGATACCACATTGCTGCTAATCAATATTTAATTCCCGCATACGTGCATACTAATAGCATTGCTCTGGATTCGTTGAGATTTGTGGTGTACTATCTTTTTCCGTCTGCGAGTAAATGGTAGATGTCGACAAACGTGGTGACGAGTAGATTAGAGTGCATTGAAGTGCCGGCGCGGCGCCTTGATAGTCCTGGTGGAGATCATGTTGTTGGTTATTGGGTATGCTTTCTAGTTGTCGACAAGACAGCAAACAATGGTAGTAATGGAAAGAGCCATACATGAAACAGCGCACTGGAAAAGGTCTTACTAAAACCGGGTGGCTACGCCCTTAAAATGTAAAGTGAATCTAAGTTAATTGCAGGAAATCAGCAGTTCCTCAGGGATAAAAGGACTGGCACACGCAGAAGAAGCCACTGTTAATGTTTGCACTCTTCCAGACCCCACGCGGAACTTAACAATACCAAGTTTGATATTAGAGGTGATAGCTTCACAGGATCAATCCGTCTTCTTGATGGTGGAGTGGGCGGAGCTTCTTCGTTCTTTTTCTTCGCTTAAAAAGTATTATCGTTGAAATTTCTTGTTTTATCTTTATTATAGGACTTTTTTTATTTGTTTTGCCCTTTTGTTTATTTATTTATTTTATTTAACATTTTTTTAGGGTAAATGTAAAATAGAGCAAAGAATCTTGTTTGGATTGAAAGAGGAAAGTGAAGGAAAATCTTTGCGATTGTTGTGGAGGTTCCAGTATTGGATTATACAGATCTCATCAGACGTTCTAGCTGTTTCTGGATGCTGTCCTGGCTGGATAGGTGAACTGATGTCATTCAATAATTCTGACCGCTGGAGGAATCTCCTAAGTGATGCCCACTGAGTAAAGTAATTGAATTCACCAAATTGCTGTCTACGTTTACTGTTTCATAGAACTTCCAAAACCATCTAGCCTTTATTTTAATGGCATGGTGGCTTAACAAGAAAATTAGCGTCTGCCAATATAAGAAACCGAAAACTTGATACTTCAGGTAATTATTTTCGTGCGGTTTACTTGTCTGTATGAATGCTTGATCTTAAAGAAATACCTTATGAGCATGTGTTATTCCACATAACTAAAACCATAAGCTTGTTTACACATCCAAGCCATACAGAAGCTTTTCTATTACCTTACGTGATAAAAATAATTTACATCTCTTCCAATTGCCCAGGTTTACTTCTTGAGAATTTTGGATGGTGGAAACCGTAAGTACAGCAGTTAGGCTGTAAGCAGTGAAAGGCGGAAGCACAGAGAATTTAATGGTAGCATCGAGTGATCAAAAAATCAAGTTGTAGCAGACAGAAGAGAAGACAAGCAAGATTTGATAGATATTGAAAGACCAATTAAACCTTTCAATAAATTGTGATGAAAAAAGGCGGCTACTTTATAGACTGCCAGTGTGTGTTATTACTTCTACGTTGCAGTGAATGTTACAACTTGTTGTAATACTTATATGTTCAATACTTTTTCAATAAGATTTAATTCCAGATTTTAATTTTACTAATTCTTAATTAAGAATTATTTTAAGAATTGTTCAATTTGCAGCGTCACTTCTGTGCAATACAATGACAACTAAACTCCTAGTAATGTAATGAATTAAATTGCAGGAACTAGATGGAATTTGGCAAGAATGGCTGATAAGAACGATACCTTGCAAAGTATTATTTGAATCTTCTCAAGTTGATAGATGAAAGCTATTCAGAAATTTCAATAAGTTATGATAAAGAAATATAGAAAAGTAAAGAAAAATGGTGTTTGCTTTACAGTTACCGGTAGAATATACCAGTGTAAGCTCTTGGTTTACCACACTAACATCCGTGATAGTAGTTAGTCTTTCAAAAACAGTGACCCACGACCTATTGAGGGGATTCCAAGTAGATGACTAACCAGAAAGGACATTGTACCCTTTGGTTGCCACACCAACCCTTCAGAAATTACGAGCCTATATTAACTAAATAGAAAATGTCACATTGTAAGTTGAATTGCAAGAATTATAGTGGTGATCTCTTTCTAAGTAAACACTGTAGATATTACACCTTACATTTCCACAGTTACATATAATTTACTTATAATTTTAATATTAATTGACATCTGGCGCCCTCAATAAATTTTAAATCTCTGATTCGATTCTCTTTGAATAAATTCTCTCGTAATTAATACAGTTAACTAATTCTTCATAAATTTTTAAACAAAGCTGTTTTCACAGTTTATGCCTATACTGTCACTTTTCATAGCTACATTTTAAACTCTGGTTTTCTACGTAATTATTAAAATGTTATCGCTGTGTGTGCTAAAATTTATAGATAGTTTTTGTTCTTTGCAATTCGGGCTGTTTAAATTCTGTAACAAAAATTAATTATCAGTTCTTATCTGCACGAACAACGAAATGAGTTAGTCTAGGCGCATTTTAATTACAAATGAAAACTGAAGCAGCAAAGCGAGCTCGGCTAATTGTTGTTAACGAAGTTATCCGCGAAATGATCGCGGTTAAAATGCGAGCACTAATTACAAGAACTACGTAGGTAGAGAGTAGGTTAGTGCCCCTGCTAATGCATCACTAACTAAAATGCAATTTCAATTTCGAATACGTAAGTTTCGGAATCCTACAATATAATAAGATCCTTTTATGAAAATACTCGTGATTGTAACAACACAAGAGTATAATAATAATTTTTTTTTAAAGTAAAATTTATACTACGTTCTTTTATCATTTTCATGCACATTTTATTAAGCTTTTTCACAGGCCAGAAATTTATTTTCACCTTTGGTTTAAGTCAATCAAAGCAAAGAGGACCAAGCACTGACAAATGATTGTGGTAAGAGAAATGGCTTCGCTACCCTTATTCGGTCCTAAGAAATATGACGCCGCATTTGCATAAACCATTTGTTTCTTTGGAAAGTTCAAAATGCAGTTAGAATGGAAATACGTGGTCGCAATGCCAAAAAAGATTCAAACTGAATAATAATTTTTGACATGAACAGTTGCAGGTGCATCCTTAAATTAATCAATTTTGTTAACTTGAGTTTCTTTTATTCGCGACATTCCGCGCGTGGAAACGGAAAGTTAATCAAATTGAAAAAAATTCTTGTATGCGTATTAGCTTTTAGTTAGTAAATCGATTTTGATTCTCCTTTGCTTTAAATCAGCTCGACTTTTTCTGCCAGCTTTAGCAAAGTGTTACATTTCTTGTTGCGCGAATTATTTTTAGTGTCATATTTCCCTCAAATCGAAGGATAAGCTACGTAGATAAATTCAGAAAAAGCTAATCTCTCACGAAAGCTTCTCAAGCTTTTTACTGCTTTAACTGGCATTTGGATTCGAAAGTTTATGTAATGCTTGATTTGTCAACATTTATTTTCATTTGTTTTAATTATAGCTAAATATAACGGTTCTAGTTTGAACCTCATATCATCTGCAGTCTTATGTCATTGCGTTTATTTGTATTTGTTTGATTGATTTCATGGTTTTAGATTGATATCGACATGTCTTTCCAAAAGAAACAAGTAACGAGTTAATTCTAAATTAATACCTCATCCGATTGACCAGCAAATAATCTATACTGTAATTCAAGCGGTTGCCGGACGAGGAGATACTACAAAAACGATTACTTCAATATTTACCAGATTTATTGTAAACTCACTGCATTTCAAGAACTTTACCTTCTTTTTGTCACGGAGAGCTCAAGGGAAATAACCAGTTTGTTGATTTACGCTGGGTTTGCCTTAAATGTTTGAAAATAAAACACGTGTTTGTTGTGGCACATTAGTGCGCTGCTTTTGAGAACTTTTATTTAACTGCTGGTTGGTTTATAAAGTTTTCATTTACATACTACCCCTACTTAAGACAATAAAAAAAACAGTTTATGTGTAACATTACTAACAGAAAAACGCATGATTTAAAAATAACAGAATTGAATCGAACATGTCGCCGCCCTTGGAACTTCAGGAAGTTTCAAAACATTATATCTAACCTTTAACAAAACGAAAAAAACAAATGAAATACATAATACATAAAGGCAAGTATCAACATTGTAAATCTACTCTAATTATAACTAAATGTCTCTTATTTATCTAATTTCTATATTAGGTAGTCTGATCACTACTCAGAGGGAGCAAACACACTTTATTTATGGCACGTTTTACTTCACCAGTGGCACACTTTACTGTCACTACACGGACCACGTCATTGCTCCCTGGATAAAGTTGAAGTATTCTACCGAGCAGCCACTGACCTGGAAGAAGATGATCTTCTTTATAAAACGTAAGCAATATGCAGTGACTCGGAGTAACTTATTCAATGAAGAGAAATTGTCAATTAAGCTTAACCTTTCTTTGTTTGCTATGAAAAATATTTGTTCGTTCTTCAACTAAGAAGTCAGCTGAATTCGAATCCGATAACGTTTGTAATGTCGGATTTACTTCACTTTGTAGCCATTCTGGTCCATTCCACCATAAAGCATTGTTCAAGAGTTGACTAGGTAACAATCCACGTGTTATCATATCTGCTGGATTACTTTTAGGCTAACGGGATGCCATTGATCCTTTTTTGTTAATCTTTGTATCTCTGCCACTCTATTGGCGACATACGTCTTCCATCTGCTTGGGTTTGAGTTTAACCAACTGAGCGTGATTTGTGAATCACTCCAAAAGTACTCACTACTGCTTTGCATTCTGAAAATACTTCTAAGTTTATTTACCAATTGTGCTGCTAGGACTGCTGCATTCAATTCTAGTCTAGGTAGAGTAATACATTTGATTGGCGCCACCCGTGATTTGGCTGCTATCAAAGAAATAATAATAATAAATAATAATAAACGCATGCTCCGTACGCCTTCTGTGATGCATCGCTAAATGCATGAAGTTCAAGGTATCTAGTATTTGATATTATGGCTTGACGAGGAATAGAGGTTTGATTTAAGTCAATAAGTTCTTTTCTAAACTCTACCCAACGTGTATACAACGAAAGTGGGGGTGATTCATCCCACCCTAATTTTAACTGCCATAACTCTTGAAGCAGTAGTTTTGGTATAATGATAACTGGTGACAATAACCCTAAAGGATCATACATTTTTGCAGTTTCTGCTAGTATAATTCGTTTTGTTACTTTGCTATTATCAGAGAATTGATATTTTAGAGAATAACCGAAAGTATTTTTTTCTGGATTCCAATAAACTCCAGGAGTTTTATTATCTCTCATATTAAGATTTATTAAATTTTCGTTAAGGTTACTTTCTCTTAGTTCCTGTATGTTACTCTGAAACTTACGTAAATTAAATCCGTATGATTTCAGCACATTCTTTAGATTTGATTTTATTTCAATTAGTTCCTTTAAATTGTTCGACCCCGTAAGGACATCATCTACATAGAAGTCTTCTTTGATAATTTGTGACTCAGTCGGATAATCTTCATTGATGTCAGTTGAGATCTGTTGAAGACATCGAATTGCCAGATATGGCACAGCTGATGTGCCGTAGGTCATAGACAGAAAGTAGTTCATTTGGCTTATTACGCCACAAAATTTTCTGATATCTTCGATCTTCTGGATGAATCCATATCTGCCTGAATATCTTCTCTATATCACCTATTAAAACGTATTCGTATAGTTCAAATCTAACTATGATAGAGAATATTTCATTTTGAAGATTTGGATCAATATGCTGCAATTCATTAATGGCTTGTCCGTCATCTGGTTTACTTGAACCATCGAACACTACTCTCAACTTGGTAGTTTCACTCGATTCTCGAATAACACAATGATGAGGTAGAAAGAATGATTTTGAAATGTTCAATTCTGATAGACTCATATGTTTCAAACGTATGTATTCTTGAATAAATTCAGAATATTGTAACTTTAAATCTTTACTTTTACTTAGTTTAGTTTCTAACCATTGAAATCTAAGAACTGCTTTGTTGTACGAGCTTCCTAAATGCTTGTCTGGATTTACCTTGAATGGTATTCTTACAATGAATGTTCCGTCTTCTGCTCGTGTTGTTGTTTGCTGAAATAAATCTTGACAATATTCTTCATCTATACTGTTTTTGTTTTTTATTGCAACAACTTGATCTGCTTCCCAGAATCTTTCTACATTCTCATGTAACTCGTGTAGGGCAAGAGATGCAGACTGCTTGGGTTGCTCCTCTGAGTTAGGTACTCCACACCCACCAGACACAATCCATCCTAGTTTAGTTTTTTGAAGTAATGGTTGATTGTTTCTTTTTATCTGTCCTATACATAATAATTCCCAGAACAGAATGGCACCTATAATCATGTCTATAGGACTAGGTTGATAGAACGTTGGATCAGCTAGTTTAATGTTTGAGGGAATTTGAAACTCTCTCATATCTAAAATGCAAGATGGCAGTTCTTCAGTGATTTCTGGAATTACCAACGCTTCTAACATTGTCTCGAATTTGCAAGACATAGAGTGAATAGTGATCTGCACTCGATGCTTTATCATGACATTTTTGTTACCCATGCCTGTGACATTTATATTAATTGGTCTTTTTTCTAAACCAAGTTTATCACAAACTCTTTCTGTTATGAAATGAGACTGCGATGCTGAATCTAGCAAAACTCTTATTTGCTTTTGCCCATTTGATCCAGAAGCCTTTATTTGAGCGGTTGATAAAATAACATGATTGTTTACTAATTCTATAGCACAATTGAGGCTAACTTGTGTAGAATGGCCATTTACTTGTGCGTTTTTATTGTTTGAATTCTTGTTTTCTTTATCTGTTGTGATATGCAACAGAGAGTGATGCTTTTTTGAACAGATTCTACATTTATACTTGGATAAGCAATTTTGTAAAAAATGACCCTTTCTCATACAATTAATGCATAACTTTAAATCCCTTGCTTTCTGATTTCTTTCTTCGGGACTTAATTTTGAAAAATTACTACAGTTCCTTATCTCATGTTCGCCTTTACACAAAGAACATTCAATCTTTAATGTGGCAAATGCTGTTGAAATTTGTTTATTGGAAGCTGCTAACTTATTTTGATCTGTTCCTTTTCTATTTGGATAAACAGTCTAACGTATTAATTTTGTCATTAAGAAATTCTAAAAATTCTTCAATAGTTGGAATTTGAGTACGATTATTTCTCTTATTAAGTCGTGTCTCCCATTCTTTATTAGTTTGAATGTCTAACTTCTTTAATAATATTGGTATTAACAATACATTCCAATTTTTCGTTTCCACTTCCCAGGTTTTTAAACATTCTAAATGCGTTTCAATTGTATTTACCATTTTCGTCAAACCTGATAAATAATCTTTACCTAATAGTGGTATTTCAAGTAAATGATGAACATGATTATAAATAATTTTCCGTTTATTTTCGTATTTCTTATTCAATTTTTCCCAGGAAATAGAATAATTTGCATCTGTGATTTCTAACGGTCGTATTGTTTTATCAGAATCAATAATTGACAGGAACGCATTGGAAAATTCTCTCCTAAGTGTAAAAGTTCCGTCGAACGTAGGAAGCTTTATGGTTGGCAGCGTAATATTTGAAAATCTTGTTTCGTTTTGAACCGCAGGTTGATTAATATTACTGATGGATTGTTTAGTATGACTACTACTAGATTGTGACTGATTATCGATATCACCTTTGTCTTTTGTAAAAACTTCTGCTCTACTGATTAATTCAAAATATTTGTCTTGAAATTCTTCACGTTCGTTCATTTCCATATTCTCCTCTTCGTCTTGTTCAATTAAACATTCAATTTCGTATTGAATTCAATTAAACTCTTCAAAAAGTGGGGTGATCTTTTCTAATCTTGTTTTTAAATTACGTAGATTTAAAACAATTTGTTGCGTTTCTATTTTAGATAAATACTTTTCAAATAAGGTTAACTGTGCTTTGAGAGATCCTCGTTTAATACGCAAATGACTTACATCAGACATTATTACAGATTGTAAATGAT
Source organism: Ignelater luminosus (assembly GCA_011009095.1). NCBI lineage: Eukaryota > Metazoa > Arthropoda > Insecta > Coleoptera > Elateridae > Ignelater > Ignelater luminosus. Next base: position 205,982 of record VTPC01090440.1, on the reverse strand, counting down.
TGATAATTAAAAATAAAAGAAAGGAAAATAGGAATAATACTTACGGTTTTTTGGAATATTACAACGGGTGATTGTATGTAATAGAAAAATACACGTTTTACCAGACTAGCGACAAGTGTTTACAGTGGACCACCATAAATGTGCGATGCTACCTCGTGATTGGTGTTGCCTTGATGAATTGGTCCGCTGCTGTTGAGATTCTTGAATGTAATTTGAAACTCGATTGCTTCGTTTTCTTAAGTCAAATTTTGTAAATTAAATAATCCGGCTCGAAGGACCACATGTTGATTTACGCTGGGTTTCTCTTAAATGTTTGAAAACAAAACACGTGTTTGTTGTGGCACATTAGTGCGCTGCTTTTGAGAACTTTTATTTAACTGCTGGTTGGTTTATAAAGCTTTCATTTACATACTACCCCTACTTAATACAATAAAAAAAACAGTTTAGGTGTAACGTTACTAACAGAAAAACGCATGATTTAAAAATAACAGAATTGAATCGAACACAGTTACCATCACCATACGCATAGAAGTCTAAATTATATGACCGCTGGGTGCATGTAAGCCGCCTTTGTAGCAAACTTTATAAGACCGTCCCATCTTGTTTTTCGAGAACACTATTTGTGCGGTGAATAACCTATATACCCACAAGCGACGAGATTTTTTTTAGTCACCATAGGTGGAATGCTAAGATGATTTTTCCATAGAAACTTGCCCTACCAGTCAGCGTAGAAAAAGATCGTTTTGCCCACAAAACGTCTTTGTTTTAGACTTATCAAACACTCCTTTTCCATCAAGAAAAAGTTCCTTGTTATGGTGTACGTTTTTGTACCTCAAAAACAAACATATGAAAGTCTATACCAATGGAGTGTCTTCATAATAACTTCAATGGATGTTTCTCTTCCTCAGTTAAAATAATGTTAAGCTAACGAACTTAAATAATTCCAAGATGTCCTAAAAGTCCTCTTAAACCATGAAAATATGATATCCCAGATAGCTGCATTTATTCATGGCCACGATATAAGCCAATTGTTGAAGATGAACCTGTAATTGCTAATAGTTCTTTTAGAAGTCTTCATAAATCTGAGTGGTTCTGATCTTACCAGCTCTGCTTTTTATTAGTCTCCATGGCGTCTTCAATACTAAATTTAGAACTTTTTCAAATTTTTTGTACAAGTCAGTACGCCACTATAAAACCTTCCTTTTCTTATAGACTCAGATAAGTATTCAAAACCTTTTCATGTGCAGCTATAACTTTTTCTAAACCATAGTTAGGCAAACTTAGCTCCTAGCCCGAATTATCGGAAGAAACTAATTTTGAACCAGAAAATCTAAACGAGCAATTTAGTTTTGACATTCAAGCGGTAGGATATTCAACAATTTTTTGTTATACGAGCCAATATGGCTCCAGGAACAATGTTTACCCACCCTGTTTTAAATCTTCGTCTGCATCTCTTAGTTATTTTCTGAAGGATATCTAATTTGACAGAGACTATTCCTCTTGTAAGATTGTGGTTGTATGTGGCTTCAGCCACATCTGAGTTTACCAGATATCGTTAAGTTCAACTCGGCTTTCCAACCGAAAACACCTTCTGTAATATTTCTTGAGACCTTTATTATCGACAAGTAGATAAACACCTTCTTATTCACGTTAATGCAGATTGTAGAGTGAACGTTGGTGTGACAGCCTTTGTAAATCCTTCGAAAGTGGTAACTGTTCAATACCATACAAAAGATTTACTTTACATATTTACATTTTAATCCTTAGCTGCCATTATTTTGTCTTTGGTTTATTTTATCCTCTTATTTGGTTTTTAGAAACTTACAGATGCACTTTGACCATATTGGAGATTGCTCTTCAAGATAAATAGTAAGACATTATCATTCTACTTTTCTTTCGCCAATTTAAAGTTCCCTACTCTGGAGAAGCTTTGGTAGATTGGCTAGAAAAAACATTACGGGTTGCTTGCTGTACAAGAATAATTAAGATCTTTCCAGTTTCCCAATGTCTTGGTCAGCCATAAGAATGCGATGACACGATGTTCGTTTTTCCAGTAGATCGTTTTGTAAAGTTGCTCCAGTTACTCCTTCCCCAACGACGTCTTGTTTTCTCAATCAGAAGGCCACTAGTTTGGTAATGGCGCATTGTTGTCCTTTCCATTTCTGAAATTTTGGTTAAGCTTTGTCTTGGGCAGTGGCATATTATAAATTTTATTTGTTTTGGTGCAAACGTTGACAGGAGGTCCTTAGGAAAAAGAACTTTTCGAGGTTGATAAAATGAAAGTTACAATTTGTCTAAGTTGAAAGCTGATAGTAAACAATTAATATTGAGTACTACTCATGTAGAAACTATTTACGAGTAGTTAGACATTGCTGTGCTCATGTTCTAAATACTTTTCTTTGTAGCGTTTAATCCCCGACATTGTACCGTGGCCACACTAGGCATGTATCAAAATGCGTTATAGAATCATTTGTAATTGCTGTTGAATTTTCTTCTTGTCAGCAGGATGATGAGAGAAAGAACGATAAAGAAAAGACAAGTTTGTCGTCTCGGTGGTTTTGGAGTCCACGTAAGATTGTAGGTTTCGTTGCCTAGAAGCTAAAACAATCAATCTAGACGAATGCTCAGAACAACCACGACCCGTGTAGGCTGTAAGAGACCGAGCATTGTAATTGTTTTGATTATTACAGAATGGCTCTTGTTCATCAGGTATCGAATGTACAAGCGATAAGTGCTACCTCATAAGCGTAAGTCTTCCGGAGAAGCCCAATGGAGCGAAAGCAGCTGGATCAAGGTAATGCCTTTCACTCGTTCTTCAACCTTTTACAGACCTCTTTCTTTCTCTTTATGTTCAGCTATGAAGCAACATTTTCCAATAATGGTAATGTAAATCGGCATACGTAGTTGTCATTATTATGCAAAGCAAAATCCTTATTGGATAAAAGCTGCCCAATTTCAAACGGTTTATTCTGTAAATGTTTGGTATGGTATTCTTGATAATCGTATTATCGGCCCCCATTTTCCCTAAAACTCTAAATGAAGAAATGTTTTTAAATTTTCTACGAGATGATTTGCTAGAACTACATAGATATTCGCTAGGGGCTTTGGTTTCAGTTAAATTGTGCTCCATTCCATTACCACAGAGATGTTCAAAATTTTTTAAATATCATATTTAGAGATAAATGGATTGGGAAAGGTTCAACTATACTTTGGCCTCCTAAGAGTCCTGACTTGACCCCTCTAAACTACTTTTATGAAAAACCAGTTCGAAACGTAGAAGATTTGAAAAACAAGATTGTTGACCCCCGCAGGTCGATTACTCCAGAGACTTTAAAAAAGGTGAATGTTTCATTTAGAAAAAGGACGATTGCTTGTGTACAAAAGGCATTGGACAACATTTTGAACAATTTCTTTAATTTATCTTCTAATTTTGTTATTCTTCATTGGTTAACAGTAAATTGCTTAGTCTTAATTTGTTTTTATTTATTTCTTTTTAGACAAATGTTGTTGTAATTATATTGTTAAGATTTTTTCGTAATGAATGTTTCGTTTTTCAATTCGGCAATCATTCATGAGTCGTTAGGCTGATTGACAAATGCTAACCTCAAAATTATGCTATGACAAGATAAAAAACAAGAAACAAGGTATCTATGTTTCATGATGTTTCTAAAATGAAAATAGAGTTGAAGTGACCCTTGGAAATGTATAATGGGTTGTATCTCAAATTCTATTAAGGTCGTCATCACTAGTGAATCACCTTGTATTTACAAAAAACTGGGCCCATAATTTACTTCCTCTTGAGCCCAGATCTTCTCTCTACGGCCCTGCCCGTAGGTTGACAGCATGCTTCCAAACTAAACATAACTAAGTCAGCAAAGTTTTTTTGGATTTACAGAAATAAAATTTTAAAGGGAGCAAGACGAACTTTGAATGTGTGTCATTTTGTCAACTGCTCTTTTGAAGTGTCTTTCCAATTTAATGAGTCATAAAAACAGAAAGTAGCTCAAAACCGTAGTCTCTACTGGTTTTGGACCATTATCCGAATTAACCTTGGATCTACCAACTCAAAATTCTTACTGTGGAATTTTGGATCTCGAGATTCTCTTTCGGGATCTTTCATTACCTGAATAATTTTTCCCATTACTGGATGGTCCTTCTAAATCTTACAGCTTTACTTTTCCTGCTTGTCAGTTTGACATAATAATTACGTAGTACATTTTTGTAGCTGTAGTAGCTTATTATACACGCCCTGAGTCTTGCTGGAGTTGTGTTTGCTGTGTTCTTCAGCAAAAGAGACGTTTGCTTACAGATACTCAAAAGACGAATTTATCTGGTTTTTGATGCAATGTACGTATGTGAATCATCTGCTGTTTGATGCTCCTTGAAAACCTCTGGTGTGTTAAGAGAGATGAAAGTCTTCTTTATTTCACTGATTTACCTCAGTCTTTTTAAAGTTGGAGCGGTGGAAAGATCAGTTATTTTCTTTATTCTCTTTTTTTTGCTTCTGTTTCTTCTTGTTTGCTTTGCACATTAAGATTAGCTTCTGTTAATGAAGCTTCTCAAGTTCACATTCGTGTGGAATTGATGGGCAAATCTGAAAACTAGCAAAATGTCAGATGATACACTAGCTAATAAATAAGTATCTCCAAGCTAAGCGCGCAGTTTCCCATATGTCTTTGTGATTTATCTTCTGCATTCTCAGACTGTTCTCCGTGGTGCTCCGCAAATCTTCGCATTAGAAACATAAAACTACAGATAACATTTCAAGACCAGGCTGAGCTAAATTTATGTATGAAGCTTTTCAAGCTGGTTAGGTTTATTATGTGGTTTAGATCTTTTGAGCTGACATTGACAAAGTTTTCTTATTAGAGATTACTTCTTTTTTAAGAGAAGCCTTTACTGTAAAACAAAATGATTTTTCTTTCTAACGGGAAGCTGTTTCCCGAGATAAAACAACAAATTTTGTCTTTGTTTGTTCAATAATTTTTAAATTGAATTTTTTATTGAACTACTGGCTAAGTTAAATGAACAAAACAAAATTTAACGGAAGATATGTAACTAATATTTGACTTTTTTTCTAGTGGTTTTTTTAATTCTGGCTCTAAAGTCAAACTTTTCTGGCAGATGTGGTTTCGTAAGCAAATTAGAGCTGTTTGGACAAATCGAGATTTTCTGGTCGATTTTGGTTCTTACCAAAGATGCAGACAGGGATATTTGAACGGTGACAAATTTATTTCAGGGACAAACCTTATACATAATACAATGACCAGCACAACAGTGTATTTTTGAGAAATGAAAATCGAACGTCGAAATCTAATGATACCAAAAGCAAGAAATTTTGATACACACGGAATTGCAACTTAAAGAATTATCTACAATATAATGTTGCTGATTTGCAGTGACTAATATTTCATTAGAAATAGTCAGAATTTTATTTGAAAAACGTGTTTCATCCTTGTTTATACCCAAAGTGATAACAGCTAAAGGTAAATCGAATCAACTTCTTCTTTTAATTTTATCTTAATATGGAAATATTTCCCTATTTTCAAGTTTGTGAAAGAAATGGAAATGCGTCTGAGTAATAATAATGATTGCTTTGCAAAACAGAACTCACATTTAGATTTTAAATATTTAAAAGCAGAAACTATAAATTTTTCGAACAGATTGATATTGCATCATTTTATTTACATCGCGTATAGAAATTTTTGGTAACCTTACAAACATTAAGACTACTTTAAGGACCATTTGTTGAGGATTTAAAGGATTTGCCGGCTGTAAAAGAATTATAATTGGAGGAACTCCAACTCCTCTTCACATAGAATCGAATCCGACCAAAAGCCTGTCTGGTTCCCTTTTATTATGACAACTCCTACTGAATTTACAATTTTCTGGAAAAGTCCACTCTTAATAATAAAATCTGTGAAATAACCAAATAAACGCAATTCAAAATAAGAATTAAGAAAATGAACAAAATACAAGATGATTTTATGAATAAATTGATATTTTTCAGTTTTATGAAAGCACGCCAAAAACAACACAGAAACAAAAATTAATATAAGAATACAATTTCTGCGTTGTTTTTGTTTTCCTGGCAGCGTAATTAAAATTGGTTTCGTTTTGTATTGTGACATCGTAAAGACATTAAGTAAATTGCTTTTATTATCCTTTTTTTGTATCCTGTGTGTGTGTCCCTATTAGACAGTTTAATGAATTTTCAGAAACACTTCCGATTTTATCCTAAAAGTACAATACTCCGGTGTATCCAAATGGAAAATTAACCAAACAAATTCATTAATAGTTAATAATCAAAATCATTCTGCTATCCAGTCAGGGAAACTCCAAAATTGTGACAGTACAGCTGACGTTTCCTTTTCCGGCATGATTTATATGCTTTAGGTTTCAGGACTCGTTCCCGTCAGCTTTAAAAGTCACTGCCCTACTTCTTACAGCGTTTTCAGTATCGTTTATAGAGTTTTTACGTCGTTTCTTCACCGCACGTTTTTACTGCTGCGACAGAATGATTGGTTAGATCCACTGTATATATAAATAAATTTGTGTTCTTAAAATCCTCGTACGGTTATTATAGCGTCGGGAGCTTTTTTTATGACTTATTTACATGATGTGAATTTCTGATTATGGCAACACACCATAATGATAAGAGTTTTTTGATTCCACTAGGAGTGATGCTATTTCTCTCTTTTTTTATCAATTTTTCCTCCCTAAAAAAAGTAGTGAAAAAGGTTGTAACACAATCTGATAGTAGATAAATTTGATTTATTAGTCCTGTTATGGGGTTGTAGTTTGCTATCAATATAGAAATATCTCTGGGTTGTACGTTACGTTTTACAAAATATAATTTCACAAAAGAAATTTCCGAAAGTCAAATTCCAAGATGGAAATATTTTTAACATACGTATTGACGTTTCCATGTAAATTTGTTTTTGATTTATTTCTAAGCAGTATCTATTTGCTTAGTTGTACTGCAATAATAAATTACTCAAACATAATTTTAAAATATTAAAAATATATAAGTAAACATGAGGGCGAGAAGTTTAAATAAAACACATAAATATATATTGAATAGCTATCTCTTGTGACAGATTAAGTAATTGGATAAAAAGATACAAAGCCCTTCATTTATTTAATCCAGTTATTAAATTGTAAACAAAACAATGCGGGATTTTCAGTTTCAGAGAATCCTGGCAAAATTCCAATATTCGCACGTTGGCATGTGATAAATTTTTTTGTAAGGATCTAATAGTTTATTTATTATTCAGTTGGATGGGATTAATTTAATTCAATAAAATAACAATGTAACATATGATTTCGGTAATAAAACAATATTAAAATTCAAATTTCAACAAACAAAAGAATGCCACACAATAATATAGCTACAGAGAATCTAGAAATTTAGAGAAAAAGAATACTGAAAAAAGAAAAAGAATGTTAATTTCTTAAAAGAGTTCAGTTACTAGTTGATTCTTGTATGGATAGGTTCTTTTTGCCTAGAATAGATCAATTTAATTAACATCATTGTAACTTAAAATAATCTACATTGCTGTATCTGTTACATGTATATAATTATGAACATCTGTTACTAGATGGCGTGTTATAAAAATAGGTGTATATAACTCTATTTATATATTATGAAATACACAATTATTTCTAATATTACCAATTTCGCGAGTTTAAATTATTCAATTAAATGAAGTCAATGTATGTATCACATTCATCAACGTTTATTTATTTATTTTTTGTTTTATTTAAAAATAAAATTACTGAAGCTTTAATAATATACAGTTCTAAATCGATTTTCAAATTCAACGTAGTAATAACGACACTCAAAGGATATAAATCATGCCTGTTCAGCAATTACTCAACTCATAACGCTTTATTTAAATAGCAAAACAAACACAAAGTAATTAAATTAAACAAATTACTGGGAACTGTAAATTAATTTCCAACAAGCATCCACTCCAGTTACAGCTCGTTGCATAAAATTTACGAGTGACATATTTTACGAATTTTATTTGCAGTTTTCATTTTTTGCTTTTTATTCTGCTGATGACACGCTGCGCTTTTTGTAATGATAATAAATACAAAGAAAAAGTCAAAATAAGCTTAGTAAGTGTAATTAAAAAGTATTTGTGTCATTTTAAAAGAATTTATTAACCTTATTTAGAATTCAATTAAAATATAATTAATTCTTTTTTGTTTGGATTTTTAAGTCTTCGAAGAGACAATGGAATAAATTAGAAGAGGATTTATAATTCCTCTTTTTTTTCCTTTTTGTGCCGATCTACCGAATAACTTTGAAACCACAAAAAGTCCGTCGTGTAATGAAATATTCAATTTTAATGTTGACTGCGTTTCCGTTAATTCGGTCTATTTCCGACAGCATTTAATGTCAATATTAATTCCAAAAACGTATTTGATTGGTTTCGGTTATAGTTTGCGTTGCAAATTGCTAAAGCAGCCGCTAGTAGAAAATCAGGAATTATATATTCTCCCCTTCTCTTTTTTAAATCGTTTCACTAACCGAAGTTGCAATTTAGAAGGCAAATTTCCGTTTTTAGTTACTTTTTACCTATTAACATTTTCCGGATAACTAGAAAGTAAAGATTCTTTACGAAAGCTTATTTGATTCATAATTAATAGATTAGAATCTCGGATAGTATTTTCTGAAGGACAAGAGGGTGAAATAAAATAAAGTAGATAACCGTAATGTACTTAGTAACAATTACAACTTAATGTGGACAAGATCAAAGCTTTTAAGGTGTGTGGCCAGCCACAAGAGAAATAAATAAAATTTATTTTTATTTGTATTTAGTAAAATCGGCTAATTTTAGGTGTTTATTTCTTTTTTTCAGCGTAGGAAAATGAAATAATGGTTCCTAAAATCCTAAATAATGTTTTTAAATTCATTTTATTTTATTTATTTTTAGCTCTAGACAAAGTCTGTACAATAGTTATTGTCACTAAAAACGATCTCCTAATCCACAACAATAGAGAACTCCATGATACAAAAAACTAACGGCTATTTTGGGCTGGCGACAAATCATGTCAGTTTTAGATCTATGGGCTTACAATAAAATGCAAAAAGTAGACAATCTAGAAATCTTACAGCAAAATCTAACTAGACAAGGTTGAGCTGGCTAAGGGAAAAACCTAGTAAGCTCTACCTTCTTAACGTAAATCCTAACAAATTCACTTTAAGAAGATATCGTCATTAATAAGTGTAGAGAAAATCTCTTACATGTCCAAAATACAAGAAAGGCAAAGAAAGGTCATTTCTAATTCCTAACATTCGAAACCTTACTGCTTACTATCATTAAAAAACCAGGTAGGTTTCTTATGTATGTTCCTTTGTGACTTTACAATTGGAATTTTTACAATCTTATTGTTATCTAACTGTCTTTTCTTTTTTGAAGGCTCCTAAATCGTTATCTAAGAGTGTTCCATATTTGGCTTCTATATCTTTAAGAGGAATTAGTCTCCAATTTTCATCAATTTGCAATTATGCAGAAGTATACATCAAACTATTTAGATTGTCTTTATTAATCAAAGTACAAAGTTTAAGCACAAAAAAGAATGTTTAAAGACGATATCATCTTGTATATATATCAGCCTTTTACAGTCTCGACTAAAAGTGACATGTCCTAGGTTTTCTTTTATATTACTGATTCTTCGTGTTTTAATGTGTAAACAAAAGGAACTACCAGTAAACTCAGGATTACAGTTTTGTTCTTCAGAAGTAAATCAGAGAATTAAATTGCTATATAGTTTTGTGAGTAGAAATTTGTAAAGATCATGCCTGCAACTAACTACTTTTAGTTTTCGTGTGCATAAAAGCATGCATTTTAAAAGCTCGTCAGATAACATGCCCTTTGGAAAGGGAAGTAAAACATTAACCTGTTTTACAATCAAGAAACTGTACTGGTTTGATTCAATGCAAATGGTTTGAAAAATCGAAACGAAGACGTTATAACCCATTACTGCAAAGAAATCGAAAAGTATGTAAAATATGAGAAAATAAAATTGTTTTTCTCAACTGTAAGCTTATAGCTGTAAAAAAAAGTTTTACGTGGACTTCTAACATAAAGTAGCCGTTAGGATAGTTTGGAAGAGTCGACATGTTGATGAGATACAGAGGGGAGTGCCTTTCATATCTTTGTAAATAAGACACAGACACCAAACGAAACATCAGCCACAGCAAAATCAAAAGGGTTAAGGAATACGGACTTCTCGATAGCGCAGCGTATTGAGCACGGATCAGGAACGAGGCGACGATGCATGACGACGATAGAAACATCACAAAGGTCAAGTCTTCACACTACTAAAACCTTGATTCAACAGATCTATGTTTTCTGCCCATACGTGACGTCATTAAAACTTTTAAGAAACAAATAACCAGAAATTTTTGCTGCTAAGCTTTTGTCTTCCTTCTAAAATATTCAAGCGTCGTTAAAGCGGAACCGCTTTTATTTAAATATTTTGATGTTTAACAATACCAAACCAGCGTGCGTCATTCGAGGTAAAGAAAATGTCTTAATTTTTAAATCTAATTAATTAACTGAGGGCTTCATAGATGTGTGGATAATGCGAAATGCAGGAAAAGTTGCCAACAAACAGCCTTAGCGTTCCCAACTAAACCCAACGTAATTAAATTACACGGTGGACAGCATTTCCTTTTACACTAATTACCTTAAATTAATTTTCAGCACCTTTTATGAAACACGTTGAATTATCATCATCTAGCATGCAATACCGTTAAACTTTATGCAAAACACGAAGAAAAAAGGTGTAATTTAGCAATAAATCTCACCTTTATTGTCGAAACGTTTTGTTTTGCATACAAATTTTCTTGAGAAAAATTAAGTTGGTTGTTTTTATTAAGATTTTAATTTTGTCCAATTTATTAAACAGACTAGAATTTGGTTTGGTATTCATAGTTTTTGGCAAACATTCAAAGAATGTGAACTATACCCCTTGATTTAATAAAATGGTGGCATTGAATTCTCAATGAATTCTTACATTCGTCCACCCTTCTACTTCATGATTCAGGGAAAAAAGAATATAATAATTGGAGTTCATTAAAGGGAGTCTTTCCTTGTTAAAGACGTGACAATTTTTTTATTATTAATATTATCATTATTAAAGGTCTTTCAAAATTTTATTTTCTGTTTTCTTAATTGGTTTAATCCAATCCAATCCAAACCCATTATAAAAAGGAAAATTTTCTTTCTACTTTTTAACTATAATGGGCCAAATTTGTGCTTCGATTCCTAATAGGAAACCCTGGATGTAAAAAAAATGACGAACTTTACACGGAAGTCTGCCTTCTAATCCCGGTTTCACGGTTAAGCTAACAAGTCAAACTGAAATGTCTTTCGAGTTTAGTGAGATGTTAAATCCCACTACTTTCTCGTCGACAACTCAAAATAGATTTCTGCTTTTCCGTTACATAGATCTTTTTGTATTTGTGGTTATCGCATTTTTAGATCTTTTTACAGACAAGACTTTCACAGTTCCTCAGATAAAATAGAAAAGAAAAGACCACCTAGCAGATTAAATGTAAAAAGTGATAAAAGCAGATATTGCTGAAGCTTTAATTCCTAGAATTTGTTCAATAACGTCATTTTACTTATTTGATGTTTTCAATATTAAGATCTGATGACTCTAATATTTTAAAAGTAATTTAACATGAGAAAAATTTGTTATTTTCCAAGAAAATTGTAAAAATCAGATTTTCCATTAAAGTTTGCAGATTATAAGAATAAACCGTTATAAGAACGACAAATGCTCCTTATGAAAAAACTGTCTAATATCGTAAGTAGGGAGTATAATTTTAAAAGATTGTTGTTGATCTTGTTCGGGAATTTGGTGGCTTTCTATAATTGCAAGTGATTTACAAAACATTCTGAGGAATTCAATCCTGGATGGTTCTCACGCCAAACCCATAAGTCTTCAGTCCAATATTCCAGTGATTTTTATGTATTAAGTATGTTATTTTAACATTGATAGAACTTCTTGCTCTTACAATTTTCATACGAAATAAATATAAATAGAATTTCCATACGCCTTCATCTTTTAAGCCCTAAATCTGGCATCACGAGACTACTCATAACTTATTCATGTCCACTAACATATTCAAGTTGTCAATTCTATGTATAATCTCGCTAGGATACATTAATTAGACTGCATTGACTTACATAGAAATTGTACATAATTCTAAGACAAATGTTTTCTTCGATATCCTTGAAAAAGTCGACTAACTGCCCTATGACCCTTCTTTGATTCCAAAGCTCTCCGCAACATCAACTACGACCCACATACCGTACCGGACATCGTTAATCTAATCCTTGAGGAGAAGACGCCAAGGCTCTAGCTTCCAGTAAGAATATCCCCCCCTCCCAGGGAGCGGTTTCCTTACGCTTGGAAAACAATAACAGTTGTCATCATCCACAAATCTGTAAACCACCCACCAACCCAGCAGCATGCAGGCTCATTGCCCTTTTTAACGTCATAAACAGAACCAGCATCTTCTTCTAGACCATCAGATCGGATTCCGTCCTGACAGATCTACCACAGACTCTGTTTGGTACAAGAAACTTTTTTATCGACTTTGAGATCCTTTCGTCTTGCTAATATCGTGTGCGGGTACACCTAGCTTTGTCCAGAGTGTACATAGCACTAGTTGACGTTCTCCATGGGTTCATACTTTTGCCCCTTCTATTTATTTTTTTATGCCACGACATCCCCCATCTGATGACCCCGATGCCTGCTTGTTCCAATTTGTGAAAAGGAACCGCTTTGTAGTGTTAGAACTCGGACAACTAGAGACTAGTTTCAAACGTGGAAAATCAAACCAAAGGAATCCATTAAACACCAACGTCGTTCTATTCCGTCAATACAACTACATTACAACTACCAGATTCAACATCGAAAACGTCTACCTGAAACTATGGAGCTCACGTCTTCAACCTTTACCATCAGTCAAATACCTTGGCATCATTTTCACCCTCACGCAGAGATGGACCGAAAAATCGTCAGACTCCGACAGAAGCAAAGAGAAATCTGCAGTAGAATTCTTTACTTAGAACGCTTTTGGCCTTTCAATGAACACGTGTTTGAAATCTTCAGAATCTCATCTCTACTTTTACACATGAAACCCAAAAAGAAACTTAAGCACCCGCCGTTGTCATGACATGCCGACAACCTGACCCTTGTTGGTGAACATCCTTCTTGACACCCCCTCGTATACAAATAACCTATCTCAGACGACCTCTCCCGCAAGATTACTGAGCAAATGTAGTTAGCGATTAATTTAGATAAAGCTTAAAGACAGATTCGATAATTAAAACCATGATATTTTTGAACTATTTGTTACAAAGTAATTATAGAATTTTCTATGTTACTTTTTAATCTCTTTATTTCAGAGTCTAATTAAAATTAAAAGATAACCCACACAGAAATGTTTAAAAATATAAAATCACATTTTCACTGTCATGAATGATAAAGGTTTGTTAATGGAAAACACATTTTAAAGACAAGCTCAGACGAGGAAGCTTACTAAAGCTTTTAAATAAGCTCCTACATCGAGAGCGCGTTTTAATTATTATGAAAGCACTCGGAATATTTTCGAAATCTCGATTGCTTCTTTTTGCAATAAATTTCCATTAACAACACGCTTTGCCAAGCATAAAATTTATAAATCCTGATACGTAGTGTAAGATAAGAAATGTGGCTCAGTGGAATCTGGAGGAATAAACTCTGAATCATTGCTAGAAATGTCTACATTTTCTTCATCTGATCCTTCAAATGTTTCTGGTGGCACAGGAACTACAAGATCAGTACAATGGCCAACGGGTCTTATCGCCGATGTTAAATTATGATACACAGCAGATTTTTTATTTTTTGCAGAGAAGCTTGCTATCTTTGTTATGCAGAAGTAACAAGCGGTTAGATGATCCTTCTGTTCCCTCCATATCATAAATACTGAGAAGGGCATACATACACGGGAACCTTTTATACACCGTCGAAGGCGATTTGCACAAGAAACACAACAAATATGTGGTGCCCATTGCTTATCTTGATCTCCAACTTGACATTCAAAGTACAGACGATAAGCTCTCCTTACTAGCGCAGTAAAACATCGTTTTGGTGTTTAGCATTAAACTCTCCACAAACGCAACAAAAACTGTCCAGATCGTTCGCACATTTACGGGACGTGATTAATGTTTCTACAGTTATCACTCAAAACACAAGAAATTTTCTTTGTTAAGCAGTGATAATGCAACTTTATAAAACTTCATTCACTCTACACAACAGTACTAACACTGAACAGGTTTATACATATTAAGTGATCTCACATATGGAAAGTTGAAATAATATTTACAAATATTTATCAGAGTGGTATACCCGTTGATGACATGTTAATAGCTTTCTAATATATGTGGAATGCAATTACCTCATTTCCAAAACTTCTTATCGCTAATACGTAATTACCTAATGGAATTATAATTACATTGTCCACTGGAACTTCAAATGCATATATTTCAAAAATTTGAATTCAGAATGAAAAGTTACATAAGGATTACCTAGTTTTGTTTAAAAACCAAACACTCTGTTAATTAGTGTAATAAATGAATAAATTGAAAACGTGTTTTCTTAAATAACCACATTCACTTAGATCGTCAGGTTATATTAGGTTGTATTAACGTTCGTATATTGTCAGTTGTTTGCTCAAACTCTGTAAATATTACATTCCCGCTAAACTTTTACCGTATTTGATCACGTGACTTTACGGTTAACGAGATGTTGAATGCGAATTTGTTCAAACTCTCTATTAACAGAAAAAAATGTTTAATTTTAAAAATTAATTAAATTAGCGGCAATAAAAGTCATACACAGTCCACTAAAGAAATAAAAAATAACGTTCTAAGAAATAGAAAATAATTAATTTCCGCTACATTTAAAAAGCAGTTTCAAAAGAGAACGCTTCCGTAGATGAAGTTAAATAGATTGTACGGCAATTACTTGCCTTTGTTCTTAAAAATTACTTCAATTACTTCAAGGGGCAGTTTATTATAGCCATAACCCTTTTTTAGCAAAAATCATTAAAAAGTCTAGGCAGTCTTTGTGTATTCTCAACGACTGAAAGTTAAAAGACCATTCTAAAAAGCGGAACTGTAGTTAACTTCCTGTGCACTTCTAAGCATGGAAATTAGACACATCTACTTGTTTTGTAATTTATGACTGTAGGGAAATGAGCTCATACTGTAGAGTATGTGTAGTACTAAGAAATAATGCGTTGGTTTTAACAATTTACACTACTGCAAACTAAATGCAACTAACAGTAAATAATTCTTGTTGCATTTCAAAAACATTATTTCTACTATTGAAATTTTCCCTATTCTAAAATAAATTAATTTTTTCTATTGTGATCTTGTCATTTCAAGGTCATTTCCTGTGGAAATCTAAAATATAAATTGTAGTATAATGAAGACATCTATTTGATTACTTGCTTAATTCAGCACTAAGATATCCGTTTTAAAATTCCACTCAGTACCACCCCTGAATATTTAAGAATAGGCAACACGTCTTACAGTTCAGAGATATCTTTGTGTAATTACAGATTTTAAAAACAAAATGGATTATGTTTGTATAGTTTGTTTTCTATCATTCATGTCAAAGTCAAGATTCCTCAATTTATGTTGGTTAGAAATAAAAATTTACTTTTTTAGAAAACGCAGTAAGAATAATTATAAATATTATAAAACCTTAAGAATGTGATAATAAACAAGAAAGCCTATTTAACAAACACAGAGTAAACAAAATGAACAGGTTTGTACAAAGGTTAAACAAAAAACATAACTAAACAAACAGAGTAGATTAGTGTAGTAAAAGCTACCTTTCATTGTCTTCTAATGCGATCAAGGGTATCAGGAGTAACAGAGCGGCATGACTCCACTCTTTCTTTTAACTGATCTTCATTTTCTATTGGCTGCTGATAAACCTCCCCCTTGACTTTTCCCCAAAGAAGAAAATCTAATAGGCTGCTGGAAAGCTTGTTGACACAGCCGTCAATTGAAAAAGTTGCCTCATAAGAAAATAATACATGTGCTAGGAATATTTAAAAAAACCTGTTAGTTTTTAATATATTAAACTCGGAGCCTTTACTAACTTCAAGATTGACTAGGTAGCGTGTAGATTTTCTTCTACCATTTGAATTACTGCAGCCTCGTTGTTTTCATTTGTAACCGTACCTTATTCCAGTTTTATCAAACTGTCTATTTTCTCTTAAATTCTCTATATTTCTGAATGTTTCTTGAGTTGGAAGTGATTTATTTGGGTAGCACCTACCATAAAGGCTAAGAACAGCATCACCATTTTTGGGCACTTTTCTAGTATAAGTATCACGTCAGTTTTTTTGGAATTAGAGTACATAATTATTGCTATTTGTAAATTCAATGCGCAAGAATATAATTTAAAATATCAAACAGTTGACTTTTGTCAGTTTCTAAATTCACTGCAAACTATGATTCAATTAACAAGAGTTGAACTTTTTAAGGAATTGTGGGACGTGTTGCCTATTCCCAAACATTCAAAGGAGGACCCGTAAAATGGACATACTGTATAACTAATTTCCCTTAAAAGTTTTATTTAAAATTTTATTTTCTTATGAAAGCCCTAAAAGCCTGCAAATGAACCAAGAAGGAATCGGAGAATGCTGATAAGAGAAAACTTCAATTTAAAATTTACCAAAGTTATGATAACATGTTAACATAAAACTTAAATGAAAATTATTTCTTAACTTAAGCAACTCGAAATTCTAACTGCTAAATCACCCTTCTGGTACTCCAAACTGTCTTTACCTCCAGGTGAAGTTCTGTCTGATAGAAAAATTACATCCTTCAATAATGGAAGAAACAAATAGGTTTAGTAAAATGAAATATTAAACCATAGCAAACATTCGTCATTATTTATTTATTTACATGTTTGGCTACATAATTGTTTAAAGAATGAAGGATAGCCACTAAGGAATCTTAAAAATATGAAAAAAGTCTACAAATAATCGTGTAACAGTATCAACACCAATTGTTATGCTACTGAAACACTGTATATGGTTAAGTATTTATTTAGAAATTATATTACAAACAAAATCAAGCTAGAAAATTGACTAAAATAAAATTTAATAGTATTTTAGACAGCTAACTAACTCTCTAAATTTATTCTTCAGAAAATCATAATAATGTGCCTAAGCATCAAACATTGTTCCTCTATAGTCATTTATAGATAATAATACTACAAAGACTGAAAGAAATTAAGAAAATTATTGTGTACAGAAAATTTTTTGTTTATTGTACAAAATTCACTAGTCACCAAGAATGCTCAACTATGTAATTATCTATCTTGAGCATCATTTTAACAAAAGTGTCATGGTCATTTGTCTTCCTTACTCTCTTTATTAATTCCATTCATAATTACTTTTTCACCTTCATTCTCTACAGTAACAATATTTGTTAATGCCTTTTCAACAGTTTGATAGCGCATGGATAATTTGTCATGACTTTGTCGTGTTTCTGGTAAAAAGCGATAAACAACTGGGCTGATCAGATCAAGATTTACTGGTTCATCTCTTTCATTTTCCGTCATCCAACTCACCGGCAAACCAATTATTAAAACCAATAGTGCTCCAATGAGTGTAAAGAAATAGAATGATATGAGGAATATGACATACGGTTTTTCTGAAGCTTCTTCAGGTGGTAAAGCCCTGTAAAAAACAGTTTTAGAATCTAAAAAAAGAGTTTGTTAAGCATGTATGGCATGCCTCTTTCAAATAAGAACTTTAGTCTTTTCTTTAGGAATCTAAAAATCTCAACATTAATCACACTTTAAGCTTTTAAGCATTTCGTAAATAACATCATCCAAGTTGGCATTTCTGGGAAATAACACGCTTGATAATGAATTAAACCAAGAGATTAACTTGTATATTTTGACAATATTAAAATGCAGAATCATACTCACGTCGTAAATACATCAAAAATAGATGTAACATTATCACATCCTTCTACTGATAAAGGTTTATTAGAATGTTTAATATTTCCTTTAACACTATAAAATTGTGCCCCTCCAACTAGTATTGATGTAAGTATAGTTGATCCCACTCCACCATAGAGTGCACCCTACAATTACACTATTTTATATTAGTACCTCACAACTAAACAAAGCAATTTTACAATTACCTTAGTATTAGCTGAGGGAAACAGCATACCCAGAGTAAATAAACCTAGAAGAGGTCCTGCAGTAATACCATGAAGGCTGAGTGATACTTCTAGAACTCCACCTAGTTTTTCTACAATGAATACTAATGCAACGGATATTAATCCTGTTATGACAGCTATCAGTTTCATTATATTACTAGCTGTCTTTTCTGATGTGTCTGTAGGCATTCTTGATCTAATAAAGTCTTCATAGATTGTTCCAGCTAAAGTGTTTATGCTTGTTGACATGGTACTAAAAGCATCTTTTTGAATATCACACATAAATATAAATAATAAGAAATACCTTAAAGCAGTGCTAAAAACTCCAGCTATGAACAATCCAGGTAATCCTGAAAGATTCCCAGCTACATCCAAAACATAATAAGGCAGTAACTGATCAGACCTTTTAATGCTACCTGTAGATATTGGGTCGCAGTCTGAATATTTAGCAAACATAATCAATCCAGTGAAACAGCTAAATGATTTAGTTACTATAGTAGCCAAACCAAATATTAGAACAGATCTGTATTCAAAAGGAATTATTGTCTTATATTTGTAAGATTTAAATTGTATATTTACCTTTTAGCAGCTTCATAGGATGGAACAGCTAGGAATCGTTGAATTGACGATGGATTTACACCAAGATTAGATATCCACGTGGCTGTCATTCCAAAAACAATTGTCCAAAATGTTGTCCTTTCGGTGGGATTTAGATTCATGCTGTTTGTTTAAAACTGCACATATTAGACTGACTTAATTTTGCTTTGTTTTACAGTAAAGAATTAGCAAGGACTATTAAGACGTAATTTAATGATTTTCTGAAGATATTGAAAGGAAAAGAGAGAAACTTACTTGAAGAATTCTATCCTATCTTTGCTAGCAGCTTTTTCCCATACTGCAACAAACCCTCCAGCAGAATAAGTACCCATGATAATAACAGTTATCATAGTTCCCAATGTGATAATAAATTGTAATGTGTCTGATAACACCACAGCTTGTAGCCCACCAAGCGTTGTATAAAAGATGCAAACCAAACAAATTACAGGACATATTTGATATAATTCAATTCCAGATACTAAAGATAAAATATTTGAATGCCTAAAATGTTCAGATTTATTTTAAAACATTATTTACCTTGAGTAAATGCTAACGATGGTACATATATTACAATCGGCACGTACAAGAGAGTAGCTAATATAAACAATAACGATGCAAGAGTTCTTATGCTATGATCAAACCTGATTTTTAAATATTCATAACCACTAACCAACTGTAGTTTGTAAAAAACTGGTAGGTAAACATAAACTATAGATGACATCAGTATAATTGCCGAAATAGGGCATATCCAGTATTGCGTACCATGTAAATAAACTTCTGCAGGAATCCCCAATAAGGTAATTCCAGATAGATGACTAAAATTCAATCCATTAAAACAAGATATTGTTTAACATAAATACAAACCTAGCAGTAAGAGACATAGCAATAGGAAAGGTTTTCATTGATTTTCCTCCATGTAAGTATTCTTCAGTTGTGGATTGCTTTGAACCAAAACAGCCATAGTAAATACCAATGAGGGTACTGACGCACAACATCAATACAAACAAAACATAATCTACCCATGAAAATAAAAGAATTGGTGGTGTATTAACGGATGTTGTAAAATTTTGCAATTCCATGCTAAGATAAACATCAAAAATCTTCAACTCATTATTTAGATGAAATTTAAAAGATAACTTTTAACTCACCTCTTTAAAGCCTTCCTTATTTTTATTACAAACAGGAATTAAATTGTTTCAACAAGCGCAACACTATCATTAGGTTCACAATCAGTTAAAGTAAGTCTAAACAATTTGTGAAAAGCTGAGTTTGTAAGAGTAATGAACAAGCTAGAAAACTTTTGTCATTATATATGAATAAAGTATTTACGCAAGTATTGTAAATTATAATTAAACACCATTTATAAAGTTGTCTGGAAGATAGTAGAAATAATTTATAGACCTCCTCAAGTTGGTGTTAACTGAATATTTTAATTCCTATACAAATCTAGTAATTTCTCATATATAGTCAAAATGGAAAACTTTGTTATTTTTGTTGTGTAATATAAACGCACTTGCTAATTTAATAGAAACTTCATTTATTTTTGTGCAATTTCTATTTAGATGGTCTACCCAAACAAAGTAAACCATCTTTTTAATAGAATTATTGTCAATATAGATAGCACATCTACTTTCATAAGAAAAATGAACAAGTTATGAAGTTTTTTACTAAAACTCTTTTATCACACATCCATCTTCTACAGTTCCTAGAGCTTCTTCAAGGCTTTATATCAGAGTCATTACAAAATTTATTTGATAAATATCAGATTATTCCATGAAACTGTGAAAAACTATTGCAATAAAAGTTTTTCATAATTTTGTAGATATGAACAAGATATTCATCAATTTCTCTCAAGTCATAACAGCAACTTTGCAAGGGACACTTATTAATAAACAGATTTTTACATGTGGCAAATTTTGAGTATCAAGAAAGACATGTTTCCTAGTAAGTGCTCATTAGAAGGACCAATTCACTAAATGAAGCTTTCTTGTACTCACGCACTTATTAAATCAAATTTTTTCTTATTTCCTTTCGCTTATTTTTCTAAAATAATATTACAATTTAACTTTAAAAATAACTCCAGATATTTCTTTTATGATCTTAGGTTTATTTTTTATATTAAATATACAACATAAACTAAAACAAAAAGAGTAAACACAGTCCTGATTATTATTTACATAAGTACGTGAAAATATCGAGTGCAAAGTACGACTAAATTAAACAAATTTCCTAAAGCACAATCTTGATAAAACATAAACACACGTGTAACCTTATAATACACAACTTATTGCCTAACATGTTTAAGATGCATAGATTATTAAATTACAATAATATTTAGCCTTATACATATACAATTGAATGATTCTTGAAAATAAATTTATCAGCTTCAGAAATAATTATTGCATTAGATTACACCACATCAAGTCACAACAAACCAACCATTGTTTGTCTTGTATAAATATTTGCATGATTACGATATTATATACTTAAGAAGTCTGCAGACACCCTGCTTTATACGTCAGGCTTTATCACAACTTGCATAAAAGAAATGAATACAAAAATATAGTTTATTCAGTTATAACAATTTTTAATAAAAAATGTACAGTTAACTAATAACATTGCAAAATATTAATTTATTAATTTCGCTGCAGCTTCTAGAAATACATTTTTCATTCCACATTCTCTTTTAGTTCAAGAAAAATTATCCTTCATTTTTTGTCAATTAACTCTCTGGAATTCCTCGTAATGCTGGCATTGCCATTTCAAAAATATGGTAATATTTTGAGCTCCTTTTAGCAATATCATACGCAGTCTCACCATTATTATTGGTTAATTCGGCTTTAATTTGAGGATGCATTAATAATAATTGAACAGTTTCATACGATGTGCCATGAGATGCTGCTATATGTAAAGGTGTTTGGCCTACAAAACAGATTTGTCAACAGTTTTACAATCAAACCAAAGCATACCAATTACCTCCTTCACTAACAGCATTAACATCAGCACCATTTTGAAGTAAATACAAGACGCATTTCACATTATTCCATTGACAGGCTGAATGAAGTGGTTGCCACAATAAAGAAGTTTTAGCAGAAACATTAGCGCCTCGACTTAATAAATAACCTACAACATTGAAGTGATTTCCATAACATGCCCTATGTAAAGGTGTGTAACCATCGGTATCAACTTCGTTAACTAGATTGGGATCTGATTCGATTAGACGTATGACAATATCCAGTTTTCCGTTCTCTGCAGCCCAAAGTATTTCTTTATTTGGTGTTTCTGGAAATTTGTAGAATGAGGTTAGAATAAGGGAAGAATCAAGAAAGAAAGGATATTACCATGAGGTTTTTTTTTCTTCATCTATATCATTTAAGTCATCTTCCCAGCCGCTCACTAGAAATCTTTCATCGCCTGCCATTGCTTCGTAAAATTAATAAAATAACATCTGTCAAAACCCTTAAATTTCAAAACTGTCAACAACAAATGTCAAATTCAGCAACTAAAAAACAAATCAAAAATATAGTTTAATTACTGTACAGGGTATATCAGAATGATTGTAATAGATCGCACTCCCTTAGTTACTAAGTACAAAATAGCTTTTTAAAAGTAGTTACTAAATAAGATTTAATGTGATACTTTATATTTCTTCTACTTAATAAAATTAAAAATATTATTGTCAAATTAATTTATTTACGGATGATCCTGTAGATAACATTCTTAATCGATCGAACCGAAGGGATACACGAACAGTCCCGAATCTCTCCGAGAATTAACAAATTTATAATAATTAAAAAAGGTTATGTTGTTATTTGCCCGAAGAGTTGTAGGCTTGTAATAATCTATAAGTTTCTTAATGATGAATTCTGAAATAAATATACAAAGTGGTTTGGATTATCTTGCCGATTTTGAAGCGGACGATCCATTGGTAATATTTTATTTCAATAACATGTTTATGCATTTTAGCAAATTTTTATATTTATATTTTTTTTTTATATAGAACCTAGATGAAGAGATTCAAGGGCTTTTTGACGATCTAGATGAGAGTGAAACCGAGATCGTTGAACATGATGATGATAATGATGATAATGATGACAATGATGATAATGATGATAATGATGATTGTACTAGTATAGAGGTTAGTTCATTACAATAGTAATAATCAGCAACAGCTTTAATAGTGTTACTATAGGAACACAAATTGTAAAACTTTGTAATCCTGACAATTTAATTTGAACAAATTTACTATTTACAGTCCTTTATAAATGAATTATTGTATCCCAGTGGTAACACTATTAAAATCACAACTGGTAATAAATAAATTTTTTCTAACACCGTATTCTAAAATAGGCTTTTCTTTATTCATTTTGCTATGGAAACTAGATTTTACTTGACTAGTCAGGAAAGTACTTTTTAAAGTACTAATTTTTAATACAAATTTAAAGTGCTGCCATTCAAATATTGAAATTTGACAGTTTGGACAAATGAAGAATTTGGTTGTTTGGTTACAGATATTGACTTCTAATCAGGAGATCTGGGTTCGACTCCTGCTGCCGACTAGTAATTTTTTTTCTATTTTTTTTTTAATTTTTATTTGACATCTCGTTTTTGTAATAATTAACTAAAATAATTCTACTTATAAAAAAACTTAATAATATAAAAATTAAAGAAAAAACTAAACACGTCACAGTCAGACGCTGTATCCAAATGACCACACTCTTCCATTCTTAAAATTTGCCAATTATGGTAATATTTAAAGTACAGGACTTCACATTTAAAAATTAATTTATTAAGAATATATAGTATAAATAAACTAACTATTAGAAAATCTCAATTATAAATACATTTAGTTCCATCGTGGACACTTTTACATATTTGCCGTAAAATCAACTGGAAAGATAAAAGCATAATTTGGTGTAGCTATATCTACCAGACACCACCCTGTATGTGATTACGGCATTAAAAAAAACCGGTGTTAGAAAAAATATTGTACATAACATGTCAGTAAAGTATCGCTTTCCTGACTAGTTACGTAAACTACTATTCTTAAATAAATATTTGCTACAGGGTATTGCCAAAACTATACAAAGAACTCCGTATGAGCTTAATGATGGCGATGATCTTAGTTTTGATGATGATTTATATTTACCTGAAAACGAACAAGAAATAATCAACAGTTGTTTAGATCCTCAGTTGAAACAATTATTAATTGCAAATCGTCTAAATGCACTTCATTTAACAGCACTGTGTAGAAAGTATTTTAACAAGATTGAAGAGATTAATAAAGAGATAACAGATGCAAAAAATCTAATATCTTCAAGGACTGAAGAAATAAAAGATAGAAAAAGAAATAGAACTTCCAAGAAATTTGATTATGAGTTTGGAATGTCATACTTTAAAAGTGGACACTCTTCTCCTTGTCCTAAGAATGATGACTGTAGGATTAAAATACGAAATAAAGAACATTTTTTGAGAAAGTGCCGTGAAGGTCGAAGATGGTCTCTTGAAGAACGAGTTGTGCTACGTGATGCAGTTGTATTAGATTATTATAAATATAGAACAGCACAGGTAGGTCTTAAGGTTAATAGCATTAGTCAACACCTAAAAACTGACGTTGATGAAGCTACGATAAATGCGTTGCAAGAAAGATTGGAAGAATTAGAAAAAGAGAAGGCTGCTTTAAGGTCAGAGAACCCAAAAGTTTCTCCACCCTTAGATTGGAATGCAGAAGTTGATTGGAGAAATGTAGCACTTGTTGAATTGAAAGGTAAACGTACTCCTGAAGAATGTAAGGCCATGTGGAATAATTATGTACATCCCCAAATCAATAAGTCACCATGGACTGCAGAGGAAAATGAGAGCATTAAAGAACTGGTATTAGAACATAAAGATAAATGGGATGTAATTGCAGAAAAGCTTGGAACAAATAGATCTGCTTATTTGGTATTTGTACATTTCAAGACTGACTTATATGATAGTTACAAAAGGGGACGCTTTGAACCAGGAGAAGATACAAATTTAATAAAAGCTGTTCAAAAGTGTCGTTTGGGTGATTACATACCATGGTCTAGAGTAAAACATTTCTGTGGAGATCGTGCTAAGTATCAACTTTATCACCGCTATAAATATTATTTAGAACCACGGAATATTAAAAAGGGTGCTTTTACCGAAGCAGAAGATGCATTGTTAATGTATTTAATAAATACACTTGGTAAAGATTATACTAATATAGCCCAACTCATTCCGAATCGCACTTCTGTTCAGTTGCGCAATCGATACACAACTTATTTGGAAAAAGTACGTTTCAATTTAGGAAATTTTACTGTGGACGAAGATAAGACTATTTTAAAGCATGTTAAAGTAAGTATTTGTCTTAAATGTAAAGAAATAAAGAAACTCCAAATATCAGATTTATATCAAGTTTTTCTTTATCATCTGTGTTTGTAGGTTATGTAGCTATGCTGTTACATCTTTAATTGAAATTAAAATAATTTTGTTTGCAAAGAATAATAATATTTGTGAATTAAAAAGTTTTATTTTCATTATTATTTTGTTAGCATATTTGAAATGATTTCTGAATGATGTTGTGATATAGGAACTGCTACAAGCAGCCCCAACAGAGCAAAGCTTTCTGATAGAGTAATATAGTATTACTAACTGTATGCAACAAGGAGTGGTTTTCTAAAATTGAAATAAATTGTAAATTGCCAATAAATATATTGATTTTAATTGAGTATAGAAAAGTAAGGTTATGGGCTTTAAATTAACTACGTAGTAGCAACTTTGATATCAGTTTAAAATCAGATTTTTATTTGGTTGGAATAATTTGTAATCACATAATTTGAATTTAACATCCATTTTTATATATCTAATTATTGTATTTTCTGTTATTGCATCAACTAGTCGATTATTTAATTTTAAATAAACCACGAAGGTTCTTGAAATTGCCAATTTATCTCGTTTTATTTGTCGTGGAATTTATTCTTGTTGGAATTAAGGTTTATCTTCACAGTGAAACAAAAACAGTCGAGAATATTTTCCACATTGATTAAACGTGCAAGAATGACTTGTCCTCCAGATCTTTCAGTTTTCAAAACTGATATCGCTGGCAAAATGACTGATGAATCTCCTTTGTTTTTATACTCAGGATTGATAGCATTTTATATTATCAATGCCATGTAACAGTAGTTGGGTTTGTTGTAGGATTTGCAAGCTTAATTGAAATTGATCTAACCTCAACTAGCCTATATAGCTTATAAAGTTACGTTATAGACTGATTTATAAATTGTTTTCTCCATAGATTTATGTTGCATACATTTGTCTTGTCTTGTGATGCAGCCGCAATTATAGCACATAACCTACACTTTTCTCCCTGATCTTGAACATATCTCGTAACATCACCGACAATGAAGAATTACTTGAATTTCAATAATTTACTTTTCTACATATAACTAAATGATTTTTATATTAACAGGAACATGGAGAAACATGGCGCGCTCTTGCTAATAGACTTGATAGATGCAGAGCACATGTACGTCAACGATATTTAACACTAGCACGTACATTTGAAAAGAATCCAAGTTTGAAGCTCGAAGATATACCCAGACGTAAACAGAATTATTTAACAATTTGTCAAAAACAAAGACATGAACGTATGAATAAGTGTTTATCTAAGCTTGAAGAATTTGATGGTATACCAACGCTTAGATCGGTCGAATTGATTTTACAAAATATCGCGCGTAAAGCAAAAGATAAAAGTTGGAAAGTTAATGAATGTACTAAGACGTACACAAAGTGTAAAAGTAAGGTAGAACAGGAATTGCTTGATTATATGAAGATTACTTACACAACGGAGAATTCTAAAGATAATAATATAGATAGTGAAGTTGTCGATGCTGCATCTTTATGTATAGTTAATTTAGTTGATGTGTTTGGTGGAGATATTAGTATGTTTAATAATACTATTGATGAATCTTGCGATTACGTTACAAATGAAGAAAGAATTATTCTTAATAACATATATGAAAAATGTGATATAATGAATTGTGACGTGCCAGGAACATCATCAGATGTGGAGGACAATAACGATAAAAATAAAATTCAATTTTCTCTACCACCAAATATTAGTTCGTTAGCACTTGTAGGGGATTACTTCTTTATTTTAGACTGAAAAATAATATAGATGAAGAATCGATGGAATCTGTAGATGTTGGAGTTTTAAAGAAAGAATATTCGAAATCACTTAAAGCAGACACAGTTAATCATGATTCGCAACAAAGATTTAAAGATGTTTTAAATGCTATTTTCAAATGGCCTGGTATGTTATCTGAAAATTATCCAGAAGATCAAGTAGGAGAGGAAGAAATTATTATGGAAAAACAGGTCGTACCGCGTAAAGCGGGTAGGCCAGCTAGAAAAGTTTATGATAAGGTACTGAAAATGATTGAAGCAAAAAAGCAAAGACGAGGAGTAGAACCTACCGATATAAATAATGAAGAGTCGGTAGAAGACGAAACAGTAAATAATGAAAATACCAATGAAGTAACTGTTCCATTACCTAAGAAGAAAAGAGGACGTCCACGAAAAGAAGATGCTGCTGCCGCTGCTGCTGCTGCTGCTGCTGCTGCTAATGCTACTAATGCTGTAAAAGATGAAGTTACTTATATTCCCAGACGATCTCACGTTAAAGCCAAAGAAGGTATCGAGCGTTCAAATAAAAATAACAGGATGCCTAGAGAAACTTTAGTTGAAACTTTTAATACTAGTTCAGATTCTTCTTCAACTACAAGTGATGTAGTATCACTTTCTTCAAGTGATACAGAATCGCTAACTTCAAACGATATAAGTGTTATAACATCGCCAGCAACTAACACTGTAAAAGTTCCTGATCAAGTAAACGTTAACAATTCAAATGCATTAAAAGGGAGCCCTGTAATATTGAAGAAAGTTGATCCAAAGAATGATAAAGTTTTGCGCGAACTTCTAAAGAATGGAAAAATAAAACTGATACCTTCAGTTGTAAATAAAGGAAATCAGAATCAGAATAGAGGGAAACCTGTTGTTACATATTCTCGAAAGTAATAAATATTCCAGATAAAAGACTTCGTTTAGAAGATGAAAATGCAACGAAGTCTACCGATTCGCCACAACATTCATTCGTTAATATGTCTAGCAACAATCTTTTAGCTAATGTTAACTTTTTGCAAGAAAGACAAATAAAACAAGAACGGAATTCTGATGAGGATGAGAGTGATGATGAATTTATTGAAACGCATTTTGATGGTATTATAAAACAAGAAATGGGTTTACACAGAAACACAGGTAAATTCTAATAGATTTTCACTAAAATTATTGATTAAATGTAAACTTACATTTTCAGAACAAGAGGAAATATATGAAGATAATTTAGAAGAATATCTTAGTATTAACTTGAAAGAAGATCCAGATAGAAACGTACTGAAGCCAACGAATCCAAAAGAAACCATTTTGAAGAAGAATAAAATGACAAGGAGGCCTAAAAGAGCCTCAAGTGAACCTCAAAAATCTCAAGCGCAGCTAGTGCATTGTTCTCAGGGTGGGCCACTAGTTTAATTTATGTATAATTTTTGCATAGAGGATATATATTTAGGTTTTACTTAATTTTAATATAATTTATGCATAAATTAAACAAATAGTGATAAATAAGTAGTAATGTACCTTGAGAATAATGTGCTAGCTACGTATATCTAATTGTATTAGTTTGTTTAGCAGTAGATGCAGGACTTCCTAAGAGTGATTTAAAAGAAGCTATAATAAAACCAGAAATGATCAAAAGAGAAACAGAACTCGAAGAAAACTTAAATGAAGATTGTAATTCAAATTCTGAAGGACAGAAAACTCGTGAGAATAAATTGTTAAAAGATGTACATAGATCTACAAACACTAGAAAAGCAAAACCCAAAAAACACTTGATGGATAACAAAAATTTAAATTCTGTTGAAGAACAAGAAGGGAAGAAATTAAACAGAAATGAAATAACCACAAATGTGTCAAAAATAAGAATGAAAAGATCCAAACAAAACTCAAATAAGAAACCAAAAAATGTATCGAACCAGCAAAAGCAATCAAAAACAAAAACAGTTGAAGATATTTCACAAAAAAGAGGAAGAAAACGTAAGGTAAATCCAAATGAGAGACCACACAAATTATTGTACTCTATCGATGAAAGAATGGAAGAGACTGAAACAGCTGGAAATGATCTAAAAAGAAGCAACAGAAAAGTAAAAAGACCCAACAGAAAAGTAAAAAGACCCAGAGATAAATCAGAGGCACTCGATAAGAATAAGTATTGTGATTCTAATTTAGAAGAAGTTAATGTAATTCAAACGAGGAGCAAAACAGCAAAAATATCTAATTAAAGTTCAATTATTGGTTGAACATAATTCACTTTGATAAGAGAATTCAAAAATGTAGTGTTTAAACGAGACTGTTATCTTAAAACTTAAAATAAAACTATTTGTTTAACATTTTTAATTCTCAAACTAAATTAATAAAAACTGACCCGATCAACTAATCTTAATATCAGAATTTACTTTTAGTTTAAGATAAATAAACAAATCAAGCAGTATTTAAAATTTGTAATTTGCATTTACTATGTCTATAGTTATAGGATAGGTTTTACTAAGTGGACTTTAATTATGTTAAATAGCACATTTTTTTTATTGTACCTTGAAGTCAATAAACTGATTACTGATTGGAATTTAATAAAATTTCATATTATTTATTATAATATACACAAATACTGTATGATTAAACAAATAGAAATTTAAAAGGCTGTGCTACTGTAGAAATCGTAGAGATTTCTTTTTAGCAATTGATAGTTGTACATCCACAACCTAAAAATCTGCAGTTCATCTGCTTCAAGTTCAACTATTCCGCCAGAAAATACATTGTACTGGAGCAGAATTTTCACTCATGATGGACTTCTGCATCTGATTATTAATAGTATTTCTCTTGGTTTTCAAAATTTAAATAAAATAAAAGACAAAATTACATGAAATATTACGTATTATGATACAAACTACTAACCAAACAGCGTATAGGGATTATAAAGTAGACTAACTCTAAAAATCCTTTGGTCTTTTCAAAAGCCGACCGATGACCTTGAAAAAAAAGTTGGAAGGTAATACCGATATTTCGAACAGATGTCGCTACGCTAGTGTCAGTGGCGTGTGTAGATTTATTTATGGGCATTCTGAATTACTATAAAGGCTACCATTGCATTTCCTGTTATTACATCTCAATTTACCAAATTTATAATGGCATTGTATTAAATTAAAGAATGTAAATCATGCACAAATATTCAAAGAAATCAGATTTATCACAATACATTTTAGATACATTATTGTTCTTGTACTCAAATATCTATCTTCAATGGATACATTTAAATAAATCAATAAATAAATTGGTTGTTTTCATATTGATTACTTTGTAATTTATAAAAAAAAATATTTTGTTACAAATGTTTCTTATTTATACCTACATGTATTATGTGCAATTATTGGTTTTTATCAACAATTACATTAATACTATTTATCTTGTTTTGAAAGACAATATTACATTTGATACAAACTTACTGACTAAATTACATTGTACAGGTTGAAAGTATTTTATGTTTCTAAACTAATTACTAAATAATCAAGGAATGACTGATTTATGTTGAATTTTAATTTTTAGTTTTTATATCCGTTGACATAAAATAATAATAGGTACTTTGCATTAAACAAATAAAAGTAATTCAGGTATCAATACGCTGCAGGTATAGTGTACGACACTGATCTAACCTCGCTCGGCATTCGACCGTCGTGACATCTATTATAGAAATGCGAACCACCCTCCAACCTGCTGGGTTGTTTACGAGCTGTTTCCCGTTTTTTAAGAGTTGTTTTACTTTATAATCACTATACGCTGAACTAAATTTAACTTAAATTGTACAGGTTGAAAATATTTCATATTTTCAAACTAATTACTAAATAATTAAGGAATGACATGCTGAATTTTAATTTTTAGTTTTTATATCCATTGGCATAATTAACTTGTTATGATTTAAAGTGGTTTACTTTCCCATGTATCACATCATATATGAATTTCTGATACTTTGTTTTAAGCCATTGGAACCAAGTCAAATATAATTTAAGAGTTATTGAGGCACTTATACAGAGTAATTGCAATTAATTGAGGATGGTTTTTCACGTGGTAGGTTAGCTATAGTGTGTAAGCGTTTAGGTGGCGTTACTCTGTAGTGTGGCCAACGTTCAAAAATAAAATTTCACACCACTTTTAAATAGTGGTCACGTGACTTCTGAAGGTATTTGATGCCCTGGTACTGCTACCAACGTGAACCTAACAACTACAAAAGTAACTGTTGTTAATTTTGATCCTTAACACAAATCATATCAAAATTAACTGTATTTCTAATATAAATAAAATTAACAAGGGTAAAACTACTTTAATAAGCAGTTTAACAAGAGACGCGAATAAGATCGTGTAAAAGATTCTCTTACATACTGTTCGGGTACGCTCATGGCTAAAATGACGTTAATATCGAAATTTAGGGTTAGTTAACGAACATATGACTATCCTTCAAAAATGACATTGACAACAAGTGTGTTCACATTGCCCATTAGAAAAATGACATAATAATAAAACAATATCGAGACATTCTTAATTATGTTGGTTGTATCTTTTAAGGGTTTGCACTTCATTTTGAAATAAAAACAAAGCGGATAGTCTTACAATAAAAAATCTACTGCGTATTTAAAATTTAATTTTTCTTTAATAGGTAATGCTTTGTAATAGAGTAGGTAGAGTGGTTTCCAAATCTTGTGTCACGCGACCTTCGTTGCGCAGAAGACGAATTTTAGCCGGGCTGTCCTACATGCATGATTTTTACAATTTTCTTTCTCTCTTCTTGTGCGGTAAGCTCCGCCTTTTTGGGCATTTCGCGTGCCACGAGATTTGGAAACTACTTTAATTAAAATTTCTCAACAATCATATCAGTAACCCAACGACCAAAAGAAACACAAATCCCAGAAGTTCAACATCTACATCATCACTGATAAAAATAATTTAAGCATTTCTGCCATATTTTTGTGGATTATTCACTGTTAGGTTACTCATTTGACACATCAAAATGATAGTTTTTTGATTTTACATAATTATATCTCGTGTTACTTTCAGCAGCCAACTGATAGAAAAAGGTAATAAAACAAAAGAAAATAAAAAGTAAGCTTGAAGAACAAAATCGTATCGATACTGTAATATTTAATAATAATTTATATTCTTAAAATAACAATTTATATAAATTGTTTAATAAAGTAGAGTAAATAGAAAACGCAATTAATATGGCATCTAGAAATAGGAGAGTATGTTATTATTATGACAGTGAGTATTACCTATTAAATTCTTCGTTTGTACCATAACCTCAATATTATAGGTTAGATAACTTAGAACTTGTTAGATTTTTATACTATGTTTATAAGTATATACTTTTGTTTTTAAATTCAGTTTTAATTAAAACTATTTAACACGCTTCTAACTGTAGTATTAAACGCGCAGAATTACTTCTGTAGTTTTATAAGGGCTCAATACTTTACAATGAAAATTATCGTTTATTAATTGTTCGAAATTACATAACCTGATTCAAAAATTCGATTTTAAATAGTGGTAAATAAATTGAAAAATAGACATCAATATCAGTTTTATAAACAACTCTTTTCTGAACTCAACCCCTCTGACTATTTTGATAAGTGATAATAAGCAAGATCTTTTCGAATTTCCGAACAACCGTGATATGCGCTTGAGGTATCTTATTTGTTACATGCTGTGTGTTAAAATTATTTAGTAAAGGATTGAGTGTTTAAATAAGGTTATTACATGTGTTACGTCTCTTCTGTTCAAAATTAATACCAAAGCAATATAGTATTCACAATAAATGAAAATCACCTAATAATGATAAAAATAATATAGGACATTACAGATCAGTACCTGAAACATCTTAGGGACATCTACTTTCACTATGAATTTCTGTTTAGGTGATATTGGCAACTATTATTATGGTGAAGGACATTTGATGAAGCCACACCGCATAAGGATGACACACAATTTAATTTTAAATTACGGCATATTCCGTTTCATGAAAATATACGTAAGTATAGTAATAAGTAAAGCTCGAATTTTATGTAAAATGCATATTTTTGCATTTTTTGCCTGGTTTTTGCATCTTTTGCATAATTTAATGGGATGTGGATATTTGTTCATATCTTGCCAGTTTTATAACATATTCTGTCTATTTTACGGTAAATTCCAGCAACCGTTTAAATTTCCAAAATATAATAAATACTACATACAAAAATTTGATTTTTAATTTTGTTCGTAGCAAATCGTTTTCGTTTTACAATGTTCCTATGTAGTTATTGGATTTTGTTGCATGTCCCATTAAGAAATTTATTTACCAAAGGTTGGTGCAACAGACAATAAGTCTGCACTTAGTTTGTTTGCTAGAAAGTATTGATCTATTTAAGATAAGTACAGGAGCACTTAAACCTTACCTTACTTATTGCTAAGTCAGTTTTTTGTTTACATTGCAAAGTTAATTTAAAAATAAGCCATATTTCTAAGTTCGGATTAAAAAGTTTGTTTTTTCTGGGCATATTTGCATATATTACTGTATATTCTAATCATCTTGCTTCATATTTCTCACAAAATTCCTGCATATAACGGGTGTACCAATATGTACTTCGGTATTTATTTATTGAATAAAATTAATAATTTTTGGAAAATAACAAGTATATTTAACTTAACATAAGATGAAAGTTATGTTTTAAATATAATGGGGTCGGTTTCTGCTCTCATCATTAAACTTAAAATTCTCCAATTACCATAGCAACCGATTTTGTTTTTTTCTTCTTGTTAAGATTAGATAAAGCTATACTTTTTGAAGTTTTAAAGAAACTTTATTATTTAGTGAAAGGAGAGTAGAAACCTGTCCAATGTCTTCCAAATGTCCTCCTTGGCTGTTTCTGCAGGTGATTATTCTTTTTACAAAATTTTGACGCAGGTGCGGCTCGATTTCATTGACAACTTTATCCTTCAGAAAGCCCAAAGAAAAAAAATTATTTTGCAGGCCAGTGACGTCACCATTACAAGCAATGATATGGTCAGGGAAATGCGTTCGCTACAAATTCATTGTTTTCGTCACTGTGCAAAGCCAGTTGATTGTGAGACAAAGTAGCGATACCAAACAAAAGACGATCGTAAATTGAGCTCAATAACGATTTTCGCTCCGCTAGAGGCGCAGTTGTTTCGCTTCAAATTTGGCAAGTCTAAACATCGGTTTATAAGATTGAGGTTATTAGAATTTAAACTTTAGAGGAAAGTAATTATTAATGCCTTGTTGTTGGGCATTAAACGCGTTTTTAAAAACTTAACTTATATTTCTGATCTGATTATACAAATAATATGATACAGTTATTCGAGTTAACTCGGCTTATTAAAAAACGGTTGCGGGGTCACTACCAAATCGATTTTACAGCAATTTATAAACAATAATTGTGAAAGTGATAAAGATGACTCCCAGGAAATAGGAAATACACTTGTTTTGCTTAAATAAAAAATAATATGCAACAAGGTAATGATAATTACGTTTTTCTAAAATTTATATTTGAATAACCTCAAACTTATAAACAGAGGTTTAAACTTGTCAAATTTGACGTAAAAGAACAGCGCCTCTAACGAGAAAAAAATCGTTATTGAGCTCAATTTACAATCATCTTTTGTTTGGTGTCGGTATTTTGTCTCACATTCAACTGGCTTTGTCACTGTGTAACACATAGCGCCGTCTTGCTGAGAAAAATAGCATTGAGATTCATATTTTCTAATTGAGAGCATAAAAAGTTTATCAGCATACTGCGATAGTGTTCTTCATTGACAGTAACTGTCTCACCACCCTTATCTTCAAAGAAATACGGCTCTACAACACCATGAGCCCACAAACTACATCATATAGTTACATGAAGTAGATGTATTTATTGTTCTTCAATCAATCCTACAATTTTGCTTATTCAGATACCCTTTGATGGGAAAATGGGATTCGTCGCTGAAGAGAATTTTATTGCAAAAGTCAGCATCGGCTGCAATGTGCTGTAGGATCCAGTTGGCAAACACACGGCGATGTTCGTGATCTGCAGGTTCCAGTTCCTGGGTTAACTAAAATTTGTAGGCTTTTAGAGCCAGATGTTTCGTTAAAATCCTTTGTAGGGAGATCCTGAAAATGTTCAGTTGATGGGAACGGTGACAAATTGAGGTTCTAAGATTTTTCATAACATATTAATTCACTTTATTAAGATTTTCATTCGAACGAGCACTACGATTCCGCACTAGCGTCTTTA
The DNA here is from genome assembly GCA_011009095.1 of Ignelater luminosus. Classification (NCBI taxonomy): domain Eukaryota; kingdom Metazoa; phylum Arthropoda; class Insecta; order Coleoptera; family Elateridae; genus Ignelater; species Ignelater luminosus. The sequence continues at coordinate 170,692 of VTPC01090440.1, read as the reverse complement.
AATCAAGGAACGAATCGGTTGCTTCAAATGCTAGATCACGCATGTGAAATATAAATGTTTTAGGTTAGGTTGTTCAAAAATGGTGCTAAATTTAAATCCCAAAGTACATATGTATTAAGACACCCTTTGTATACGCATATTTCGAACTGATTCTTTGCCTATAAATCTGAGCTTTAGTGATAAGTATTTTAATATATCAATTAAGAGGCAGCTCTGATAGTTAAGCATCTGACTATTACAAGAAGATCGCAGGATCTATTCGTAACCGAGGACTTGAAGAGTTCTCCATTTCTTTTCAAAATCTCCTTAGGCACAACTGCGTTTCAGTTAATTTAAAGAAATGAAAAAAAAACTTAGAAACCTTTTGTGTTGTTTGACGTCAGAATAAAAAGCTATAATATTGAATCTTTATTCTAATTAGCTTTTTTTTCTTTTGAGTAAAATAAAACGTTTTTTAAATGTCAGTGGTAGTAAACTTTATCGAAGCTGTTGTCTTTTCATCTTCCAAAATATACTGAGTGTGCACTAATAGACCCATGTCCAGTCCCTCTATTCATCAACATTGTTTGTGTTCTTTCGTTTTCTTTTTCTAGTTTTTTTCTATTTGTAATAAATTTGTACCTGATTAAAAGTGTGCTTTTTATTCTCATCTTGTTCATTATTATTTCATTAAGTGATTTGTAGACTGGAAAGATATGTTCTGGGTATAAAGTTACGATACAACGATATAACAAAAATAAAAAATGCAAGCGGAATATGCAAATTCACTTCAAAGACTTGTTATATACACCTCCAATTAGTTATAACTTGATATTTATAAAATATTTTTTAAAAGTAGTAATTTGTATCAAATACAAATTAAAAATACAAATCAATAATCAAAATAAAAATTTACAAATAACATTTAACGAGATAGTCCTTCTAGGAACGCTATAGATAGGTTCAACATCGCGCCATCTATGTACAATCAATCAAACGTTTTTGAGACGAAATCTTCTAGAGTTTTGTATAAAATCACTGTTTTCCTACTTTCGTACCTATTAATTATTATTAGGATTATTAGCCCAAACTTTGGCTGTTTTGGCCTAAACTAAAGCTATTAAAATCATCGTTAAAAGTAGCAACTACATTATATTTGTACTATCTCTAATCACGGCTATTTATCATTATCGGTTACTACCAGTTATCCCATTATAATTATACCTGTTATCGAAAAGTATCAGTTTAACCATCTCTATTTCAGGTTATGTTGACATAATAGATAAATAAGGCATAAAAGAAATCATAGATGCGAGGAAAGCCTGGGGAAAAGAAGCTATTTACCAGCTGTTGATGGGAAAGCAACCTACTCAGTATATGCATTTTTCTTGCATTTTAGGGATGAGGATTCTTGCTGCTGGGTAAGTAATTGCCTTGAAATAACACAAAAGTAAACAGTTGTTTTGGTCACATTAGAGAATAAACCACCTCATAAATGTGTAAGCGTTGATGTAAGAACTCGTCTCGAAAAAGGAAGCAGTTCCTTCAAGAAATTTGCCATGACAATCTACAGCACCACCATCCACCAACTTCTAAAGCTGCTGGTGATAGTGTTCCACGTTGGCAAAATAGAAGACAGAGATTTGCCAAACCATAGTAGCTGTAAATAACACGGATGTAGAAAATGTTGAATATGTTTATTTATTTGTTTAAAGAAGAAAATAGCAACAGAAACTGACACATAAAAGTACAAATTACTGAAAAAGAAAAATTAGCTGTGCTAGCTAGATTTATTAGAATTAGTAAAAAGAAAAGTATGCTTTGATTGTAGGCATCTTAACATTGTTTATAAGACGCAGAATTAAATTGTTTAACTGGCTTAGTGTCTTTCAATTGATTAGAAAGTATAGGAGATATTTATAAACAACATTGAAACTGTCCATTAAAGAAACAATAGTAGTGACATTTTTAAAATTGAAAACTGGTTTGAGATTTGTTATCTCATTCCATTATTTAACAAAATTAGTAACCAAACCTTTTTATTTTAGTTTAGAAAATGATTTCTAAATTCTAGATATTTACAAGTATTTACAAACGTAATTGCTGAATTTTCTTTACCTAAAACAAACAGTAGGTATGTTAAATTAAAAAAACTAAAGACTGTACACGATAAAATCTAGCCACCTTTGGTCATCTACACTTTTTTACATAGACAAGATAGAGGGCTGAAATTTGGATCCTAGTTGCCTTGAAAACAATTATTTACAATTTAGTTATTACCACATGTCAGTTGACAAATAATTAAAATGCTGCCATCAAAAGAAGAAGTTTTGAGAAATAAAATTGTTTCCAAACATCTTTTAAATTTGCAATTATCGCACCAGAAGATTGTAAAAAAGCTAAATATAACTAAATCAACTGTATCTAGCGTCTTAAAACGATTTGTAGAAAATCTGACAATTGCAAGAAAACGTGTCAGCGGAAAAGATCGGGGACCAGTAAGTTTAAATAAAGATAAAAAGATTGTAGAGATATTCAAAAGGAATCCAAACTAGTCAGTACGTAACGTTGCTAAGAAATTAACAAGTCAGCAGCCTATGTCCAAAAAGTTAAAACTAGAGCTGGATTAAAGGTTTTCAAGGTGCAAACAGCACCAAATAGTAAAAATAAACAAAATCAAACCGCCAAAACTAGAGCTGGCAAACTTTATGATTAAGTTTTAACAAAACACAGATGCGTTGTGATGGACGATGAAACGTATGTTGTTGTCAACTTTCAACGGTTACTTGGCCAGGAATTTTATGCAGCACAAAACAAAACAAGTGTTCCAGATAGGTTTAAGGAGACAAAATTCTCAAAATTTCCAAAAAAGTTTTAGTCTGGCAAGTTTCATTTCAACGGGGACAATAAGAAATTTATGTGAAGCAGTGTCTTGCAAAACGTCTTTTACCATTTTATAACAAGCCATACAGTGTCTGGAGCATTCTGGCCAGATCTAACTTCTTGTCAATATGGAAAATCTGCGTGGAATGATATGAAAATCAATATTATGGTAGTTGTATCACAATCGATAAATTCACCTAACTGTCTGGAGCTTCGCCCAGTTGACAAATATTGGGCTCTGATAAAACATCAGTTAAGATACAGTAAAAATGAAGCGAAAGACTTGATGGTTTCAAAACAAAAGTGACGGTTGGCAGCAAATTTAGTAATGTACAAACATTAATGATGAGTGTTAAGGAGAAGGTTCGAGAATTTAGTCGTTTATCTTTAAAAAATTAAAACAACATGTATAGTTTATATGTGCAAAATAAAAATTGGGTATGGGTTTGACTGATTTTTTATTCTTTATATGATCATTTGAAAGTGGCCAGATTTTATCGTGTACAGTCTTTATGTATACTGTAGTTTTTTTTCCGCCATTTCCTTTATACCCTGCATATTACATCTTTGAATTCCGCTGCCAACTATAAGTGAAGAATGAATGAATAATTTGATAAAAATCTTCAATTAATATTGGGATGTTTCTTGACTAAGCTACTTAGAGAACAAAAATTGTATTGATTTTTCTTTATCAACACAAGGAGTAGCCTCAAGCTTGCACTTTGTGTTTCCAATTCCTGTGCTTAGCAGATATTAGAGCCACTTCCCTATAAGAATATTCAACAAACTTATTTTGGGATAAAGATGATTAAACTGCTACTTTTCAATAATTAGAATTGTAGAGTAGTTCGAATTCGTGTCCTTTGTTAATTACTACAAAATTCTAATTATTTGGAGTTTGATTAACTTTTTTATACATCTGTCTACCTTATATCCTAGGTGAAAAGTCAATTAATAGAATTATGCATAGTAGATGAAAAATATTAAATATTAATTGTAAATAATGGTCAATAAAAAGTAAATCTAACTTCTACTAATTAAAAAATAATTAGATTTTAATTATTGATAATGCAAACCATTGATGTGTTATGACCCCTTATGTATCTGGAATCTGTTTATTACTATGGTCCAATTAACAAGGGTTGAACTTTTTAAGGAAGAACCGGCTCTAAATTGTAAGAAGTGTTGTCTATTCCCAAGCATTCAGAGGAGACCCGTAAAGGGGGCGTACTATACATAATTATGTACTTTTAATTAGTTGATGACTTGATAACTATAAAATATATTTTAAAAGTCGAGTGAATTGTATCAAATACAAATCAATAATGAAGTTATGAATGAAAAATTACAATAACAACATTTCCCTATCCTGCCATCTATGTACAGTCAACGGAAACGTTCTCGGGGAGAAATCTAGAATTTAGTATAAAATCACTACTTTTGTACCTATTAAATATTAGTTTTCGATACTATTAAAATAATCGTTAAAAGTAGGGGCTTCATTATATTTGTATGTACCATCTCCAGTAAAAAGTAACAGCTACCGTATGCAAGTTAAAAATCGCAGCTAGTTTACATTTGTATCATTTCTAGTTAAAATGTTTCTACCACCATCTCTACTTTGTGGCATCCAATTTTGTCAGTGAACAGCCACGATCGTTATTACGTCTTTTGTTCTCTATATTTTTAAATTAATAAGACTAGCAATGGAGTCTGTACTAAAAATGGAAGATAATAAAAGATGTGAAATGCCATATTTACCTTTTCCCAAGCAAGAACAGCTGTTTTCATTAAAAGGTAACCACTTTCGAGTTTGACTTTCATACAAATTGATTTTGTTTCTTCCCAGATACTACGGCGAGCTTTCTGAAAATACATTTACATCACAAAATTATGCAAATACAAAAACAGAATCCGAAAAGAACGAATTGCGAAAACCCAACAGCAAGAAATCCTTGGAGTGTAAAGTATGTAACTATAAAACCAAAGACAAAAGCAATTTGCAAAGGCATATGCTTATTCACAGTGGCGTGAAGCCATTCAAATGCGATTATAAATGCACAGAAAAAGGTAGTTTATACATACATATGCGAATTCATAGCGAAGAGAAACAATTTGAGTGCAAAATGTGTAATTATAAAAGTATACAAAGTGGCAATTTCAAGCGTGTTCATAGTGGCGAAAAGCCGGTTAAATGTATAAAATGTGGCTACAGATGGAGAGAGAAAAACATGTTAAAAACACATATGTGGATTCATAAGGAGGAAAATCCCTTTGAATCAAGGTATGTTGTTACAAATGCACAAGGAAAGACAGTTTTGAAAAACATACACCTGTTCATAGCGGTGAGAAACCATTCGAATGTAAAATATGTTGCTATAGATGTACAGAGAAGACTAATTTATGAAAGCATATACGCATTCACAGTGATGGAAGACCATTCGAGTGTAAAATATGTAGCTATAAATGCACAGAGAAGACCAACCTACGAAGATATATACGTATTCACAGTGGTGAGAAACCTTTTGGAGGTAAATAATGTATTCATAATTTTGTTTTTCAGGTATATTCCAGAAGGTAGTGATATTAAACTTCCGATTATAATACAAGCTGTAACAGATGCGAGTGAAGCCTGAAGAAATCAACGTTTGATTGTATCGTAGATAATAGCCATGATGAAAAACCTTTTGAGTGTAATGTGATCGCAATTTATATGGAAAACTGATCGTGTTTAAAAATCACGTACATGTTTATACTAGCGAGAAACCGTTTCACTGTAACATATGTGATCTAGAGATGTCACAAATATAATGTAGCCGTTACTTTTAACGGTTATTTTAATAGCTTCGGTTTAGGCCTTGACTATATAACAACATATATATCTGTTTAGGCTAATATTTAATAGGTACGAAAGTAGTGATTTTATACTAAATTCTAGATTTCTTCTCGAGAACGTTTCATTGACTGTACATAGATGGCGTGATGTCGAAGTTAGGTTATAGTGTTGCTAGAGGGAAATGTTATTGTAATTTTTCGTTAATAATTTGTTTATTGATTTGTATTTTAATTTGTATTTGATACATATCACTAGCCTTTAAAAAAACGTTTTATGAGTATTAAGTCATAACTAATTGAAAGTCTATTATAACAAGTCTTTAATGTTCATTTGCTTTGCATATTCCACTTGCACTTTTTATTTTTGTTATATCGTGTCTAACTTGATACCCAAAAAATATTCTTTCACAGTCTACAAATTACTAATGAAACAATACTGAACAAGATGAGAAATTAAAGATCCTTTTAATAAGACTAATAAAACTAGAAAAAGAAAAAAAAAACAATGATTAAGGGGACCGAAACTAATTAATGGACATGAGTCTATTAGTCCATAGTAAGTAATTGGTGTTATTTAGATACCAGACAAAGTTTTTACTTCTTTCCCATAAATGGTACTAGCCGTTTAGCATTCTACCATTAATGTTGAAGAAGTGATAAAGCTTTATATCTTGTATCAGAAAAGTACAAATTACCTTGCTCTAATATACTCATGTCCAAGTAGTCCTCAGTTTCCATTACACAAGCATTTATAATTTCATATTACTATTTAAAAATAATATCATTTTAGTTTTATTTTCTCCCAACCTAGTTTTACGTTCAGAAAGAACTTGCCCTGGTTTTGAAAATAAACCTTCACAGAGAACTGAAGACGCTAAGCAACACAAGCATTCTTGAGCTAACAGGGTAAGATGGAGGAAAGCTATTTTATTTGCACTCCACCATGACAAAGGATCTTGATGCCTTGAAATTACTGGATCTTGTAAATATCTTTGCACTCTTATTATGACTGGTAATGTCGATGTTCCTCAGCCACTTGTTTGTTAAAGGAATACAAGAGATTGAGAATTTATTGGTTTCTGTCTTTGTCTGGATTGCTGACAGAAATGTCTTCAACTGTTGCAGTATCTACTTGGGACACTTTTAAAGCCACAGCTTCGATAACTAACTTTCTAATGGAATCCTGTTTTGCATCAGTTGATTTACGTTAAGTATTGGAATTATTAAAGAAGCAGTGCAGTAACGTTCCCCACTTATGGTTGTGGTGACATGCTCGAATGGTTTTAAAATCTGTTGTAATTGTTTAATAATTTCCCTTTTGCTCTCTGTTAACATGGGTAAATCAACATGTAAGACAGCAATAGCAACTATAACTGCTTCTTCCAATTCAACAAATCACTCCATCATATAATATAGTTATAGAGTTCCATTGTATCTTTATGTCTTGCAGCAGTTCGAGGAGATGAGTTTTGCCGCTATTTTTTTGGAACTGTTTTAATTACCTTTATCTTGCTTAGTGCTATTTGAATTGGTTCATGTGTTACAGCATCATTTACTATTAAATTAATTGTATGTGCAAAACATCTGAACCGCTTCTGTTGTAATTCACCTTCTATGGCTTTCCATACGGAGTTAATTTCTCAAAAGATTTCATAAAACCTTCATCTTGTATTAAAAATTACAAGTCTTTAGCATGTCGGTAATTATTATTGTTAGTTATAGCCCGTACGGAATCACAGGTAGCAATCACAGCTATTTATCAGTTAGTACTTGCAATTATACTTGTTATTGAAAAGCAGCAGTTTAACTATCTCTAAATTGTGCTCATAAATTCACTCAAAAAAGCTACTTGCGAAATCACATTCTTGTTCATGGTAGTGAAAAGATTGTTTCAAGTTGTAAATAAATAAATTGTTAGGTGTGGCAGTAAATACTTACTTACTTGAGGTTCTGAATATTTTTTATGACCCCATCATGTTTACATCATTAGAATCGTGACAAGAGCTATACAAAACAATTTTCAATTGTTTTTCCGCCTATTTTAAAAAATGATGTTGATGATGGTCACTCGAAACCGAAACGTTGTACAGAAATTTCACTAGCGTATTTTAATAGAGCATAAAAAGTGGTTTTAGTTTTCCGATATCCCTTCAAATAAATGAAAGAAAAAATAAACAAAAATCGAGAAATCTACTTCTTTTTTAATTTCTCAGAGACTATCCAAGATATCTAAATTTTGCAAACGCCAACAAAAAGGTCCTATAAATAGCCAACTTTCATCCCATGTATCTCGTACTGTTTCGAAGATCCCCCATGCTGTGCATCCTTATCTTGGACACGCTGTATATTGTAATATTCTTATAATACAGCCACAGCACAAGTTGAACTTTTAAGAACAAACATTTGTCAAACGTGTCAAGCTAATCTTTTACATCTAGTTTTACCGGTAAGGTAAATATCTATCGAGATGTTTAAACTAATAAGAAACTGCGACTTGTGCTTATCAAGTGCCAGATCCTGGTATCTTTCTCATTCTCCATATGGCAACACTGATTTTAACCACAACCTCAATAGAAATCATAGAAATACGTATTTGAATGGGCAAATTTTGAGATAAAATTAAAACTCGCAACATGTACAATCAATAATAATATCCGTACAGTATTCCAAATGGAAGATAATAAAGACTGTAAAACCCCACATTTATTTTATGCTAAACACGAAGAGGGTTCTTCCTCATCAGGTACCTATTTACGTTTACATAATGGTGTATTTTACCAAAACTAATTTTGTCTTTTATAGATACCAAAAACCCCTTTGTAAACATACAAAATGAACTAATCGTTATTAAGCGAGATCAAACAGACTTGCTGGAATCTTCAAAAGATATATCATTCCAAGATATAAAGAAAGTTAATTTAGAAACATGCATGCCTTTTTGTAATATAGACAAACCATTTGAATGTAAAATATGTGGTTATAAATGTACACGGAAAGATAGCTTGACAAGACATATCTATATTCATAGTGGTGAGAAACCTTTCGAGTGCAAACTATGTGGTAATAAATTTACTCAGAAAATTCACTTGAAAACACATATGACAGTTCACAGTGGCGAAAAACCTTTTGAATGTAAAATATGTAATAGTAAATTTACTCAGAAAAATCATTTAAAAAGACATATACGCGTTCATAACAGTGAAAAAATTTTTGAATGTAAAATATGTGATTTTAAATCTACACGGAAAGATAGTTTAGAGAGACACATCTACATTCATAGTGGTGAAAAAGATTTTCAGTGCAAAATATGTGACTGTAAATTCAGGCAGAGAATTCACTTAACGACACACATGCGTGTACATAGTGGTGAAAAGCCTTTTCAATGTAAAATATGTACTTACAGAAGTACAAGAAAAGCAAATGTGCAAACTCATATGCGTGTCCACACAGGAGAGAAACCTTTTCAATGTAAAGTATGTGATTACAAGTGTATACAAAAAATTGATTTACAAAAACATCTACGGATTCATAGTGGCGAGAAGCCTTTTCAATGTAGCGTTTGTAGTTATAAATGCGCACAGCAAAGTAGTTTACAATCACATATGCTTGTTCATAGTGGTGAGAGACCTTTTCAGTGTAATATATGCAATTATAAATGCGTACGAAAAAACGAATTTAAAATCACATATGCATATTCATACTGGTGAGGATAAACCTTTCAAGTGTAAAATATGTAATTATACATGCACACTAGAAAGCCGCTTACGAAGACACATGCATGTTCATAGCGGAGAAAAACCTTTTGGATGTAAAATATGCGATTATAGATGTTCACGAAAAGATACTTTAGACAAACATATACTTATTCATAGTGGTGAGAAGCCTTTTGGATGTCAATTATGTAATTATAAAGGCGCTCGGAAATACAGTTTATTATTGCACATGCGTGTTCATAGTGGCGAGAAACGTATTGAGTGTGAACTTTGTAATTATAAATGTACCCAGAAACGTGACTTGCAAAGACACAGTATGCGTGTTCATAGTGGTGAGAAATCAGAAGTAACATAAATTGTTTGTTATCTTAAAAGTGTATGAAACTTAAAAAAGAATATAAACATTGGTGCAAGAAGCTTATTTTAGCTTTCTTATTTTGTATCTGTGATGTTTGTTTCCAGTTCATTACAATTTTAAATAATAAACAGAAATACTATAGTTTACAGTAGTTTCAAATAAGTTTTAGTGAGATAGCTATAATTGTGAATTGTTGGAGATGTAGAGAATGATGCTCGCTTCTAAACAGGCACTTAGTTTATACAGTTTATGTGCATTTGTTTGTGTTGAGAACATTTTAGGTTTAAAACACATCAAATTGTTAATGTTAATCATGAAAAGTTTGCAATAATGAAAACTATAGAAAGTATTATGATCTTAGTTCATCGATTTTCAAAGATTGTCAGCCATATGTATTTTAAATTTCGCGCTATTTTTAACCTCAATTTATGATTATTCCTCCAAGGGATCAGCAATAGACGACATGCATCTTGGGGGCACAACAATCTACCCCTTTCTTATCAATTATAAACCATTTCTTCTATCTTTATTAATTGAAGTATTGAACATATTAATAAATTAAAATAACCTAGAGATGAGTAAAGGATGATAAACATGGTTTTTAATTAATAAGAAAGAGACAAATAGTAACCCCAGGGTAGGTCACATGCACGTTCTCTATTCAAGCTTTCATTAGATTAAAAAAAGTCAAATATAAATAGGTCCTTGTTAGACAAATAACAACAACAGTGAAAAACCACGAGGTGCGTTTTATGGGAAAGATTGATATTCTTGTTCCTTGTCTTTACAATATTTTGTATTTTTCTTTATTAAATAGTTTATTATAAACCAAAAATTTTGTTATGATTAATGGACCAAATAAACTTTGATGTATTTATTGTACTATACCTATACTATCAACACCTGTTGATACTGATAATGAAAATATGAAATACGAAATTATATATAGCATGTTTCCAGATGTCGAAAGTCAGTATTCCTACTAACATTCAGAAAAAGTCTACAAAATTCTTCAGGTATGCGAACTTTAAAACTTTTTTGTTCTGACATGTGCGGATTCACACTGGCGAGAAACATTTCCAGTGTGATCAATGCGATTACGATTACAGATGTTCACAAAAGCACCCGCAAGATCTTTTCAGGGGGGGCAAAATAAAGATTGCCGTCTAATTCCATGTTTGTCGACAGCATAAAATTATTTTTTTTTTGTATACATTTAATTGTTTTTGCAAGCCAGGGGGGCAAGTGACCCCTTTGTCCCCCTCCACCTGGCGCCCATGGATGTTCATATAAAAAACACAGTTTACTAAGAACATATATGGGTTCATAGTGGCCAAAAACCTTTTTCAGTGCAGCATATGTAATGACAGATTTACACGAGAATCCAATTTACAAATATGTACAGTCATCCACAAAAATAATGTCTCGATCTCAACGAGTAAAAGCACGTTTATAAAGCTGTTTTGCTAATCAGATATTTCTAGTATTTACCAAGTAATTATTCTTTGGTTAATGTAGAAGTTTACGTTCCTATATATCAGAATATTTTCCAATTAAGGTCAGTATCTCTATTTATTTATTTGTAATTGGGACATTACTTTTGTGGATGACTGTACGTATGCGGGTTTATAATGGCGAGAAACTTTTTCAGTGTAATACATGCAATTACAGTTGTTCACGGTGACAAGAGGCCTTTTAGATGTAACAACTATGATTATAATTTATAAAAGCGTACGAAAAGGCCATTTAGAGACACATATGTGTATTCACAATAGCGAGAAACCTTTTGAGTGTAGTGTATGTAATCACAAATACTCAAAGGCAGTTGTGTTCATAATGGCAAAGGAGTTTCAAGCATTGAATTGTAGTGATCCTAGGATAAGCAATCTGAAGTAAAAAAAAATAGCAATATGTAGTGACAGACTACAGATAATGTAGATTTCCAGTTTTAGCATTATTATTCGATTTTATACTATTGGCTCATTAATAAAGTGTTTTATTTAATATTTTAACTGGAGAAACCTTAATTCAATAATTTTATTGAATCCATATCTACATAATTGATACAATTGCATTAAAACTTCTACTATGCTAAATTTGCTAATATGTGTATAAATACAAACATCTATAGTTTGTTTTTTAATACGAGTAGTGGTTTAAAGTACGGTGTCTTCAATCAGAAACATTGAATTTGAGTGTCATAAGAATAAAGACAAGCATCAACATTTATAACATCTAAATATTTTTCACTTCTTTTACAGTGTTATCTTCTTTATTGAGAACTCTTAGTTTTCTTCATCATGGAATTCAACACAGTAAATACGGAGAATGAGAATTGCACAAGCTAAAATATACAGATTTTAGTTACTAATCAAAAATGTTAGATTAATCTTAAGACAGTACCTTCATGAAGCTTGCTAGACTTAAAAAGCCAAATCCTCCAGCCGTCATCCGAATGGGTTTTTGACATCTCACCATTATCATCACTAACGATTTTTTTAAATCAATTCCAGTGTTGTATAAGTGCCAACCACATTCGTAAACTGTGTTTTGGAAATCTGCGCTCTAGACATAAACAATGTTAAGTAAGAACGTTACATAAAAAAATTGTTGGTATAGTAGGTATCATTCTTTTTTCGTACTTACTTGAAGCATAACTTCGTTCCCCATGTAACAATAAATTAAAAGTTCGGACATGTGTCCTACAAAATAAGTAAAAGCTATACCAAACGCAGAAGGCATGACTACCTGTAACCATAATAACTATTTAAAAAATAAGAAATCAAAAACCACATTAGCATACCGCAATGAAAGCAGAAATACAAACTGTACTCATGCTTGTTAAGTATTGCACCAAAATGAAGTAAGAAAATGTTTCATCGATCTCCTTGCATACTCTAAAATGCTCAATATTTAATACAAGTAATCTAAGAAAAACAAAAATAATTACTTGATTAATTCGTCATGACGTTTAATGCACGAGACAATAACTTCCATAGGATCTTGTATTCTCTCTTCATTAACCTCTTTAAACTTGACCGTCAGATACACTTTAAGTAACTTAAATTGGGACACACAATTTGATACGAGACTTACAAAAAATAAATCAACACCACAAATATTAAATATAATGTCTAGAGTTATTAACGTTTGCCAAAGATACAGTATTTCATACGTAGGAGTTTCTCGCCATTTAAATGGATAAGTTGTTTGTAAAGGTAGATTCTTTTGAATGAAAGGCACTATCATCCATTGCATACCGCAGAGAAAAGCGCTGAATGTATAGGCACAAGTGAAAATACACACGTACCAACTATCTTTTAGCAGTTCCTTATGTTTTTCATCACCAAAACTTCTTGAAGGCCAAAAATCATAATATACCTTGTAGAGTATAGCTTTCAGTTTTTCCCTGTATACGTAACACAATATACGCCTTGCAGTCGTCTGAAGAAAATATTTCTATTGTTAATTTTAAAAAAAGGCTTAAAAAGTAAAATTATTTTATGTATCAAGTTATTGAACATGCTTTAAGCCTGGCAGTGGAATATCTGTTAAAATATAATGAAGAAAAGTGGATCATCATCGAGTAATATCCTCAAAAGGAGATGGAAGATGCCTGGAAATTGATTAGCAGATACAGGAGTTTCAGCTTGCATGGCCAAACTCATAACCTATTTTTTGGAGTTACAAAGCATTTTCAAGCCCAAAAGATATCATGGTGAAGGTTCAGTTATCGTCAAAATAAAATTGGATAGTACCAAAATCACCCCGAAGGCGTAAATAGGTCAAGATTTACTTTCAACAAGACAATGGAAAAGCTTTTGAATTAAAGGCCAAATAAAACGATCGTAAAGAATGGAGAAGTCTAATTAAGTGAAAAAATCGGAATAGAAGGCTAAAGCATATTCAGTGATCAAAAAGAAGAGTAGTCTTTAACCTTGGCACACCAAAGCAAGCAATTAAACAGGTTTTAGGTATGCACAACAGAAAAATTTGCGAAAATTGAAAATTTTTGCATTCAGCTTAAAGCTAAAGACAAAGTTTTAGCAGAGAGAAAATATCAAATTCTTGACTTTTGACTTACTAAAGAAATAATTAGTCATTGTTAATAATGCTTACCTCTATGGTGACAATAAATAATGAAATCGCGTATGCAATCGTACCAGGATCAGAATTTTTATCGCTTATGCAATACAGCTGGCCAAAACTGAAAACTATATAACTCAAAATATACCAAAGATGTATTAATCGGCTGAGATTGTTTTGCTTTTCAGGCCATACACAGCAAGTATCTAATATTATTTTAGACGTCACCATAAGCCATTTGGCTCCATCTCGACTAACTTCCTTTGGAAGTTTTGGCACATCTTTAAAATAATCAGACCCATCAGACATAATTCAACTTGTAAGTAGTTACCTAATCGAGTTAAGAATGATTCTTTCAGTATAAAATGGACGCTGACGCTTTATAAACCCTTCGTAGAATAATTATTTTAATTGTACATACCTGAAATGGAGTAATTAAGAAACGAAATGGTTTTTTATGGCTGCAGCTGAAGCACTCTCATGCTGTTAATTACTGAAAGATGTTTAATATTGTTGTATGAATTGAGGATAACCAGGTGTAAATATCGACTATCTACTTAAGTGTAATTATAGTAATGTGTCTGTTCTTTTAGTTGCAGCAAAAACTATTGTCTTGGCTTTTTTCTTATTACTGGAAAACCTTGCAGTATGAAATTAAAAGTCCGTCAAATGACATTGAGAAATATTTAATTGTATGTAAGAGTCGATAAGCAACAAAACTGAAAAAATTTATTTTTTTGTTCATAGGCCTATTCTACTGAAAATAGCATCAACTAATAGTGGCATGAGTGATCGAAAAGTCTCGGCAACCCAGTCAACTATGAAATGGTTCGTCATTTTTTTGGGCTACTATACAAGTTTGATGTAATTAAACATAACCTTCTGCTATGTTTTTACTTGTAAAAGGTTTTCGATTCCGATAGGAACGGAAGTTAAGCATCTCAAAGTTGACCAAAATCGCACTTTTAGTTTTAATCTATTTCGAGAAGTGGTTGAAGGAATTCAAATATCGGTAACTACCACTAAGGTTATGCAGGGTATAGATCAATAACACTGACAAACTAACAGGGTAGAGTTCTAATGAAGTGATGACTATACAGGTATTTCTTCAAATGGAACTTATGGTCGATTCTCTTAATTATGAAGTTGTCGACCTTCAAGGTTGCGTGCAAATGTATTAACTCTTTGTTCTATTGTCTTTATTTGTCAAAGTATCAAACATTTTTATTAATAAAAATTGTAGAAAATTACCTTCCGGTTATTTTAAATTTACTTCGAATTCTACAGGGTGTACTGTAAAAGTGAGATACGCAACGTCGGATGAAAAAGAAACAACACTTGCAATTCCATGTATTTCAGCTGTATAATCAGCAGGGGCTTTAAAATACACAGAAGACAACTTTTTTTAGTAAGAATTTTTGATATGTTGACAAATAATGACAGCCAATATGTCGGCACACAACTTTGAAGGCCGATAACTCCGCAACTAACAAGACGAATTTGCGCTATCAATTTATCGGCGTTATTCATTTACACCCTGTATAGAGAAAAGTTGAGTCATCTTTGCCCCATCTATGATCAATTCTTCACTTTATTTAATGGGCTTTGAATATCTGATAATAATTCAATTCACATTATTCGATTAAAGATGTCTATCTTCATTTCCATTTTTTTCCATTTCATGCGAAATATGTAAAGGCAATTGAAATGCATTAATTTACTTAGGTATAACGCGATTTGTGTCTATTACTAAAACAAAACATTTGTGCTATAACTATGGATTAAGTAGGCGTATTTGAGTTTTATTTCTAGAAAGATTTCTTGTGTCCAGGAACAGTAATAATAATGATGACGCGATGCCAATGAAAAGGCTTTTTTGGCATCGCGATTATTGCTCTTGAATGCAAGAATTACAATAATTGTGATTCTCTTTACAATGACATATCGCAAGGTGGAGGGTATACAGCGCCATCTATTATTGAATCAACTCTATCTTAGCGCCCTGCTTTATTTATATTGGGTGTGGAATTGGATGACGCACCATACAAATTTCAACAGTAAATTCTTAATGCCCAGTTATTTTTTTTCCTAATCATTTTAGAGCAAAAGTGTAAAAAGATATACATTGGAAATTCGTCAAAATAAAATTGACAAAGAAAGTACCCTAGATCATCAATAACGTATCTCCTGAAAGTTTTGAAACAATTTTAAGCGCTTTGGTATTTATCATAAATAGCAAATGTTGAAGTTAGTGCTAGAAACGAAATTATTTCAGTACCCTGACTTTCAATGCCAGTTAGCTTTTTGATAAAAATTGCACCATTATACGTCTTATAAAGAGAAAATTCCCAAAAGTATCGACAATCTAGTTGAGCAAACGCTTGTATTTGATAGTATGCAGATATTTATAAATATTCTATATCACATTGGAACACTGACAATATCGAATTCCTGCGAATCTGGGGTGTGATACCAACATTGGTTAGCTGGGTGAAGTCTACACTGGAAGTAAGAAGCGTTAAAGCTGCTCTAGGAGGCTGTAGACATCGACGTACAGAGAGGCTTTGGTATCTACTAATCTTTTGGATAACTTAACAGCGGACAGCTTTCTTGCTCAGGTATATGCTAACGATGGGTTAGTGTTAGCCGCTGGTCGCTTTTTCAGCGTCGTCTGTGACTGAATGCTAGTGACCTGCAGAATCATAGAAAGATGGTGTAATAAGAATGGCCTTTTGATCAAACCATCTAAGACTAAAGTGATTCTATTCACCAAGAGAAAGAAAACAGTAGGTTTGAGGAAACGCATATTGTACGGTAGACTTCAATTGCTCGTGCAGAGGGTCAGGTACTTAAACCTCAGACCTAGAGTACTGTATGGTTCAGTAGTTTGGTGGCTTAGTGTAAAGGCGAGATTCTGTTGGGCTGCCGGACTTCCCAAATTGGGTAAAGAGGGAGACAATAACGGCCCGCCTCCGAATGTAGGTTACTTATGGCTAGGGAAGGTCTACTTACAGGGTAACACAGGCTGACGATTGGTTAAGGCTACATAGGAAATACTTCCAACTAAGGAACAATGGGAGAACGGTAAAAATTTCCAACAGGACTCACTGGTTTTCTATACGGATGAATCGCGTATGGATGAAAAGTAATCTTCAGGGGCAGGAAAACCCACACATACAGGACAGCTTCGCTCTGGGAAAGCACACCACGGTTTTCCAGGCTCAAGTTTATGCTATTCTATCGGTGGCATATAAAGAAGATGTGAGGATGACAGAGCAAAACATCTCTTGTGTAACAGCGCACAGACAATTTAGAAGAGCTTGCCGCAACAAAGGAAGTTAATCTTGTTTGGTTTATTGGGCACAGCAGGATCCACGGCAACGAGAAGACAAATGAACTCTTTAGACTCAGAGCCTAGGATACTTGCTTAGAATCAGAACCAGGTGAGCAGGCTAAGAAGCAGTGTTTATCGCCAGGCGAAAGACCATACATATAACCGGTTTTAACTTAAAGTTAAACTGACTAATAGGCAACAGCCGGGCCACTCTAGGACTCTTATGTTTTATAATTGGGGTCCTCACAAGCCACCGCATCTTAAGAAAGCACCTGTCTCTCGTAAGTGTAAAGGAAGATTCAACACATTCTAGATGTGGGAACGATGTTGTAAAGTCTTTCCACTTTTTGGGAGAATGTGGGGGGTTATGAGAGGCTGAAGTTTGAGACATTTTCGGCCGTTACTCTAACAAGGGAGGAGTTGAGCTCTTTGGCCTGACTTTCGTACGGGAGTCAGATAGATTTGGACAGAAAACAGTAAAGAATGGTGGTAGAGGGAAGAAATAAGTAAAAAAAGGGCCTATAAAGGCCTATTTGTTGGGATTTAACCTCTCCAACTATTACTATTACTGCTAGGTACTATTACACTAACATATCGATGATTACCCAAATAATGTGAAATTTAAAACTAAATTTTCTAACAAAGTATTAGTATGATGTGTAATTTTAACAGCTAAGATTTTTCGACTGCATGTAGGGCGAGTTAGGAATTAAGCGTTAAATAGAGAAAGTTACACTCTTGAATATCTATCAAAATGGGTTGACTTTTTTTGTCATCTTCTGGATGATACAATGTTTTGGCCAACCTTGGAATTAGGCCATTACATCAGAGAACAATATAGCCTTTCGAGACATACGTTAACAACTGATATTTGAAAAATAGAAAGGGACGGCGAATATAGTCTTACACATGGGCGACTCATACCTCAGGAATGGAGCGCTGACTATGGTAATATAGAGAAATAAGTTTGGTGATCGATTTTATAAAACCACGTGTCTTACTACAAAGAGTATTATTGAAATAAACAAGCAAACTGAAGTTTTTAAATTATACAAAAGTTTTCTGTTTCCTTTCTAACTTCTCGTAGGTCAATTTTAGCACATTCTTCTTCAATGGTCATTAAGATCATCAGATTTCACTTTCTTGGACAGGATATAGATTTTAATTTTTTAAAAGGTTTTGAACACCTTTTGCATTAAAATAACGTTTTTATTTAAAGTAGAGGTATCTTATTATTGCTATTATTAGGTGAAAATTACTTTGACCTCTCGAAAGAACCTAAGATATGTAGTGCGGTGAGCAAGAAAATAAAATGACAGCGAAATATTGGCTCATTAATAAAGTGTTTTATTTAATATTTTAACTGGAGAAATCTTAATTCAATAATTTTATTGAATCCATATCTACATGATTGATACAATTGCATTAAAACTTCCACTATGCTAAGTTTGCTAATGTGTATAAGTACTGCCTATAGTTTGTTTTTAATACGAATAATGGTATTCTAAATCCAACGTTCTGATTGATTTAAGGCAACTTAGTAACTAATAACAATGGATTTCGTGTCATAATAATAAAGACAAGCATAAACATTTATAACATCTAAATATTTTTCACTTCTGTTGCAGTGTATCTTCTTTAATGAGAATTCTTACTTTTCTTCATCCTGGAATTCAACACAGTAAATACGGAGAATGAGAAGTGCACAAGCTAAAATATAGAGATTTTAGTTACTAATCAAAAATGTTAGTTTAATTTTAAGACAATACCCTCATGAAACTTGGTAGACTTAGAAAGCCAAATCCCCCAGCCGTTATCCGAATAGGTTTTAGACATCTCGCCATTATCATCACTAATGATTTTTGTAAATCAATTCCAGTGTTGTATAAGTGCCAACCACATTCGTAGACTGTGTTTTGGAAATCTGCGCTCTAGACATAAACACTGTTAAGTAATAACGTTACATAAAAAAATTCTTGGTATAGTAGGTATCTTTCTTTTTTCGAACTCACTTCAAGCATAATTTCGTTCCCCATGTAACAATAAATTAAAAGTTGAGCCATGTGTCCTACAAAGTAAGTAAAAGCTATACCAAACGCAGAAGGCATGACTACCTGTAACCATAATAACTATTTAAAAAATAAGAAATCAAAAACCACATTAGCATACCGCAATAAAAGCAGAGATACACACTGTACCCATGCTTGCTAAATATTGCACCAAGATGAAGTAAGAAAATGTTTCATCGATTTGCTTGCATACTCTAAAATGAGTGATTTATAGAAAAAGTAACCTAAAAGAGCAAAACTAATTACTTGATTAATTCATCGTGACGTTTAATGCACGAAACAATAACTTCCATCGGATCTTTTATTCTCCCTTCATTAACTTCTTTAAACTTGACCATTAGATAAATCTTAAGCAACTTAATTTGGGACACACAATTTGATAAGAGACTTACAAAAAATAAATCAACACCACATATATTAAATATAATGTCTAGAGTTATTAATGTTTGCCAAATGTAGACTATCTCATACGTGGGAGTTTCTTGCCATTTAAATGGATAAGTCGTTTGCATAGGTAGATTTCTCTGAATGAAAGGCACTATCATCCATTGCAAACCGCAGAGAAAAGCGCTGAATGTATAGGCACAAGTGAAAACGCACGCAAACCAACTGTCTTTTGCTAGCTCCTTATGTTTTTCGTCACCAAAACATCTTGAGGGCCAAAAATCATAATATATCTTGTAGAGTATAGCTTTCAGTTTTTCCCTGTATATGTAACACAATATGCGTCTTGAAGTCGTCTGAAGGAAATATTTTTATAGTTAATTTTAATAAGACAGCTAAAAAAGAAAAATTATTTTATGTAGCAGGTTATGGACCCAGATATATATTTCCTGAGAGTAAAATATCTGTTGAAATGTAAAAATGAAGAAAAGTGCGATATTGCAAAAAACTGCCCAAAAAGGTCAAAATCGAATAATAAGCCTCAAAAGTAGATTGGAGACGTATGAAAATTGATTAGCAGATATAGGAGCTCCAGCTTCCATGATCTCTTTCTGGAGGACAAGTGTGGATAAAAGGAAAATCTGTGAATCTTTGGAACAGACTCCTTAATTTAGTGACTATCGGGTTTCAACAGAGCAAAAATATTCTTGACTTTTGTCTTATAAAAAATATAATTATTCATTATGTTTGTTAATAACACTTACCTCTATGGTGACAATAAATAATGAAATCGCGTACGCAATTGTACCAGGATCGGAATTTCTGTCGCTTATGCAATGCAGTTGGCCAAAACTGAAAAATACATAACTCAAAATATACCAAAGATGTATTAATCGACTGAAATTGTTTTGTTTTTCAGGCCACACGCAGCAAGTATCTAATATTATTTTAGTTGTCACCATAAGCCATTTAGCTCCATCTTGACTAAGCCCTTTTGGAAGTTTCGGAACATCTTTAAGATAACTAGACCCATCAGACATAATCCTACTTGTAAGTACCTAATCGAGTTAAAAATGATTCTTTCAGTATAAAATAAACACTGGCGCTTTATAAACCTTTCGTAGAATAATTATTTTAACTGTACACGCCTAAAATAGAATAATTATTAAGAAACAAAATGGTCTTTTTTCCTTGGTTGCAGGTGAAACACTCTCATGCTGTTAATTACTGCAAGATGTTTAATATTGTTGAACGAATTGAGGGATGTGACCAGGTGTAAATATCGACTATCTACTTAAGTGTAATTATAGTGATGTGTCTGTTCTAATTATAGCAAAAATTAATGTAATAAAAATAAAATCAACTCTTTTTTTTCATTAATCGAAAACCATGCAGTACGAACTTAAAAGATGTGGGGGAGTGTTTTAAGAAAAATTTAATTGTAAGTCAGTATAAGCGTTGATTGACATATACAGGCTGTGTTAACATAAACCTTCAAATTATTTTATGTTGCTTGCTTGTATAAGTTTGTGTTGCGTTTTTCATTTCTTTTCATCATTCTTCTAGTAATAACATTTAAAAACAAAAGTAGCAGGTAACTATTATTATTATACTTCACCTTCTAATAGACCTCCTTCAGCGGCTCAAGAGAAACTTTGCTCGTTATCATGCCACCTACGGTCGCACACGGTTGTGTTTGCCCTCCATTAACCCTCTTAAGTTAGTAATATTCCAACACTCGTCAGATAAATAAGACATCCGCAGCTAACGAAAAACTGTACAATGGTATATCGGTGATTTAGTAGATTATTGCCAAATATATACGGCAATAACAACTTATGCACATCTTTACATCTCTGTAGAAAGATCCTGCCAGTATCCATGCAGGTTTATTTTTATTTTCCAAATCGACGTGAGTCCTACTTGTTTTTCCAGGCTAAGATTATTACATCATCCGAAAGTGTTCCCCGTTCTTTATTACTTTTGTTCTTCTAAAAGTGAACTTTTACGTTTTGGTTTAGAATAGAAAAAAGGGACTGAACTTGGATTATTTGAAAATTCAGACTTTTTTAAACTCCGCTGGTTTGCAGAGGGGCTTGATATAAGTTTCATCAGTCATCAGAATCGTCTCCGGAAGAATAATTAATAAAAATTAAGATACAAAACGAATTTTCTCACTTCCACCTTCATAAAAAGTAATAAAAATTAAATAATAGACTATTTTCAGAAATTCTATCACAAAGAGGAATGCATAGTGGCACTTTGGAAAACTGGTACTTTTATACCTGAGGTCATATTATAATGTAAGTTTTATACTAATTGACTCCGTCAAAAATAAAATTGAAATCTCTGACTAATATGCAATCAAACTAATAATAAGCCTGTTTAGTGGGGATTTCAAGGAAAAAAGCGGGAATTTTCATACGTAATTAAGATAAATTAACAGTTTTTAGGTTGGCGACATTTTGTTTGGTTAAAATTGCAGCAGTCGCCATTTTGGGTCATTTTTGGCTTCGTTTTTAATTTACTGAATTTACTACAATTAGTACACATCAACATGTGAGAATATTGTGTTTGTGCAAATGGTTTAACATAGTGCATTTCTACAAAAAGTCTTCAGAAGTCTCCAGGAAAAAGATCAAGAAACGTCCATGTTTAGAAAAACTCGTAATTCCTTTTTATATAAAGAAGAAAATTTTATCTTATCGTTGCCCTTGAAGCTTATTTGTGGGACATTATGCACTCAAATTTAAGGTAACTACAAAATATAGAATTTAATTTTTTTAGATCGTTGTGTTTTTATTAAATTAATTTTAGTGAGTAGACAGGATTTGATACTTGAACATTATTTTTAACATAACCTCAGATTATACTAACTTACACGTAGTGGTTAATTTAGTTGTGTGAATTTACCAGTATTTACCGGATTTCTATTCAAAATTGATACTAATTAAGTGGAAAATCTTTCATAGAGTTATTAAAATCAGTTGAATTTGTTATAATTATTATGTTTAGTTAGGCAATCTAGTTTTTATATGTCAATGTGTTCTGTCATATAACAGAATTATTAATAAAATGTATGCAAACATCTAATGTATTTCGGAATTTTAAATTGTTTTAGGATTTATATCAGTCTAATTGATATGTTTCGATTTTAGGTGTAAAATCCTGGTAGTTATACCATCAGTAACAGTAAAGAAGTCACTTGGTTATGAACAAATCTACAAGAAGCTTATGTATCATCACGTTCCAATCATCAATTAAAGTAAACACTGCTGCTCTTTAAAGGTAAATTTCTATTAGTATATTTGTTTCATACTACAAAAGATATTTTCATTGACTTTTCATTTACGTTTGTAATTCTAATTTTTATTTTTGTTTTACAGATAACCTGGGTGCACCATGTGATCGAATAGTAGCCCTAAATTAATCAACCGTGCAAAAACATCTTTGCTCAAAGTTGAAAAGAAAAATTAGTGTTTCCAGTCGGGAAATACATCAAGAATTGACTGTTTATTAATGTCTTATTTTGAAAACTGAGCAGCAGTGAAAACAGCAAATCGGCTGGGAATAAAGAACTAATCAAGTTCTTACGATAAATACCTACCTACAAATCATCATTGTCTGAAAACAAAGACGATGCATATACTCAAAAGAACCAATTGGGTCTTTATGTTTTTGACCTATTGAAAAATAGTTCCAGTGAGAGATCTAAACAGCATGTCAGCTGTAAACAAAGAAATAATCATGTTTTAATGATAAATCTCTAAACATTATCACCATTTCAAAACATAGGTGATGTGTGCAATTGAAATAAAAGAATCAGTTGGGTCCTCATGTTCTCAACACATTTACAAATAGTTGTCAGTGGAGTTTCCTGGGTTTTATTGATGGGGCATAAAAAAAAAGTGAACAAGGTTTATGATGTATAATTGTTTCTTTCTTAGTTAATACAATTTAATTGATTGTAAGCTGCTGGTGTAAACCAGCTCTTTAGGCCTATGGTTTGAATTTGTCTTCTCATTTTTATTTACCTCAGTTGACATTTCTTGCATTCTATCACTCATCCTCTTCATAATTTTTGTCATATGTTCTATGTTCTCTTCTAATATTTTCATTGACCTCTTCTCTATTGAAAATTGTTCATTGACATGGAAATTTGAATTTTTTATGTAGACGCTGTATATCCCTCTCTTCCTCATCGTTCAATAATACTATGATTACTTTAGGTATGAAATTTCCCAACTGTCTTCAGTTGAGGATGCTGGGATTTAATGGGTTACGATAATGGAATGTTGCTAGGTGGTCTTTTCTTGGTTGATATCTCTTACTTCATTGTAGAAAGTCCTGGAAAAGTCTGATGTCAAATGAACGTATTGTTCGTTGATAGGATTATTTAATTCAGCTGATACTTTGATTGTTGATGTGTCTTCATCTGTTCTGAATTTAATTCTCTTCAAAAAGTGTGTCGGAATTACATAGGCAAATCCCTGTCAGTGGAAATGCCTTTATTGCTTTCTCTGGAGTTTACAGGCACATACACTCAGTCATAGCTTTGAGAAATCTTCTGAGTGTAATATACGCGATTATAAATGTATACAGGAAAGCCATTTACAAAGCCGTATGCGCGTTCATAGTGGCGAGATGAATTTTGGGCATAATGCGTCCAAATGTAAATGTCAACTGCTTTTTGGTGCACATTTATAATCGCATATATTACACTCAGAAGGTTTCTCGCCACTATGTGGCCGTAAATTAGTTTTTACGTTCGTAAAAAGTAGTTTACGGTCACATATGCTCAATCACAGCTTTGAGAAACCTGAGTGTAATATATGCGATTATAAATGTACACCAAAAAGCAGTTGACATCTACATTAGGACGCATTATGCTTAAAACGCATCTCGCCACTATGAATGCGCACATGACTTTGTAAATGGCTTTTTTTATACATTTATAATCCCATATGTTACACTCAGAAGGTTTCTCGCCACTATGAACGATCATATGTGTTCGTATATGACTTTGCGCAGAACATTTATACTCGCATATCTTCCACTCAGGTTTCTCGCCACTATGAACGAGCATATGTGTTCGTAAAAAGTAGTTTACGGCCACATATGCTCCGTCATAGCTTTGAGAAATCTTCTGAGTGGAATATACGCAATTATAAATGTATACAGGAAAGCCATTTACATAGCCGTATGCGCGTTCATAATGGCAAGATGAATTTTGGGCATAATGCGTCCGAATGTAAATGTCAACTGCCTTTGGGTGTACATTTATAATCGTATATATTACACTCGGAAGGTTTCTCGCCACTATGAACGACCATATGTGGCCGTAAATTAGTTTTTACGATCGTAAAAAGTAGTTTCGGCCACATATGCTCAATCACAGCTTTGAGAAACCTTCTGAGTGTAATATGTGCGATTATAAATGTACACCAAAAAGCAGTTGACATCTACATTAGGACGCATTATGCTTAAAACGCATCTCGCCACTATGAATGCGCACATGGCTTTGTAAATGGCTTTTTTTATACATTTATAATCGTATATATTACACTCAGAAGGTTTCTCAAAACTATGACGGAGCATATGTGGCCGTAAACTACTTTTTACGAACACATATGCTCGTTCATAATAGCGAGAAACCTGAGCGGAAGCTATGCGAGTATACATGTTCTGTGGAAAGTCATATACGAACACATATGATCGTTCATAGTGGCGAGATACCTTCTGAGTGTAATATATGCGATTATAAATGTGCACCAAACAGCAGTTGAAATTTTCATTCGGACGCATACCACTATGAACGATCATATGTGTTCGTATATGACTTTGCACAGAACATTTATACTCGCATATCTTCCGCTCAGGTTTCTCGCTACTATGAACGAGCATATGTGTTCGTAAAAAGTAGTTTACGGGCACATATGCTCGGTGGTAGCTTTGAGAAATCTTCTGAGTGTAATATACGCGATTATAAATGTATACAGGAAAGCCATTTACAAAGCCGTATGCGCGTTCATAGTGGCGAGATGAATTTTAGGCATAATGTGTCCAAATGTAAATGTCAACTGCTTTTTGGTGTACATTTATAATCGCATATATTACACTCAGAAGGTTTCTCGCTACTATGAACGAGCATATGTGTTCGTATATGACTTTGCACAGTACATTTATACTCGCATATCTTCCGTTCAGAAGGTTTCTCGCCACTATGAAATAATCGTCTCAGCACTTATTTTGATCCCTTTTAGAGCGTTGTTTATTCCTGCGATTGAAATTACATAATTCCTTTTGTTGAAGTCTTTTGTTAAGTTGGATATGTTTTCTGTTACGTTTTAAAAAAGCGCATTAGGTTTAAAGATGCATTGAGTTATAAACTTATCTGAGGATGGATTCTTACATACTCTTGCCATATCTCTGCCATGACTATCGGCCAAAAATAAACACCCTTGTTTTACCATCTTTTTTATCAGCAGTGTTTGTGTTTATAGTCGAACTGCCCTTTGTTTCGTTTGCACCTCTATTTTATTCGTATCAGTTTGAATTTGTTGTTTATCAGTGGTATTTTGTATTGTAGTATTTGATGTATTTTTATTGTTATCGACGTTTTCTTTTATTTTTCTTTTGGAGATTTGATAGGCACAAATAACAGTTCTCGTGCATGGATAGGTTCAACAAACGTAGTCCTCGGATAGTCACCAATGGTGGATTATAGTAGGCGTTCTTCGTTATTAACCGAAGCCATGAACAGAAACAACCCGCTCTTTACTAATTTTCTCAAAGTAGCTATGCTCTAACACGCGTTGGACTTCATCCACTACTACGGAAATATCGTTTTATCGATTATTATTGATAAAACGGTTATAATCCAATATCAACGTACGTAAACTGCCCACGTTACGAAAAGCATAAGGCTCAATCGTTTTGAACAAATTACCAGTTAAACGTAGATTTTCAAGGACAGATCCCGTGGAAGTATTGCTATCACCAATGAATTTCGTTACATTCTTAAAATCAATCGGTTCAGTATGACCAGTGCTACTAACCTCAATAATCAGAGTACGAAGTAATTCACAAAAAGTGGAAAAGGTAGATAGTTTAGTTAAGAAAAGGGAAAGTTCCCTAGGATGGCAAAGTTCATCGAAAGCTCCCGGTTCAGTGAACGTAATTGGATTGTGCTCTATATACAAAGCTTCGATTATTGAATCTGCCAACATACCTGTTATTTACCAAATTAAGTTTAGTGAGATTCTTTAAGTCTTTGAAAGTGCCGGGCTGGATAATTGCAATGCGGTTTAATAGAAAATTCAAATCGTGAACCGCTGATCCAGAAAACATGCTTTTTAGTTCGATAGTATCGATTTTATTTTGTCGTAAATCCAATATCTGAACAGTAGAATCTTCAAATGTGGTTGTATTGATTTTGTTTATCTTATTTTTGCGTAGCTAGATAAATTGCATAAGTTGCAGAACGATGTGGATTCAATGACTGCAATTTTGTTGCCGTACAACAGCAATGCTTCGACAGAACTTGGAAACAGAACCAGAGAGTCGAGTTATTTGGTTTTTCTTAAGATTGATTTTGCTAACACTACCCAGAGCATATAAACTTTCACGTTCGATTATTTTAATGTTGTTAGCTTCCATTTTTATTGTATGAACTTTGAAAAAGAAATGCTTTCGTTAGCCTTGATCTGCTTATTAAATTTGCTTCTATGAACGCGCATCTTTTGCGCGGAGAAGATCAAATAAAATTGTAAGTGTCGGAATGTAATGCCAATCTTTTTTAATACAATCTTTTGTGAAAGCAACACAGAATTAATAATTATTACATGGTTGTAAACTTTTTAAGTTTTGTTAGGAAACTTTCGCAATTAGCGAACTTTTCCCTAATAAGTTATTTATTCTTATAAATAGCAATATATCGTTCTCTTATTTTAAATCTTTTCCCCTGTAAATTTTTTAACAAATTAAGTTTAACGTCTTCTTACAGTATAAAAGCCCTTTTGGTTTAACGCCCCTTAACATTGTTGTAATTTATGACTTGGGAACGTTAAATTTCTTTGATATTCTTTTATAAAATGCTTTCTTAAATATTAAATTAGAGATGTATTTCGCCTCTAATTTTATATTTTTCTGGTTTCATTTATACGATTCACAGAAATTTCAGACTCTTATCTTTTGGTTTTATTACCCTTAAAACTATAAATCTGTCAACTTTTCTGGTATAGACAAGATTTATATTTTCCTATAATTACCGAGTGCAAGGTGCAAGTTTTTCGCTAAAGCACACCCTCCCTGCACTATTTGATTGGTTTGTTCGATCGTCCGATATGTTAAACAGCCAACTGTCTGTTGGTATAACCTTCTTGGGGGGTTGGAAGTGACATTTCTCGCTTGAAGATTCGAGGAGTTCTTCGTTTGCCGTGTAAGCAGAAACACGCTTCTTCGTATCTCCGCTGGTGGAACTTGGGAAATAAGAATCTTGCGAGCTACCGTGAAGTAGTCGAGTGATAGATTAATTTCTAACAAACCTGAATGTAATTCTTGCGAGTAGATTCTGTCTTTGCTAAATCGTTTATGGACAGTTTCCCGGGATAATCCGGAAGCGTATTTTACCATAGCGTACCTATAAGTTGTCGCCAACCGGCGGAAAGTGCCAATAATTCCACAAGGAACTCTCAAACTACCGTATCGTTATCTATTTTATAATATCGCAATATTTATACCGAGCTTGATACGAGATTTATACTACCTTATTCTACCTAGATATTTTTTAAGTCAAAATATCCTGTTATCAAACGTATGAGGGAGATGTCTATACCTGTAAATATTTGTGATATCTGTGATTTAAAACTTGTGTAAAAGTGCCGTGAGGTTAGTGAATTTTGTACTAACAGCTGGTTCCGCTCTCTAAAAAATAGTTTCTGCTCTGATAAATACCTTTTTAACCTTTTTCTTCAACATTTTATGAAGAAGCATCGTTGGCTCACACTATTTGCCAACAAACCTTCGCAATTACTTGAGAAATCTATCTACATTTTTATCGTCACGTCACCAACCGTCTGGAGAAGAGTAATTCGTAGTAAAGGTTACTCACTCGTCTCTTAGTTCTGGTGAAAAACCTCAGAACACCAGTTAATATTAGTGAAAAACCCGTCGAACCGTTCACTGTGGTGAAAGGCCCGTTAAGATTATTTGTGTAATAGAAATATATTACTTGTTGAATTATAACGTAGTTATCTTGTTTCAAATCCTGATATCTTTTATTTGTTTGCCTTCTTTTATGAACAATATTTATGAAATAAGTATTTATCTTTATCGTTCATATATGTTAAATGTTGTTAACGAAACGTTTTACTATTCAACAATTTTTGTCAAGTTATCTTGTTTGCTGAATTATGTATTTACATTTTTGAAATCCACGGTTAACTGCCACACCTGCAGGTGACATTAAATTCAAACGTCGGTATTATTTAATGTTTTCTCTATTTTAAATTAATGTTTATGCTTCTCTCATGAATGATCAATGAATCTTGTCTTAATATTTACGGTCAATTCATTATATGTATGTGTGCATTGTTTTCACTGTTCCAGTGCATCCTGAATTGTACTGGTTTGCTGAACCGTGAATGTTAATAAGTTTCACCCGGTCGCATTTATCGCGTATCTGTTGGTATTTTGTACTATTGTTTCTTTGTTTATTGTTGTTTATTTAGGTATATGAATTTTTTCAAAAGTGTAAACCGGACTGCTGTATCCTGGTTTCTCTGTATATTCATTTTGCTCTAGTATGCCAATATATGTATTAACTTATTCCGATCTTTTATTGGGTTATGAGCATACTTATTAAGCCTGGCAAGGAACAGCTGACCTGGACTCCAGTGACGTCGACGCTCTCATACGGAATCAATTTCTTGAGTTTACCTTGTGAAAGTAAGTATCTAGCTAGAGTGCTGTACGATCTCCACTTTATTTATCTGTGTATTATTCGAACCTGTGGTTCGACCCTGGCTTACATCTCGCCATTGATCTATATACGAAGATCAGCTGTGGGATCTTCTATTCGAAGCTAGGTCACCGACATTCTACTACAGCTGACGTCCTCTCAATACCGAAACCTCTAAGATTATCGTTCCATTTTTATCATTTATTGTTTACTCTAAACTCTCTTAGCTCACGACCCGTCTTCGACTGTATGAAGGCTAGCGTTACAGGTGGCATATCGATTTTATATATGTTTACTCTACCGATGCGTCGCTAATCCCAGTTTTTCCCGTAACAGTTTGTTTATTGCATAATAATAACTAAATTTGTTTGAATGTTATTGGTGGCTTTAAGTATGACGTCAAACTGAGAGGTAGATAATTCTAAACTGGGTAGAAACCAGTGATGTCGCTCGTATATTTTATGTTTCCTATATTATATCGTACTTTGATTCAAGTGTGCAGGCGTGTGCAACTGCTTCAATGTAGCGGGTCTGTGATGCTGCTGTTTCGTGTGTTATAGTGCCATTGCCTTTCTCTGGTTTTTTCATTTTTAAATGGCATTAAATAAAAGATTGTAATTAAATTTAAACGTTGCACTCAAATCTCCAATCAGATTATTGCTATGTTGAGAATTTTAAGAGAAGTTCTAAAAAGTAGTAGTATACAAATGATTTGATAAGCTAACTTGAATAAAATAGTAAAAATCCCCATTAGTAAGAAATTAAACATTCCCATGACTCAACTGAGAAGAAAGTCAAATCTAAAACGTTGCTGAAAACCAGTTACAGCATGTAAGTTCTCGATTGTAATCTAGTGGCAAGAGTTCCCGATGAAGCTGTACTTTATAGGGAAACATTTCCAAATTCTTTTTAAAAAATAGATTAACTCATACTGATTGGTTTCTAGTGATAGCTTCTGAAGTGATAACGTTGGTTTTTCCACCACTCCAGCTCTTACTTGTTCAATGGTATCATCGGTTCAAACTTGTTTTCTACCAGCTCCCTTTCTATGGCCTACACAGGATACATTAAAAGACGCACAGTGCCGACCAATAGCATAACAAAATACTAAACCAATAGAAAAAAAGCCAATAAGACTTAAAAGGCACTTAAGCACTTAAAAAAAGATTTTAAGTGCGCAGATTATCCTAAAGCAAATTTGCTTTTGCTTGCCTAGAAAATCTGAAATTATGCACTTGCCCAGAAATCCGGTCTTTAGTTATAATTTTCGATAAGTCTCTTAGTTCGAAAAATTTGTAACTGCATTTGTTTACTGAGTGAATTTTGGTTAAATGAGAGGGTGTTAAGGGCGTCATCTGAATCTAATGTTCCAAACAACTATTTGGAAGTACAATACACAATACAAAATTAAAAACTATAGACAGCTTATCGCCGCATTCTCGTTCCCCTCCGCCGTAAGACTTGATCTATCGCTTGGGCTTCCTCTAACTCACGCTCTTCCATGGCACGTCTAATCCCCTCGTTCCATGAACACCGGGGCCTTCTTTTTTTCTCTTGGTCCAGTGTTTACTTAAAGAATTTCTTTGGCCATCGTTCTTCGGGCATTTGTAGAAAGTGTCCAAACCATACTAAGGATCTTCTTTCGATTCACTCCACAATTGTTTCTCTAGCCCCCATTATTACTCTAATATCTTCGTTGGTTCTCCTTTCCAACCTTCATATTCGTGCACTTCATCTAATATAGTCTCTCTCCACTGCTAAGTTAAGGCACCCTATTATTTTGCAACTATTGTGTATTTTTCGTCTGATTTCCGTTTCTCCTAGTAAGTTTTTATCGATATACGATCCTAGGTATTTGAACTTATCTACTTGTTGCATTGTGGTGTAGTTTGTCAACACTACTAGGTGTTCAGTTTTCTTCATACTGACTTTGAGACCCCATTTATCATATTTCTTGTACAGTCTCGTCGTCATAAATTCTAAATGGTACCCGTCTTTATTCTCTTGATTTTCATCGTGGGCTTTCTGGGCTCATTCTAATAAATGATCTCCCTTCTCTCTCTACTGCTCTTCAAGTCGCAGCCCCTTCTGTATAGAGTATTATCGATGGGATGAAATTTCTTAAATTTTCCCACTAGTCTGGCATCTATTTTCTTGCCCGTCTTATTGGCCCTTGCTGTTAGCAAACATTCCAACAGTCTTTTCTGTGCCTCTTCGCCCCATTCAAAGATCTCATCTTTTTCTTCGATTGCAGGTGTCTTTGCTTCCTTTTCATCGTAGTTCTTTTCCCCTACTTTCGTTTCGAAAGGTTCGTTAGTATTAGCTGTGACTTCTACGTTTGGACCGCTAGTTGTAGTTTGGTCGTTTGTATCTCGGTTGAATTCTTTTTCAAGTTTTAAGGCGTAATTATATAGAGCCAAAGATTGGATATAAACTAGAAAAAGCCGATCTTACGCTTTTCCTTAAATTATCATTATTGTTTACTTGTCTAGCTTCCCTTAACAGTCTCACCATGTCCTGCTTTGTAGTTTTCAAAATTAGTCACTTTACAGGGTGATACTGAAAACATACAGTGTGAGACTTTGCCTTACTTTTGGCATTGACAGTTCAAATAAAAAATCAATTGTAATATATATGTCATTTCCGAGAAAGCAATTGCCCATATAATAATAATAATAATAATAGTAATAATAATAATAGTATTAATAATAATAATA
>VTPC01090440.1:36058-138363 GCA_011009095.1 Ignelater luminosus | reverse complement strand
TAATAATAATAATAGTATTAATAATAATAATAGTATTAATAATAATAATAATAGTAATAATAATAATAATAATGTCTTTATTGTGCAAATTAACAAATTTCTAAAAATAAAACATATACAGCAAAAAGAAATACAATTATTAAACACAAAAGGCGAAGTTCAGTAAGCAACCAAAGTTGCCCCCTGCTCTTCCACTTAACCCACGGGTGCCGTCGGAGCTCAGATTAAAGCTAAATAAATGTATTTCAAGTTCATTTACTATGACTGCCTTTCTTGAATGAGTATTTTTTCCTACATTACACAGAATACGAAAATTTTTCACTTTTTGGAACAAATGCCCAATTGTTAAACAGCTGCATCTCGGAAAGTACTAGACCTACGGAGCTTGGCAAGGGCTCGCATTTTGGCAAATTCAATCTACTTTAAAAAAAGGCTTTTTCTCTCTGATGCACACTTTAGGAGATGCTGAGCAAAAAGTGAAAACATGTCAAGAATTTTGCCGTTTTTTTTTTGGGTATTTGATAACTCGCACAGGTCAGGTCTTTCAAAGTTGCAAACTTGGTTGCTTACTATTGGCTTAGGTTCTAACAACATATGAAAAAATTAGAACTACATGACCTTTTGCAAGGCCGGATGGTATAACCTAACTCGCCTGTTGTGTCTTTATACCACAAAATAAGTCGAATTGAATATCATTTTATTCACAACAATATACATCTATGTCACAGTTAAAAAACAAAAGCATTATACATGCGTAATTAAGGGCAAGGTACATGTCGTATGAATCATTATTACGCATCAGCGGTAGTGTATACATTTTTACTGACGGTACATTTTAAATATGAATACTACATCGCCTAAAAGCAAGCTCGGATTAAAATGCGTTTTTATTTGATCTCAAAGCTTTCATTTTAAATTAACATTTATTTAACTTGTTTAACAATAACAATAAAAGATTGCAGCCAAAAAAAACATACAATAAACAACACAAAGATTATCTTCATTCTGTATAGCCGCCACTCCATTTCTTCTCTATGGAGAGCCTGGCGGATCCTCAACACAAGCTCAACACGTGTTCCACGTGTGTGGAAGTCCCTCAATCGAAGTTGAGCCCTAAGTTCTGCCATGTTCAAAAGAGCAAGATCTAATTCTGGATCATCCATTTTGACAGTTGTCACAATCAGATGTTTTTAAATATGTAACTCACATTAATTGCTTACTATAATTCAGTGATACGGATTTACGGCAATCTTGCGGATGAAATTTTGCAAATGAAATGGGCACCCTTGGCCATATGGAGGAGCGTACCTTTCTGGCGTTCCGAAATTCGTATTATACAAACTTTTAATGGAGGATCCAAAAATGTATATAAATATAAGGTGTTACTTTGATGTACATTGCCCATTCTCTAGGAGAAACCTTTTTCTGAAGAGTACTTGCTTGCTGCAATTACTCCAATTTTCAACATTTAAAGCTAGCACAACGTTGTTTAGATCATTTATTACTGGAATTACTATAAAGAAGCAATGCAGTAATGTTCCCTACTTATGGTTGTGGTGACATGCTTGATTGTTTTTAAAATCTTGTAATTCTTTAATAATTTCCCATTCGCTCTCTGTTAACATGGGTAAATCAACATGTAAGACAGTTATAGAAGTTATAACTGCATAACTGCTTCTTCCAATAGAAACTGTTTTAATTTATCCTTATTTTAGTAGTAGTATTTGAATTGGTTGATGTGTTACAGCATCATTTACTATTAAATTAATTGTGTGTACAAGACATCTGAACTGTTTCCATTGTAGTTCATCTTCTATAGTTTTTCGTATATTGGCAGAATTGTCCTATATTACAGCTAACACAATTCGGCTATCATCTATTTTCCATTTATTAATTACATTTTTTAAAGAATTAGACAAATTGAAACCACTTCAGTCTAGTAATATAGACTTTATCTTAAATCCATCATCCAAAATAAATTACTTTTTCATTTATGTATCTCACAAAACAATTACAAAAAATTTGAATGTCAGGCATCAGTGGTAATGCAAAATACAGGTATTTTATATGATGGACTGAATTCCTCAACAAATTCCATAAAACCTTCATCTGCAACCAGCTAACTAACACTGACAGCAGCTTCTTATCAATACTAGCTTTAAATTGTGCTGACATTGTAGGAATTATTCTTGTAGCAGCTGGATGACCAGTGCTACTACTTGAAGTTATTCAATGTTCACAAGATTAGGAGTTTCCTAATATTAAGAGAATGAAATAACTAATAACTTCAACATCAAAAATTGTTTTTACCTGTAAAATACAATTTCATTTTCATAATTAATGTTATCAACTTATTTTTGTTTGTTTATTGCGAATTTCTATGATTTTTAAATAAATGTCTTTCTCTCGAAAACTTTGCATTTGAGATTATATGTTTATTAGGACTGTTTTGCTTGTTTTTAACTGAAGAACACTCCTGTAAAATATTATGTAATTAAGATGGGACACCCTGTATATTATATAAATCATATATACCTATAATTTATAAAGACTGTAATAAGTATATCTATTTATTTATTTTGTATAAAATAAATACTTCGTATCTATTATTATACCTATCATATTAACCTAAAAGTAGCCGCTACATTATATTTGTACCATCTCTAAAAATTGCAAGTATTATTAGTATGTCCGTAACAGAAACCTGTATCAAATCACAGGTAGCGATCACGACTATTTCTATTTATTTCTTATCAGTTTAGTGCCTTGCCTGTTATTATACCTGTTATCACCTATTATTAAAGAGCATTGAAAAATAGCGGTTTAATCATCTCTAAATTGTGATTATAAATCTGCACAAAAATGCTACTACAAAATCACATTTTTGTTCACAATAACGAAAAGATTGTTTAGTTATTCTTCAAAGTAAAGGTATTTAACTATAGTTTGATTTTTTAATTTAGACCCGTTTAGGATTATCCTGACTGAATAAGTCTGACAAAACTTTAAATCTTCTTTTTCCCTTTAGACCACGCTTTCTATATTATGCCAGCCATAAACATGTACTCATTAGTTGTGTTGCTGTATGCATCCTTTTCCTATTCATTTATGTTTAGAAAGATAAACGATGCAGGTAAAAGTATTACAAAAAGGCTACCTGCCTGCCAAGTGTTAACTCACCACGGTTTGCAATATAAGTCAAATAAAATAAGTTGGCAAAACGAAATAAAAAAGATTTGATACATTCAAATGTTGTTGTTGTTGTACAGCTTAATATGTCAAGCGTTTCAGCTAATATGTGGATAAAATAAACAATTGAAATCATTTAACATAAAAATAATTTCTAATTTGAGTTTTCTGGACGACCGTGATGCAGTGTGCAGAGTCCCTTACTTCTACTACAGAGAACGGTCATTTCGTAACTAGAACTGTACACTAAAGCATTTAATCCTAAATGGGTTTATATTTAAAAATTGAACTATATATATGTAACAAGGGACATTGCATGTAAAATAAATCAATTAATTATAAACCTAAACTTTATTATAAATAAATAAATTGTTAAATATAGCAGTAAATTCTTACTTGAGGTTTTAAATATTTTTTATGATTTTCTACCTCTTGTTTTGTTGAGTAAGCAAATACTCGTATGAGTGAAATATTGATTTCCCGAAGACAACAACTATGATAAGATAAAAAACAATTGTACTTTAGACATAATGTCTCTAGATCTAAGTTTTGTTTTTATTGAACCAGTATATAGTAATACTGAGTGAAAATATAAGTAAATTCGTATCACATGACCAGATGATTTTCATCATCGCATCCATGGCTATTAAACAACAATAAATATAATATTGCATCAATTTTGATATAAAAACTAAAATATCTTTTTATTATAATTGAGATCAACATAAATATATGAATCTTATTAAGAAAATTAGAAGTAAACAGATTCCAGATACATAACACATCATAATGGTTCGCATTATCAGTAATTAATCAACTTATAAACAATGTTAAGTTGTCATCACTCTTCACTTGTAGTGCCTTATCAATCAGTGTACTTTTCTTTTTACTAGGTATCTACTAACTCTAATAAACCTAGATAGCGCAGCTAATGTTTCTTTTTTCTTTGTACTTTTATGTGTCGTTTCTTCTTTAAACAAATAAATAAATATATTCAACATTTTCTACATCTGTAAGTATTATCTACAGCTACTACATGATTTGGCAAATATCTCAGTCTTCTATTCTGCCAACGTGGAGCACTATCTTCAGCAGCTTTACAAGATGGTAGTACTGTAGATTGTCGTGGCAAATTTCTTGAAGGAACTGCCCCTTTTTTGAGATGAGGTTTTACATTCTTGAATCCTAAAAAGAACAATTTATGTAGTGGTTTATTCTCTAATGTGCAGGAACAACTGCTTACTTTTGTGTTAATTCGCTTCAAAGCAATTACTTACCCAGCAGCAAGAATCCTCATCCCTAAAATGCAAGGAAAATGCATATACTAAGAAGGTGGCTTTCTCATCAATAGCTTCCTTTCCCCAAGCTTTCCTTAAGGTTATCTATGTTTCCTTACATCTATTTTTTCTTTTATGCTATAATAATTGTTTATGCTATTATGTCAACATAACCTGAAATAGAGATGGTTAAACTGATACTTTTCAATAACAGATATAGGTACTATAACTGTTGATAATGATAAACAATCTTTTTGTTATTATGAACAAAAATGTGATTATTTTTCAATAACAAGTACTAACCGTACTAACTGATAATGATAAATAGCTGTGATCACTACCTGTGATTCGACCTGTTATTGAAAAGTAGCGGTTTAACCATCTCTAATTTTATAATGCCCCACTCAAGATTCCGAAGAAAACATGTTTTCTTATAATTTCTTATTTCTTTAACATGATTTGTTATTGTTTATTACATTTTCAATTGTTCTATTATAATCTTTAATTCTTTACTTTAAAATAAACAAGAGTTAGTTACTTTACTGTACTACTAAAATTTTTCTTATTCATCGCAGAAACTGAACATGTCTACGATACAAATATATTTCTTTCTAGTTACTTTTTATCATGCCACATTTTGTATAAGATTGTGCTGTTTCACTACCAAAAAATAAAAATGATGGCCTATTTGATTTCCTCTATGTAAATAAATGAGTCCGTTTCAATTTATCGTCTGTGACCTATATTCAGTATTACAGCAGAAGTTTGAAACATTTTTCAGCACGTCAATGTCAAAGTTCTGTGTTAAACCTATGTCACACTATCAGTCAGTTTGATCAAACTTGATTATGTCTGAAACAATGACGTCATACCTTTAGTTTGGTCAGATTTTCTAAGTTTTAACATAGATAACAAACTAAAACTTTTCAAATGCTAAAGAAGGCTTTAAAACAATACAGTATTAGTCAAAAACTAACAAATTATAAGCAGAAAAGGTAGATTAGCGAATGTCGGTTGATGTTAATAGTTATTGATAATTTAATAATTTGTAAAAAGTATCAATTTACCTTGTACTTGCACAGATATTTAAACCACAGATTTAAACTTTCTTAAATGAATTTTGGACACAGTCAAGACAACAGACAAAGGGATATAGAATAATATAGAATACAATTCACCCTTTCCCAAGATTAAAATTTTGGTTGTTTCAAAGTTTCAATTAATTTTAATTACTTTTAGGTAATTCAATTACTTAAGTTACATTTATTATAAATTACTTTAGCATAAAAGTAATTTTTAAATTACTAAATACTTTTTGCTCATAGGAATAATTACTTATTGTGAAATAGTGTCTTATATTTGTGCATTGTGCCAGCTGAAGTGTATTTTGCTATCTTTTGATTATTTTTCTCAAATCTGACTTTTTGTCATACGGTCGATGTTTTTCTGGGGCTAGTCTCTGCCAGTGTGGGCCAGCAGCCTCTGTCACTTGAGCCATATTCGTATATTTTCAACCAGCTTTTGATTTAAAATCCAACATGAAGTAATAAAAACCATTCTTTCCTTGATTTTTGTTTTTTCCCATTATGACCGTAAAAGCTGGAGCTTATGAAAATCTGGTAGGTATACTTGTCGATTGGAGGATTACCACCTGATTATCACGAAAGATACAACCAGACAGCAATACTCCCAGGTTCCTCCACAGAACAAAATTGGATTAGAAGCTAAGTAACACTAAGTACTAATACTTCTGTTCACAGAAATGCCTTTTTTATATATATATATTTGTTTACAGAACCAAACTTGTATGAATGTGGTAAGATATCTATATAAGTTCAAAACTCGCAATACTTTTAATCAATATGTTTTATACTTTTTTTTTCTTTTAAAGTTTGTAAAACTTACACTGAATAAAGAGATGCTTTAAAAATGTTTATAATTTTCTAAGTTTTTTTATTTATTTTAAGTTGTACTTATTAACGCTCACTTTAAAGTTAATGATTTGGTTTTTTGGATCTTTTTATTATTTAGCTCTTTTTTTCCTTCCTTTTACCATCCCTTCTCCATTTCTCTTAACTTTTCAACAACAATAGAAAAACTCAATAATAGGGGGTGCACCATTTTATTGTTATTATGAAAAAACTTTTCCATTCTTCTCTTATAGTGTAAATATAATATAAATCCGGGTAATCGCGCAGTTTATTATACAGTATGTCCTTGGATTAAGTTTACAAGAGGAAAAACTTTTTTATTATTGGTCTTACGACAAAATGTCACTTGATAAAATCTGTTTTTTCACAACCTTCAATAATGGTAATACAATTTTGATGCTACCAACAATAATGAAGACAATTTTAAAAACGCATTATTTTAGTATAAGAAAAACGACTATAAGTCCTATAAGTTTCAAATTTACTCAAAGCTCAGGTTGCCATGTTTGAACTGTACCTGCAAAAAAGCTAACACGATTTTTGAATTAATTTAAATGCATTGTTTTTCAATAAAAAGGCGACAAGAGTTTCAAATTTGTTAAAAAATCATGTTACCTTTTTTGCAGGTGCAGTTGAAACATGGCAATCTGATTTTCAAGTAAATTTGGAACTTAGTCGTTTCTTATTCTAAAATAATGTTTTTTTTAAATTTTTTTTCATTATTGCTGGTAACATCGAAGTTGTATTTCTCAAAAACTATTTTCTTTTTCTCCACTTTCTAAACAACTACTTGGTTACCGTCATGTCTTAGGTTGTGGTTTTTTTTTTGAAAATTGTCACACCCGCGTCTGCATTTGGCGCCGTTGCACGATCAAAGATTTTGCATAAACGTTTAGTACCGGTTAGTTTTGTTTTGTTAAAAAGAAATCAAGCTTTCCTTATATCTAGAGTTACAAAAAAAAAGACAACAGTGTGAGGTTAAACCACGTTAAACCGTCATAAAATCATAACCTTAAAGCACATTAAGTGTCAATAAGATTTTACAAGGCGAGTTAATAGGTAAAGAGCCCGGTTTACAATACTCAAACTGTCATTCTTCCACAGCCATATATGACCCAGAAACATCGTGAACGCTGTATATCAACCTAGCTGCTCATAATTAACATTCTATATATCTACTGCTACATTTTTGGAATACATATAAATATTCAATTTCAATCATTTGATTGATTGTCAGGCTTTCTTTTTAAAAGCCCATCTGAGATTCTGAATATCATCACAATATGTATCTCAATGTACATTTAAAAAAAAAATTCGAACTAAGAGACAATATTAAGCAAAAAAACAATTATTTCTCATTTCTTTTGGGTAAAGAAACACATTTTTTTGAAAATAAAAAACCACCCTAAGAATTATTTTAAAATTAGTTGGAATAGCATACAAAAGATGTTTTTAAAAAACATTGGCTGAAAAATTTTTAAAGTGGGAATCATTTCTATTTAAATTTTTTAAAACTCACCGTGCTCTCTTATCTCTTATAATAAGCGAGATCCTCATACTTAAGCTTGAATCTGAAACATCTTGTGCAATTAACATGTTTTTGGAAAATTAGTGTTTATTTATAGACATGTAAATCAAACATTGACATTTTCCTGGGAGATATTAGTACACCAAATACAAAGTAATTAAGACATAAATCACAAAATAAAAATTCCCAAAGATTTTATTAGACTATTTATTAAACACACAAAATTTTACAACTTCAATAAAAATGCATATTAAAAATAAAACTTTTTTTTTGTTAAGTTTTGCTACAGATCAGCCTATGAGAAAAGAGTTTTATTTTTTTACATATTACAACATATATTTAATCTTCTAATACGAGAAAGTGGCTTATTATTGTTTAGAGATGATTTAATTAAAAATCACACACAATTTTGTAAAGAAGTAAACAAGTACGTACACATTTAAGTGATAATTCACCACCAGTACAGTTTCAACATTTTGCTATTACAACTTTATCTTATAGTACAACAGTAATAAAATTGTAGTTTACAAAAGAGAAACTAAGAGATATTTTAAAACTGAAAAATTTTAGCTTAGAATTACTTTATTATTAAATCTTTTTTAAAATGTCATGTTGCTTATATTATTATTACATCAATTTCAGATCAAAATTAACAAAATAATATTATTACAATTATTATTTGGTAAATACTTAAGTGATTAATTCATTAATAACTAATAAGTCGTTTTTTTTACATTAAGACGGAATTCTATATAAAAAAATATATTATTGTATGCCCATGAGAAATAGAAAATCTTGAAATTGTAATATTCCTGCAAGATCTTATGTAAATCTCTACATCTATAGATGGCAAGTAAAAAATTGACTAATATTGAAAGTTTCAAAAACTAATTCGTGCAGCTAATTAGAGATTAAGATTCTTGGAATTATCACACAAATAACAGTGCCTTATTAACTAGCCTTTGTACTAATAAATGTTGTAAACTCATAACAGCAATTTAAACATTTCTTATTTCTCATCTGCACACAGTCTCAATAAACAAAAAATAATATAAAAATAAGTAAACTCTAGTTTGTTACAAAATATTCAGTCAAAAATTACTCGACTTTCAAAAACACATTTAAATCTTATGTATAAGTGCAAAACTTAAGTATACAATAAAAAAAGGCAGAAGTAAAAATTTTGTTTGAATGTATAATAGTTCAATTATTTCAAAAACACTCACAAGGTGTCTTTTTTTAATTAAAATACCACACATAAATATGAACACAAGTAATATTATGTTCGTTTTACCCTTCTTTCTGTTTTAACAAATTTCTATTTATTTGCTTTTTGTTGTGGTAGTAATGATTGCACAACCTGCTGTAAACACAGACCATAACAACAAAGTTGCTTCTAAATGCGATGTAACATATCTTATACTATCCAATACTTGTTTCCAAATATGATTTACACTCTCCTTAGAAGGTGTCGGTAATAAATTGCGGGCCTTTAAATAATCTAACAAACTGGAAGAATCCTTCGAATATGGTGGGAAGTATTCTCCAATCTTTTCACGTTTCCACCATGATGGTTGCCACCTAAATATCAAGTTATGTATTAAAGTCTATTTTGGAAATTATACAGAAAGAACTTACCTTTGGCTCCAAGGGGTGTATTTATAATTATATAAAACGCCACGGATAAATTTAGGTGGTTTATCTTGGAATGGCAAATGATTCCTATCCAATAGGGCGAGTACTTCTGGTCTACCGTCTAGAAGTCGATGTGTTAACGATAAAATCCATGGTTGATCCTTGTAGGAACTTTGGGCCGCCCACCACATTTGCCAGTCGAGACGAGGGGAATAAGGCGCTTTAGAAAGGAAATTTTTACATTTAAAACAGAAACAATTATACAATGACTTCTTTACTCACCAACAAAGGGTAATGAATGATTAACATTTCCAGGTTTGTAAAGGAAGTGATATTCTTGCCATGGTCCTTCAATATTATTGGCACCTTCTAAAACAATTTCAGGGCGTCCATTATCACCAACCATTTTTGTAAACAGTACATAATCGTTGACAATATGCAGTTTTCCAAGACGATTGTGAATGGTTCTTAAGGAAGGTGAAACAGTAGCGTTTGTTGCTGAATGTAACGCTGATAATGGAACCTAATAATAAATTACTACATAAACGAGATCTTAAAAATCATAATATAACTTACCGTACTACTAATAAATATTAAAGTGGCAATAGCTCCATAAAAAATAGTACCGAGTAAACTTAGTATTTTCGAGAAAGTTCCTGGGGTTTCCAAAACGGCATATAAAATAGATCTAGCTATAGTTACAGCTAACGATGCAAGTCCTATGTAAATACCAACAAGCAAACCTTGCTTTACAGCAACATTAAATTGGTCCTTAGTAAATCCTAAAAACGATCAAATTTATAAAACTTAAAACAAAATTATTTGTTCGAATACTCACCAACTCTTACATCAACTTGTGATCCATTCAGTTTCAAGTTAAACAAAACTACAACACCATAAATTATAGCAGCATGTACAAGTACATTAGCAATTTGTCCTAAGATTGATGACCACTTTCCGCTTGCATTTCGAGATTTTCCAAAGAAAAGTTGATCATCAAGCAATGAGAGCAGTAATGTAACGATAAGCAAATTTACAAAATTGAAGTTTCCTGTTAGTACGGCACAAATTTGCAAAAAGAGCTAAAAGATTATTGGTATCAGACGGGGGATACAAATTGCAGCAATTATGATTTCTTACTTGTAATGAATACCCACTGATGCGAATACTTCTAATTGGTATAAAAAATAAAAATGGCATCAATAGTTCACTAACAAGAACCACTACTGATCCAAGTCTTAAAAGCCATATTGGTAAATGATGCGCATACCATGATAGAGGACTTGGTAGTACGGTTGATTCAAAGTAATAGCTGAGTGCTAAAATATAAAATTATTAATTATAGGGTACCCAATTTCAGGTGTAATATAAGTTGTGGATCTAAAAAAACATTCACTAATTCTAAATTAAAGCTGAGCAAAAATCAATAAAACAAAAAAAGAAAAAAGTGAACTGTAATAATTGTCACTTTAAATTAATGTAAAGAAAACATAGCTATCATATGGCCAAACACACTGACCTTCATCATGACCTAGT
This sequence comes from Ignelater luminosus, assembly GCA_011009095.1. Classification (NCBI taxonomy): domain Eukaryota; kingdom Metazoa; phylum Arthropoda; class Insecta; order Coleoptera; family Elateridae; genus Ignelater; species Ignelater luminosus. The sequence continues at coordinate 127,267 of VTPC01090440.1, read as the reverse complement.
CCCATGCACAAGACCAACGATTTAGCAAAAGAAAGAAAAAGAATAAAATTATTGAACTGAATTTCTATGTGCATTTAAAAAGAGGTAAGTGATTACAGATAGAAACAATAACATTTTATCACATTCTAATAGTATAAGAGGAGTATTGAACAGTAAATCGGTGAACTTACCGGATAGGCCCCACCATTTGGGACAACCACTCAATAGTTTGACTACACCAGCAGATAGGATGAATCTAAACAAAAGCCATCGAACTAACCAAAAGCTGATTGAATCACTTGGGGATCTTTTAGAGCCACGACGTCTTCCTGGTAATAACGGTGCTACCAACAAACTTAAGAAGCCAGCTTCTAACAGAAGATTATCCCTAAAATGACATAAATAATTTGTGAAGCTTTTGTATTTTCTTTCATTATATTTTTACAGATACGAGTACAACTAAAAAAAATCTATCTTTTAAGTTTGTTGTAGTTGCTTTGAAATACCATGTATACAATGTAACGGCCTTGATATAAAATGTTCAAAGAAAATTTATTATGATTATCATTATTATAAAGCCCAACCTGCATTATCAATAGAATGTAAAATGCAAATTGAATTTTAAAGTTTCAAATTACTAACGATTGATTTTAAATAGAATAAATTAATTTAATGATTATTTTAAAGTCTAAACAAAATAGTTTCATCAAGGATAATAAATAAACCAATTATTATTAGTAACAGATAAAAACACGAAACTTTGAGATTATACCAGATTTTAAAAGTTAAGCAACATACTTTTCACACAATTTTTGTTGAACGTTTTGAAAATAAATTTGATAAATGTTGCTATCTAATAGTATTTTATCTATAATTTGCTACATTATATTACAGTGTAAATACAAATTAAAATATGAGAAACTGTAGCCTTGTAATGCTTGGTAACTGACCACTGTTGTTTGTATTAAAATCATAAGAATTGATAATGCATTGATTAATGTGCACATCATTTATCTATCTTTATTAATTATTATAATTATGTTTTTTAAAATATATGTAACTGTATTATTTTAGAATCAAATTATTTATAACTTAAATTTTTACTTTCGTTAGTGATTTCATTTTATTTGATTTTTCATTAAAACCAATAATTTTTACAGAATTAATTTTAAGTAAAATATTAATTTTCAAACAATTATAGGTCTTCATTACATTTTGTAGCATTCAAGTTGTTGATTGTATAAGAAGTAATGAAAATGTTGACGCATGCATTTTTAAAGGTTACAGTTGTCAGTGGTTGTTTAGAACAGGAAAATTGTTTACTTCAAAACTACTGTTTTGTATAATTCTGCCCAAAAACTTTAAAACTAATTCTGAAAAAGTATGAAAACCAATTTATTGTTGTTGTTTCAGTGAGGTATAATTTTGCCAATACCAACATCGTGTGATACAGGCTTTGTGGCTAAGTAATTTTTAGGTTAATTAAACTGAAATTCTTTAATTATTTTATCATTTTTTGTCAATTTGACATATGTTTGACTTTTTAACAATCTGCCTTCAAAAATGACATCATCAATAATAATAACAATATAAACATCATTCTTTTGTTTTTCTTCTTCTGCAGAGATTATTTATGTATCAAAAACTATCATTGTTGACTATTACATTTATGAGCTCTTTTACATCTAACAAATTTTTAAATACATCTGTTTAGTTCACTTTGTGTTTTTCTTAAATACTTTTGGAGTGAATGGAATTAACCCAATTTGATTTGAAGCATATATGGAGAAGCCCTTAAATTTCTACACATAAAGTAAGGTTAGAAATATATATTTTTTTTAAAAGTAAGGTTAACTGAATTAAAAATTATCAGAATTGGAGTTTATGTTAGTAATAGACAATGAAGAAAATTGCAGAAAACATAACTGACAACCCATAAATTTTTTTATTTCATGGTTACTCAGTTTGCTTGTATATCACGTGATTTAAATCTCATCTAGCTCTGCTTAGGTGTTCCATTTAAAAAGTAAGTAAAAGTGAATAGTAAAACAAGAAACAATCATAAAAACATTTTTTTCTTCATATTCTGTATGACTTCTTTTTACTATTTTGCTTCGTTACGAGAATAATTTAAAATAAAAAGCATTTTCTTTTCTGCCTTCACCAGCTGCAACTACTGAACCGATTTTGATGATTTTTTCTTTAAATTTAAATTTAAACTCACAAATGTGTCATGAATAGTAAGTTTGCTTATGTTATTAATTGTTTTGTTTTTCTTGTTGAAAATATATTTTGAAATCGTGTAACTACTTGAAAAATAACTGAAATATGTTCTCAAATTTTATTCTGTTGAATTTCGACTGAGTTAGATTTGAAAAAAAATTTAACATTTTTAGTATCAGAGGATATTTAGTAAGCCATGGATTCTTTTGGGAAAACAAAAGAACAAATTGATCTGATCTCCAAAATAGTCAACTTTCTCCTCTTATTATTTATAAAATTTCTTATATCTAAAATGATGACTTTTTAACGAACTCTGATAGGAGTCGTTACTGAATTTGCAGTCTGTCCACATTTTGTTTTAAATTTTGATTTCAGATTTGGATTCTACATCAAAAACTAACGACCATGTGGGTGTCTTAATTTTTTGATATCACCTCGGGAGCATGGTCAAAATGGCCGCCAAAATTTGAAAATTGTTGCTCGAATTCAGTAACAAAACGGAGTTCGTTGTGGTTATGCTTTGCATTCCCAGATATTTTCATTTGTCTTAAATAACTAATTAACTCCCTAATTAATTTCATTATTTCTGATTTGGTATTTTGTGATCTTTTGATTTCAAAAAGCAACAATGACATATAAAAATGAAATCTAACACTTGCAGAAACGAAAAAACTTAAAAGAACATTTTTGTAACAAACCAAGTTATAAAAAAATTTGGCTTAAGTGAGACACCCTGTATAAAACAATAAATACCAGCAAAATAATTCTTTATGGACAATATTAGACTACTGTAAATTATTTAATGGCATAAATTATTAAAATAACAATAAAATATCAAAAGTTTCTAAAACATTTCAAAAAGTAATTTATTCACATACCAAAACAACTACGCTCCAATCAAATTTAATCGTGTTGTTATTATTACATGAAAGGCGTTAATAGTGCAATTTGAAGAAGCAAAATTTTTTTTGTACAACTCTTTTAAACCCACATTTAATTTTATAAACAGCAACTTAATTGTCTCTAGTTGAGTTGAGCATAGTACAACCACTAAAGCTGAATTTATTAAAATTTTGTAAATTATCAAATTTCAATTAATTAAAATTTAGAATTTGTATAATGTAGTGAAATTTAAGTTTGAAAGTGGTAAATAGTTAAGATTTCAATTGATTACAATTACAAAGAATTATTTAGAAATATCAGTATCAATTTCCTCAATTATACTGATATACAAAACCAGTCATTCTAATCCTCCGATAAACATTCTACCTACTTGTTTCTAGAAATCACATAGACATAACACTAACATTAAAGATAAAATTATCTATGCTTTGTATTCTCAAGAATGAATGACGTATAACACGTAACTTGTGTCTGTAATATTCAGCTGGATCACATAAACTTATTTTAGGGAATCGTTTTAAATTTTTTAAGATTTTCTCAGTCTTAAATTAGAAATATTTTGGTTTAAATTTTAATGAGCTTCAAAACACCTTTTTAATGTTAACCCAATGATAGGACAAACTTTTCCACTATAACCCAGAGATAACCACTAATTAAAAATGAACTGTGACTGAACAAACAAATTTTATAATTCGATAAGTTGCATTAATTAGATCATTATTATATCAGAAATAAAGTATTTTTAGAAATAATAAATATTTTAAAAGTTCAAGTTCAAGGCAGCTCCTAAATCATTTTCAAATTCCTTCACTATAATGAGATAATCACTAAATTAAATTTAAATTAAAACCTGATAAATTTGCATAGATAAATAACTTACCACTGAGAAGAAACAAAAACTTGTCCAATTTGATACAATGAAAAATATAAAGACCATATGCCAGCAAATAATGGAATTGTACAGAACTTCTGCGATACAAAACTAAAACCAAATTTGAAAAAGGTAAGTTTTCTTTCTTACTATTGAAATGCTTACATACCCAGTAAATGCTAAGAAACTTCCCAAAAGTGCAAGTACATCCAATGCATATTGAGTATCAAGCCCTAAAAAGGGTGCTAACCACAAAAGCGTTGGTTGATAATGAACCTTCGCAGACCAACTTTTATACTTATTATTCTCCAAAACTGATCGAGCTGGTAGGATACCATTATCTCCGTAAAGTCCTAAAATACAAAATTCATTTACAGTTTCCAAAATTTTACACAGCAGGTCAATGACCACTTTCAGTTACCAAGAACTTGATGAATGTGGGGTGAATGCCTCTGTATTAAATTAGGAATATTATAAGGAAAAAAACACTCACCTGGTATTTGAATATAAAAAGATATAAAAGAAAAGAGATAAATAACGCACATAGCCCTCAAGAAGAGGTTACGGGTGTACCGTATCGGTATCATTTTGAATTTTTAAGTTAAAACACTATCGAAGGTACGTAAAAATTATGACAGACAACGCATAAACGGTTTTTTATGTTATCAAACTGTAAATTACACCGCGAAAATATGCTTTTACCGTTCCCCACGAGTATCCGTCGTTTACAAACGCCACGAAATGTTTAGGATGTTTGTGAATGTGTAGTAGGAAAACGCCAATGGTTACGCTTGAGGGGCTCCCACGAAGACCAATGCAAGCGCGCGTACAATAAAGGTGAGATCACTATTTTTTTTATATACTCTTGGCTGATGATGTCATGTAGCCTTCAGTGAAATATTTAAATTTTAGAGTTATTTAAAAAAATTACTTTATTAAATAAAATGTGATTTTGTTGGCAAACAATATTCAAAGAGATATTTTTCGCAATGATATAAATTTAAATAACTATTACAGAATTATTAGATAAAAATAAAAATTTTAAAAATATTTATAGTAAGTGTAAGCTCATTTTTAAAATAAGCGAAAATAAAAAATAATTTCGGAGGTAAATATTTTATAAAATTTTTAGAATTATGAGATATTCAGATTTTAACTGATGGGATTTTGAAATAACGATCACAACACGAAGTGACATAATAAACAAGTCCTAACCTAACTTATTATGCTGGAGTCACATTTCTTTGACTATACAAATAAATCAAAATGTCAGAAGTAGATGATGATGTCCCTCAATTATCTGCAGAAACTTTTGTAGCCCTACAAGAATTTTATAAAGAACAAGCACAAAAAGAAGAAAAATTGAAATCGGGGTTAACACAACCTTCAGAGGATGCAATACCGATTGATGAAGATTGGGTAGGTAATTTACTTAATTATTTCTTAGTATTTTAATACTATTGTTTGATGAACTTGTAGCAGTTGAGTCAATTTTGGTATGATGAGAACACTGTAAATACCTTGGTGATGGCCGTTTTAAAGTGTATTAAACCGAATTCAAAAATTGCATTAATTTCATGTCCTACATTATATCAAAGGATGAAACATGAAGCAGGTAGTGATAGTGAAGGTATGCTCTGAAGATATATTTAATAAGATTACTTTATAAACAATAAATAAATTTGTAGTGTCACTCTTCGAGTATGATCAGCGTTTTGCACTATATGGATCTGATTTTATTTTATACGACTATAAATCACCTCTAGATATACCGAGAAATCTTTCAAGTTATTATGATATTGTAATAGCAGATCCTCCGTTTCTTTCTGAAGAATGTTTAACAAAAACAGCAGTTACAATGAAGTTTCTTACAAAAGGAAAATTAGTATTATGTACAGGTATGTTTATGTTAGCTTTAATTAATCGAAAATCTAATTATTTTGTTTTGTATCAGGTGCAATCATGGCTGATTTAGCAGAGAGATTGTTGGATGTTAGAAAATGTCATTTTAAGCCAGGCCACGTGAATAACTTAGCAAATGAGTTTTGCTGTTATGCAAATTTCAATTTGGACGCATTTATTAAATAGCATTTTAAACCGTATTTAAGGAAAATATTTAGAAATTGACTCCAGTAAAGTGTAATTAATAAAAACCAGTGAAGTTTTGTGATATTTTATTTTTCTTCTTACACATTGTTCCTTCTTACAAGAGAGGTGATATGTTAACATTAAAATGGTGTGTATATACAAACATGTATTAATTCAGTATTTTTTATTGTTTTAGTTGTATGTAGGCCACTTGTAAAGATGCAACCTACATAACTTTTTAAATAAATTACTGAAACAATTCAAAAATTTTCTTTTAGTTTTTGCTGCACTGATATGATTACATTGGAATAACATAAGAGTCAATGCAACTAAAACTTGACATATACTTGAATACTATTATGAAAAGCAAAATTTACCACACTTGTAGCAAAATAATACAAGAATTCACATTTTGGCATTATTCGTTCATTTAAATAACATTTCTATAGTACATTAATACAAGGCCACACTACTGAAGCAAATTCTTGGTCCCTTCCGCCCAACATCATCTAATGATCATCAACGCCATCACCCTATTCTTTGCTCCAAAGAATTGCTTTTTATTTTCCTACGCGTTATTATGATAAATTCGTCTCTATTTCATAATATAAAAATTAGCAACTCAACAAATATCTTTACATTCAGAATGGTACATTTTCAATATTTTACACTTTTTCTTTAATATACCATTTTGAGTTTGCAAAAAAGGGGATTTTAAATATTGATATGTCATTGTTAAGCAAGATCATCTAGTGGGAGAAAACATTTCAATAAAGCAAATATAGCGTTTATACAATTCTACCAACGTTAACTAAATTTATATAAAAATCACAGTTTAATTTCTTTCTATTAAATGTAACATATACAGATACATATGGACGAAAAATCAGTGTGATATGATTATCTATAATTATGATTCTTAATAATAAACTACACATAAAAACCACAACAGTTTCCATTATAAAACACTGCAATAAAGCTTGAAAGATTCTCAAATATAATATAAATATGTCAATTATTACAGCATTTTAAAAAGTTTCTAAATAATAAAAATGATAACAGAAGATACATGCATCATGTACATTATCGCATACAAATGGAAAAATATATAAATGTGTTATAAATTGACAAAATAGTTTCAATACTTAAATTGCAATCTCAGGATTAAATATTTAATAAATTTGTATCAACAAGATGTCTACAATTTTTTAAAACTGAATTACGAGGTTTTAAAGTTTTTGCATTTAGCAAAAATTAATCATGTTATAGTATGACAGTATTTATTTAAGTTCATTCAATCAATACCTTAGTAGCATTTATTTTACTTAAACGTACTATAGTACCTTTTTGCACATGGTAACACCACTACTAATTGAAAAAGTGTTTTTGCAATAATACAAAATTAGTGTATTTAAATAGCAAACTATTATATTAAAAATAATAAAAGCAATATTGACATTTGAGGTTATGTTGAGACTAAGCAAGCAAGCAATAAGTGATAAAACTTACATCTTGCACTACAGTTATTGCAAAAATACTTTCAATCAAAATAATGAATTAAATTAGTAATTAATCACATAAAAGAATTTCTAGGTAAGAGATAAGAACTTGGAATGTATAATTAAATAAGTTGGTGCTTTAGTAATATAGTGATCTAATGCAGCCACCTTATATTTTACATTGTAAACATATGAAATGATTCTTTTATAATGAGTGACTCAAGATAATGAACTCAATAATTCAGCAATGATAGTAAATTTTGGCAACTTTGTTTGATAGTTTACCATTCTTTGTTTCTTTGGACCTACTAAAAATCCAATCACTTAAGAATATCGCAGAAAAAACCTTGTACCACTGCACATTTTTAGATTTACAATATAACACTGTTTATTGAATATTTTTAATAGTAGACATCTTGTATCAACTCGGAGCTAGTACTTTAAATAACTGCAATAGCCTTAGATATCAAAATTATAAAGCCAATCAGTTCTCTTCTTTTATATCTCTCATCTACAACCAATTTTATAAAAAACTCTAATCCTCTCTAACCATATTGACATAAATAACTTATCTTTAATGTTCACTAACATCAATTTTATCTTTCTATTTTCTCATTTCTAGTAAATCTACATGTAAAAACCGTTTTCTATTATGGACCTCCTAATAGTTGTCTCTACCATGATTTCATCGATACAGAATGGAAGGGACATCAATAAGAATTTTCCTGAGCCACATACCTAAATACATTTTGTATTTATATATATATATTTATATAGCATACCTATAATCAGCTAATTAAAGTATGTCCCGTTTCTTTGAGAGCTTCTGTGGTAAGTCTTTCAATTTCACTGAGCAGTAGTTGAGTATCAGTATCTACATCCGAAATTGGTGGACTAGCATGAAATGAATTTTGTACATTGTCCCATTCTAAAGAATCTGCAGATGATACGCGAGACCAGTCTGAGTTGCTCCCATGAGCCTGTTGAGTGCTTGATTCTGTATGACATGGTTCTGTATCTAAATTATCTTCTGGAAATATAGCCCTATAAAAGATAGGATGTTTGTGGGACCTTTGTGTATACATTGATTTAAGGTACCAAGAACTGGCAGATGGATCATGGGTCATTGAAAGTGGAAGTCCTTCATGTTCCCATTCTAAATCTAAAGAACTAGCAGGCGTCGATGTTGTTGTACGAGCCATAAGAGCTCGAGCGTCCAAACATTGTAATGGTATATCACGACTGTTATAAGAACTACAATAAAAAACAATGTGACACTCTTATCGAAATAACATCATCCAGAGCTTTTTTTCTTACCTACTACTAGGAAGGCGTTGTGATTCATTTAATCTACTGTAAGAATCACCAGGGGGATTAAAGATTCCTTCAACCAACTCCAGTACAGGTTTCTGAAAGTTCATAAAATATTTAAATCACATTTTTAATAATCGAAAAATATAAGAAGAAATCAGTCAATACTTTTATTTTCTTTGGTGATTCCCAAGTGCTAAAATTCTATGTACAGTGATAAATATAAGTGCAATAAGCCAGTATAAAAGCAAAATTACACCTATTATTTACCTTAGGTGTCTTACGTTCTTTTCTTTTGTTGAATAAACGAAATATAAAACTTCTATAATCCAAGGAAGCATGAAATAGTTAAAATTTTACCATTCATAGCTAACCCTAAACAAATTTTTCATTCATTATAAATAAATTATAAAAGTTCTTACCTTTTATTCTCCTCAGACAGGGTTGCATTCTGAAACAACACAAAAAAAGAAAGTTGAAAATACAAACAAATTGATGAATCATCACATGTGACACACCTCTTCAATAAGATTAGTAAAATCAGGGCCTTTATCCTGATTGTTAAAAAACTTGTGACTAAATAATTTATTACTGTTCTCCGAACAGGGTAAACAACGCCCCATGCAGCTACCCATATCTCTCGCAGCCCATTAAGGACTGTTTCACTCGCACTCCCCATCGAGCCATACAAATATGAATGAATCCGTGATTGGATATTTACCAAATTGGATAATTTGAGTCTGTATGTCCAATATGTTCTTTACAATTCAGATTTTTCGTTATTTTATGTTTAAACCTACAATTTAAGGTTAAGTGTCCGAACAGAAATTATTAGACTTTATATAAACCGATTACTAGTATTTGCACAGTATTTTAGTATGTTAGTGTAGCAATAAAACTTGCATCCACACAGAAATTAATAATTCATTGCATTTTAACTTACAAAAAAAACGTCAAAATTGACAGATAGTAAAAAATTCATAAAGCTATGGATTACATATGATACTTTACATCGAATTTAGTGACTCAAACGTTACATCGAATCTGAAAACAGTCTAATAATTTTGTTTTTAGCTACTACAGTTGCTGTCGTTGAAAATTAATGTACTGACTTTTAACATAATAATTTACAAAAATTTTAAGATTTCATTTATATTAAAAGGATTTAATAAGTCAGATTTTGTAACTTAGCGCCATACGTTAGAAAAGTATAACTTTACTATGTTTTAACATAGTAAGACAATATAGTAGGCACGCTATCGTGATATCTGCTCGTGGACACAAGCATTCTAAATTAGTTGATCTAGACTCTAAAGATTGCACAGAAAAACCATATTTGAGACTATAAGCGTTTAAAAAAAAATTAATGATGTCACACCACACTCCTTAAGAGAGTGGGTATAGTCATCTGACTTGCATTGCATGCTATTGCATCAAATGCTTTCTTGTGCTTACTGTAGCTTACTTTTCTTATTATCTGGCCAACTGCAAACTTCGCGTACGTGACGACGCCCCAACGATGACACATCATCATACTACAACTAAACGCAACCGAGTAACTTTACCTTACGCAGTAAGCTTGCGAGAAAATGTCTAGTATCTATTTCACGTAAAGAGATACATGCGCCACAGTCACAGTTTATTTTGAATCAAAGATAACGCGCACATATTTAAAATGTATGTTGAAAAAGGAGATATATATTGAACCGTTAACATTCCATTTACGTAGAAGGTGTATGACAAGGATAACACTAAAAACAGTAGACGTGATTGCAAGTAAATTTAAGCTATGTTTCGGAAATGTCAAACGTATTTGAATTTTCAAATTGACATTTGTTTACATTTAAACAACAAAAACAATTCTTTTAAGAATTATAATTAAACAATTTTCCGTTTATTAGTTTTAAAGTAAGTAATAAGATTATAATAAAAGTTAATTCTAAAATGGACTTATATGTACTTTTTAAAAATCGTTTTCAGTTATTGTTTGTCTGTCAATCTACCGTCGCTAAAATAGGGCGTGTAGAAAGTTTTCAGTTATCGATTTGAAGCATCTGGATCACACGAATGACGCATGTGTCTCTTTAGGTGAAATGGATATTATTATATTACGAACCTGAAAAGATGATTTAAACCTAGTAGTCTTTAAATGCCAACCCCTGACAAATTCAACTGTTACATCGAAGGACTCTAATTTATACCACTAATATGAATAATTACAACGTATGATAAAGATAATAACAATAATTAACAAGCCAGATTGAAACTCAAAAGATTGGATGATAAAAAAAAAGGTTTAAATTATTACATTTGCTTTTATGTACTACACAAATAGGTCCAAAAGGTTACAATGTTCCCATTTCTTCTAAGACGAAATTAGATGTAGGTCAAGGACAGCTGTCAGACTGTCAGTCAGCTGAGTTAACAACAAAAAACTACGTTGTTTGGTTAAAAATATTACAAAATTGTAATGTTTTTATTAGTAATACTGTCATGTTTTTTATTTAGTTTTGTATATACCTTATCTGATCATCCCATTCTAATAGTGGTTTCATATGACGCCTTCAGGTATAACTTTTTTAATAAAAATGCTAATCCCTATATGTTAAAACTAAGACAACATGGAACATATGCAAAGTATATGAACAATGTTTTCCCAACGAAAACCTTCCCAAATCATCATTCGATTGCAACAGGTCTTTATCCTGAAAGTCATGGAGTAATTGGTAATTCATATTATGATCCTGTTAAAAAGCAACTGGTAAAATTTGGCTATGAAATGTTTCACTATGACGATAGTATCGTACCAATTTGGGTATGTAATATTGTGTTTGATGTATTAAAATATTGTTATCTCTAAATATTGTAGCGTCTGAATGAAATGGCTGGTCGTACTAGATATTCAGGAAGCATGATGTGGCCTGGGGGACAATTTCCCTATCAAGGTAAAAACATCACGCATTACCAAGAATTTAATCCTGCGATTAGATGGCATAAAAGAATTGATACGGTATTACATTTTATATAATCAATGTTAGTTTTATTGTTTCTTATTTAATTATAATGCAGGTTATATCATGGTTAGAAGATCCAGAAAAACCTGCAAATTTAGTTATGGTATATTTTGAAGAACCTGATACGCATGGCCATGCATTTGGACCTGAATCAAAAACTGTTTTTAATCTTTTACAATTATTAGATAATGTAACTTTATACTTAGAGGTAAGTTTAAAGAGAAATAAATCAAATTTGTATAGATTAAACTTGTAATTTTTATTTTTAGCAACAATTAGAATTAAAAGGTTTAACAGAAAAAGTTGACGTGATACATTTAAGTGATCACGGTATGACGAGCGTTTGCCCTCCTCATTTTATTGATATAAAAAAATATTTACAACCGGATACCTATAAGTTAGCTGGATCTACACCTGGATTACATATTATTCCAAATGAAGGTGAATGAATAATCTTCAATATGAATATGGTTTTTTTGAGTTTTAATTTAACCTTCTAGAAACACCACTATCAGTTATTGTGAAATTCAAATGTATAAAACCCCATTGTAATACTATTCTAGGAACATTGCACTATCACTTAAATTGAATTTCATCCATATCATCCCTTACAGAACTGGATGAAGCCCTCAATGCTATAGTTGCATTGTTCTTTGAGAATGTAGACAGTTTAACTTTCCAGTCACATTCTATAACTAATCATATCAATATTACATTGATATTGGAATGAGTCATTGTAAAACTGGTTAAACCCCTGTTCACTGAGAACGGAAGCTTGTCCTTTTCATGTACCTTCTAGAAATGTTCACAATATCAGTTCATTTCTGTTGTGTTAGTGCTAATAATTTTCATGTAAGATAAAATGTTAGTTGAAATATTTATTTATAGCGTATGAAAGTGAAATATACAATCTCTTAACAAATGCGTCCGAAATAGAAGGTCATTTCAAAGTTTATTCAAAATATGAAATCCCATCAAGATGGAGGTTTAAAAATAACCGAAGGGTTCCACCCATATTCCTATTAGCTGACGAGGGTTATGGTTTTCAAGATTTAGCAGCGAATGCTAAAGAATATGCAAAAAAATATAATTTTACAGGTAAGTTAGATGCGAAAATATTTCATTAACGATTAACTAATTAATTTTAATTTTTTAAACTTAAGTTACTGATAAATCTCAATTTGGAGTTCATGGTTATGATAATTTAATACCGGATATGCGCCCATTTTTCATGGCACGTGGACCCTCGATAAAAATTAATCATGAAGTTTCTCCATTTGATACTGTGGATCTATTTAGTTTGTTCTGTGCAGTTCTCAAACTTAAATGTACAACAAATGATGGTTCCTTTGAAAATGTTGAAGACATTTTGTTACCAGAAACTGGTAACAATTTATTACCAATCATCGTAGTTATTGGTAAGTTACACTTATATATTGATAAATTGGTAACAAATTTTACAATTCTTCATTTCAGTAGGGGCAGTATTATTAGTGTTACTCCTAATTCTTTGCGCAGCAGTAGTAACTTTACTGATTATCAAACGTCAACAGAATATAACAACTACAGCAGCACTTAATAAACGTTTTCCACAGAACTTTAGCCATTCAAATATCGAAGCTAAACATCTACTGGAACCTGAAGACGCTTAAAAACTCTTATTTTAAAAATATTTATTTGTAAATGTCTGTGATTGATTTAAAAAACTTTTAAATTTAATTTTTAAAATGTTATTTTTTAAAATTTATTAATTTTTTTGGGGGAATATTTTATATGAAATATACAGGGTGTCTTTGAAGTAATATAAAGGTCTGTTTATAAATTACAAGATTAAAATTACATGCTATAACAAATATTTTTATTTGAATCTATTCTGTGAGATAAAATACTTTTACAGCAAATTGTTTTAAAGTTGAATACTTTACTTTAATATTATTTGTTTGAAAGTCTAATCTCAAAATTATTTGACACTGAATTGTCACTAATCACTATAACCTCAACATTTTTATACTTTTTGAGAAATTAGGAATTAGAAATTTTGGGAATTTAATTTTTTTCTAGTGACAATTTGCAACTGTTATTGTACTATATAACCTCAATATCTTGGATATGATAATTTTTGAGATATTGCAAATTTTGGGAATTCTATTTGATTGTATCATTATTTTACGTAATTTTCTAGACATCACCTTGAAGCTATTGTTAGTACTATTTTAATTTGAACAATAAAAGCTTTTTAAAAGATAACGAACGAGTTGCAACTTAACTTATAAAATGTTATTTGAATGCATATACTATGTACATATATCTTTACGATCTTTACTCTTTAGATATGCCAATATATGTACATTTAAAAAGGATGCAAACCCGTTCTCTACAGAAACCATTAAGTGTTAATAAAATGAAGTTATTGGAATTTATTTGCAATATTCTCAAAAATTTAAAAGCTTTAGAAGAGCTTTTCTGACTATGTTGATATTATTTATATATTTTAAAACTTGAGATAAAAGTTAAAATTTCTCAACAAATAATAATTAAAACTCATTTCACTTGACTAAGTCTTATTATTAGATGTGAATCACATCATGTGACACCCTCATTTTTGAACTACAGATGGAAACATTTCAGTACAGTTTGTGAATTTATTTAGATGCTTCCTACAACATTTTCAAAAAAAGTTTTGTTAATACATTGCTTGAGTAGATAATAAACTTTCCTTTTAACAAAAAAGAATAAATTGTGCAAAGAAATCGAATAAAATAAAATGCTGTAATATCCATAGTTAATGGAGGAGTTAGTGTGAAGAAAATTTTATGATCGCTTAGGTTATTGTGCAGTAACTATTTAACTTAGTGTTTAAAAATGTAATATTAGAAGTGTAAAAATGCAAATGTTGATTAACATCAGTTAATCTGAGTGAATTTTATTAATTTTTAAAATTCCTATGTAATTTACTATTTGCTCTTTTATTAAAATTAAAATTTATTACTTATTCAACAGACATATTAAACAGATCTTTCTTTGGAAACATTGTAGGAAGCAGGAATTTAAATTTACAAACACATCCCTATGGTATGGTATCAAACGCACCACCCTGTATAAATATATTGAAGCTACAACTTTATATAACTTGAACGATTCCATTTTGTTTTTCAATAATTCCAAATTATTTGCTTAAAGTACGAATATTTTCATAAATTCACTTAATTCTGGGAAAGTATATTTTTAATAATAACAAAAACAACGAACTTTCTTTCATAACGAGAATGAAAGAGAAAAGAATCGTCCTATTTTTAATTATTATATTCTACAAATGACATTAAAAAAACATCAAAACAAATGTACTAAGAAAAGAAACTGAGAACTTTGAACTCTTAATGCACTTTTTCATGCACTAAGAACTGTCAGAAACAAAAAACAATTTAAGATAAGAAACTTAGTTTAGTTCTAACGCTCTTTAGAAATATTAAAGTGAGAATTATAAAAGAATTTCAGCTATTGTTTAGAAAATCCCATCACAGTCAATTAACGATAAAAAGAAATGATTATTTGCAAACAAAATACAAAACTCAAATATCTGGTTCATCTTTTCAAAAAAACAAAAAGAAATCTACCGTGAGCATTCTTAAAGTATGATTAATTTAAAGAAGGCTTCAATTAATAATGTGTAGGTATATGGTGCATAATTATTATAGATTCAGCTAATAAATCAATGGAAGATTTTTAGGTTTTTGCTTTCAATAATTTAATAGTATATTAGGATGGATATGTTGAAAATGATAATGAAAAAGTAATTTCTTTAACGATATTTCAGAAAATCTCGTTATTTTACAAAATCTTTCTTTCATCAGAAGTATTAACTATGAAAAAGCTTCTATGACTGTACTCCAAAAACGTCCAACTTGATTGTCAAATTTATGAAAACTCTACTGTTTTAAAACAATTGAAGGTAATGTAGTAAAAAGTAAAAAAAACAAAGATGGTCAAACTTTGCATTTGTTTGTTTTTTGTTCGTTTTAACTTAAGTGGTGAATTGTAGAATTGCAAAAACTGAATGGGGATTAACCTCAAATTAAAAATCCGAAACCAAGCAGGTTTTGTACTAAAACGCTTACATGCATGGTGGAGACCAGGCCGCTGGCACTTACAGTTACACCATTTACAAGCTTGAATTTCACTTCAAAATGTAGAGTTACAGTAAAAACATATTTAGTTATGAAAAATTGTAATTATGACAAAGTGGACTATAACGTTGTCATTGCTTGATTGTGCCAAATTGACTGAAAAGGAGTATGAACTTGATTGCGATTTTAAAATGGTAGTTTGGCTGTTTGACAAAGGTTTAATAGTGTTTAGTCAACACATAATCTCTTCTTCTCGTTTGCAGAATCATTATTGCAAGTAAAAGAAATTTTCTTCCTTCTATTTTTATAATTGAGGTAGTTAGTTGAAGAAATTTCTTTTTCATTTTCATTTTTGGTATATTCATTCTGATGTGTTATGTTATTATTAAAAGATCAAGCTTGAAAATTGTTTGATCTTTTTAGTTGTATTTTCAATTGTGTGGTTGATGTCCTCGTACTATTTATAATTGTAGCTCTTTTAACAATTAAATGGATTTTGAGAATATTGAAAGTTGTTTGACTTTGTTTTGAAGGTAGAGCAGATATTTGAGTTTTGTTTTTGTGATTTATTATTGCTTTTTGTTGTTGGTTGTTCTAACCAATTTTTATTTTATAAATGGTATCAAGATTTTAGAATCCAGCTTTGTTGATTACTACTTTATTGCATGTGCCATGACGTGTTTCTTTTTTAATATCATTTGTAGAATAATCCTTAGAAGTTGAACGACTCTTTTTTCTTTTATTCTCATCTTTACAAAAATTTGATCTTATAAATAATTGAATTGTTAAACATGCGAATTTGGAAAATCTTTGGTTGGTTTTATATTGTATTTGACAATTAATTTTTGCATTTTATTATTAACAGTAGCACTTTGGAAGGTAAATGACATTAAAAATATTATGACAAATTTATCCTATTTGGAGGATGATGTGAGATCTAAATTATGTGCTTCTTTGCATGATGTAAATTTTTTCAAGGATATGAGAATTTGCTGCGAACTGTACTGGTACGAATGATACGAATTTTAACAAGATTAGTTTTATTTAAAATTACAATTAAAGCCACTTAAATGAAATAATGAAAATTATTTCTGCATGCACTGAATTAATTATGTATTGTACAACACCCTATTTGAAAAGCCAGAATTCTAAAGATTTTTCTCGTGTGAAAATCAAGTTTAGGTCACTCTATTTTATTTCCACATAAGCCTTGCTTATTGATAGGACACCATGTATATATTACAAAACACACTTTATTTGAAACTTATTATTTGTGATATAACCTTTAAAATTGTTTAGAAATCCTGTGAATAGTGTGATTTAATGTTAAACTATAATTATTCAAAAAGGTTTTTCTCTATTCTAGCAATGGGTGTATATTCAACTGTGAGAATTATGGATTTTTACAATCACTTTTTAACAAGTCAATAAAAATTTTGAATTTTATTTTCTTTAACTTAAAACATAAGTCTTATCGATTTTTTTTTTAATTAACCAAGTACGTATAAAAACGTAATTTTATTTTATTTTTTAATTGATGTGATTGAATCTGTACCAGTTTCGCCAAAGTAATTTGATTGCTCATTAATTTTATTGTGATATTGTAATAAATTATAATATTTGTTGCCATTTTTATATAATGCACTTTGGCTTAACCGACGATTTAGGGTATATCACTTTTAAAACACGTTGTATATAATAATATTAAAGTTAACAGATTGGATTAGCATGGTTTTACATCTTCCTGCTGAGATATGATTGTATAAAATATAATCATCTGAACAGCCATGTTAAGCTAATATTGTTAATATTATTGTACATTGTTACTATTATGATATGTGAGTAGTTAGCACATCCCGTAGATTAAAGTTTTCAAAATGATTATAGCAAATAATAACAAATGATAGCTAGTTTGAATTTAGAAATTCACTTGTTAGACAAGCATATCCTTATGTAAACAAGTACCTATTTCAAATTGAATTATTAATAATGCTAATATACCTACTTGTGTGCCACCCTAAAAAAATAATTCATATCTAACTATGTAAATTTTATTATTATTATAATTGTCCAAAATCACATGTGATATATTTATTAATGTAATAGATCTGGTAATTAAAACACAAAATAGAAAAATGAAACAAATCTGTCGTCCATGTTTTTGAACAGTATACAGGGTTTGCAAATCACCCATCAATTTTTGATTGCTACATGTGTTACGTTTTAGAGTATTTGGGTGATATTAGTGATTAGTAATGCAAGAAAGTTTATTAATTTGTAAAAATAAATATAAACGCTTTGTAAATTAATTTGTGAACATTAGGAAAATTCTGTTTTAGTTTTATATACTTACTTAATTGCAACGCAACAAAACATACATGTATGATTCTCATTTCTTGATTCTGCATCGTAAATCAATTAAAAAATCTAGAAAACCAAGATTTCATAATTAATAACGCATTTTATTGATTTTAATCTTCGAATTTCATATTTTAATTGGGTTATGGTGCATCTAATTGTAAGTTAGGTTATATTATTGTACATAAACAATACTACTTGAGGAATAATTCCTTAATAATCTTACTTCCCTCCTTTTAACAAAACTTAAATGCACATGAACTTAATAAAGTGTTAGTTTTAATTCCTAGATTTTCATTTTTTTAGAAATTATAGATGTTTACATTTGATTTATTAAAATTAAAAGTAAAATAAAGCTTGCAAATCTGAGTTATTATTGTTGTTTGTCTGCATATTATTGGAGCATCCTGTATATATCTAGGCAAGTACTGATATGGTATCAGTGATACTTCTGATAGCATGAAGCGAGCTTCCTAAAAGCTTAATTCTTTAGTTAAGACCATAAAACTATCTATGATGCTTTTGGATTTTAAGAATTATTTGAACTGCAGTTCCAAAGACAAAACTTATTCATTCAGAACTACAGGATATCTTTGAGCATACATGAAGAGACATTATGTCTGAGAAGACGTTTTTGGTAAAACATGAATTTGAGAAAGTAAACTTAAAAAAATATCGAACTTTTCAGTTTCAATTCCAGTAGCATAACCAGAGGTTGTGTTGAATCCAAAAAACCAAGATCCTTGAAAGAAGGAAAGTCATTTGGACCCAGTAAAGGTGAGCTTGAAAATCTGATTACATGTCATGTTTTGTGTATAGACGTGAATAAATGGTGAATCTGAAAACAAATTCACTTTTTCTTTTTTACTTATTTGATGGATCAAAATAAAATCTTGTATGTGCCAATTACTCATTTATTGTTGATATACTTTGGAATGCCCTTGCAGTCACCAACATAACTTTCTTATTTTAAATAGAAAGTTTTCAATTATTTAAACCATAAGTAAAAAAGGTAATTAGCATATGGGTCAAAGCCACGTCAGGTTTCTCTTGCCTTATTGTGGCTAACTATAAGAGAAAAATGAACTTAACTTTGTCAATTTCTTAATAGAAACACAAATTCTGCAGATGACATATACAGTGTGTTCAACGAGGAATGGGACAGCTCTGTATCTTGGAAACAAATGCAGATTTTAAAATTCTGAAAACTGTTCTAAATGTAAGGTAGGAGCGCATATTTTGTGATAAGAAGTTTTTAAATTAAATACGTTACCGCCAGGTGGCGCTACCTAACTTAGTTTCTTTAAATGAAATACCCTACTTTTTATTCGAATTTTAGAATTTGCAACATATTTGTGATAACTTTTCTTATAACTGCTGCCAATCTATCTGGTTACTTTTCGGGAAAATAATAATTTTTATAAATTTAACACAAAGATGTAAAAGATTGTATTCTGTAGAGATAATAAACAAATTCTTCTACATTTCTGGAGTTGGTCATCTTATAGAACCATTAGTACCTATCCATCATCTCGGAAATACCCCAATACATCAACTACCTCTTTTGCTTGAGAATGTTAATTTAAATCTGAGGCAGGTGATATGTTTTCCCTGCTCATAACAGTGATATAGTAAGAGACCATCTGAACAGGGTATTTCCGAGACGATGGATAGGTACTAATGATTCTATAAGATGGCCAGCTTGTTCTCTGGATTTATCTCCTTTAGAGTACTTTCTTTGGGCACATTTAAAAAGTGTAGTCTACGATACACCTTCCAGAAATGTAGTAGAATTTGTTCATTATCTCTACAGAATACAATCTTTTATATCTCTGTGTTAAATTTATAAAAATATTAGGTATTTGCCCAAAAAATAAACCAGATACGTTGATAGCACTTATAAAGAAAGTTATCACAAATATGTTGCAAATTCCAGAAATTGAATAAAAAGTAGGATATTCCATTTAAAAAAATTAAGTTAGGTAGCGCCACCTGACGGTGACGCATTTAATTTAAAAACTTTTTATCACAAGATATGTGCCCCTACCTTATATTTATAACAGAATTTTTCAGAATTTTAAAATCTGTATTCGTTCCCGAGATATAGCACTGTCCCATTCCTCGCTGAACACACTGTATATTATGATATCTACGTGGATAGATCAACATGATAAAAAGGAAACTTTTTGAATTCAATCTTTCATTACTAATTGAGAAGATAAAATTGAATATCTAATATGCAATAAATGCTAGACAAGATTTTTTCTGTTTTAACTTGGATTATAGCGCGCAAACCATAAGAGCTAGGAGGATGGAATTTGGCACTTGTACTAAGGAAGTTATGGTACAAAACCTGTAGTGAAGAAATTGTCGATCAAAAACAAAAGACGGCCGTTATTCAGGTACCGGCTTGTGACAAATTGCAAAATCCACTAAATTCTTGAAAACTTCATATGACAGGCATTTACCAAGAGGTTTTTTCTTCTCTCCACGTTGTCAAGATAAAAAGTAGACCGTTTTGCACCGTATCCAATAGTCAAATTTGCTATTCCGTGTTTTACATTTCACATTCGTTAAATTATTTATCAGCCTTAGGACGTCCAATTGTCTTAATCAGGCCCCACCTTTTTTCTCATGATGGTTTACCAGTATTTTTCTAGTATCAAGAGACTCTATTTTTGTCCTTGGATCTTTTTTCTCTCAAGTATTAGTTGCAAGTATACACTGAGGTCTTTTAGAAACGCTACAGTGATAGGTCTCATTTCATGCATTCATAGACACCTATGTCAATAAAGAATTACAAATTTTAATTAATTCAAATGTAAAAATAAGAAATAGATGGATATTTTTACAATTACAGTTTGCCAGTTTTAATTGCGTATTATTGATCCATGTTGACTATGAAATTTACTTCTGTTTAACGTGTTGCCTACCTGTTTGTGGTGTTTTTAAAAATCACAATAAAATTACTAAAATTATTTTAAAATAAGAAAAGTACAGCAATAGAATTTAGAGGACCTTTTGATTGATTAATTTCTGTATAGTTTGGTAATTTGGCCGCTGCAGTGGGCATCACAGAACATTAAACGGGTTTGCTGGATGATAATTGTCAATAGTCAACTGGATATCCAATCAGTCTATCAGCAGTGCTGTTGATGTTGGTGTGATAGAAGACAAGTGACTTGCAGAAATGTTATTGAAGTAGTGTGATTTTTTTACACGAGGAAATAATTACTGCCTATCTTTGCACTAGAGATAATTGTTTGACAATTTTCCCGATTGTTCCGTCTACTACAACGAGATTATCGCGTTCCTATATCTATCTTTCAGGTCCAATAGATAGAACAGCGAAGACTAGTAACTTGTGTATCTACTATTATTACTGTCGAATCTAGCCTGTGGGCAAAAGCTGTCGTGGGGGCTACGCGTGATCAATTTTGACTGCTACTTGGTTGGTGTTAGGATGAGACCTTTAGTGCCAGTGTTACAGTGAAAAAGTACTCTTTGTGGGAATGTTATAAACGGGCGCTTTAATGCGTAATTATGTGGACAAAAATTGGCAAGAATCATAAACTAAGATGGCGCTAAATCTCGTCAAGATTTATCAGAATGGCTTACAAGGGGATGAATATTTAATAGCTACAATCAACGTTGCCAAAGCTGGCTATAAATCTTCAAATCCTAAGATTTGCAACATTTATAAGTTGTGACTGTTTCTCACGATATGCTTCACTGTTATGGCAACAGTGTGTTCACTCTCATACTGGTTTTTAGACTTCCAATAGAGACTGCAACGATCGTGTATTTTTAAATTAAGTTTAATGGTAGCGAAGCAAGAAGGTTTAGCTTGCCTTGAAATGGGTAGAGCAAAGACATTCTTGCTGTGGAAGATACTATTAGAAGTATTTAGAAGTTTTCACGTCAAAAGTACAACCAGTAGAGTTAAGCAAATGCAAGTTAAAGAGAAGGTGAGGTAGGGATTGTACGTACCTGAATGAAAGTATCTGATAAAAAAAACGAAATATATGAGAGTGACGCCATTGTCAGCTGACATGAACTTTGTCTAGAACTGGTCTGCTTAGTAATGCACTTTTAATGTGAAATAGTGTCTGGTGGAGATGTTAGGGCAAACGACAGACAGCGTGGATATGTGGTAGAAGAAGAAGAGAAGAAGAAGAAATTATCAATGAGGAGAATGTCGATGAAATTTTTTGTTTAAAACTTAGGTAACGAATGTCCAACAACTTAAGAATTAAATTTCAAGATACAGTTCAATAAGATCGATCAGGGAACAGTTCGAGATAAAGAACAAAAGCACGACCAAACAAGAAGATGTGGAAGCTACAAAGGGCGAGAATACATAAGCGCAGATAGTTTCCAGACAGATGAAAAGACATAACAAAAATGAACAGAAACGAAGAAGGACGATGCCTACACAAGTTGAAAAAGTGACAAAGTTCGCAACCGTCGCTATCGTTGTAGTGAAGGACATTGCGGAAGGAGCCATTGAAACAGGTTCAGATGAAACAAGTGGACGACCCATTTGTGGGTAACGAAAAAATGATAATCTGGTGTCACACGGCAAATTTTAGGCAAGTGGAGTTAGGATGGTGTTGTCTTGGCGATGGTTTCGTTAGAGCTATATATTTCTATCTACCTTGATCACTTTTCTTCTGCCCTAATGTTATGGAAGATAAACCGCTTCGCTTGTTGGAAGCATTTTGTATTTTGTCCCTGTCCAATCTACTTTATAAAAATTTTGTTTGTTGTTTTTGCTTTACGTATTAATAAAAATGAAACAAAGAACCAAATGTGATATTATCTTTTAAATTAGATTTTAGGGTTAGATTATAAAATTATAATCTTAATCATGTTGTGAAGATGTTTATGAAACTCAATTGCCTTAAATAGTGAATGACAACATTTATTGGAAGATTTATATAATACAAAGAGTAGGTAGATTATAGCGCCCGTGGCCATTTTGTTAACATAAGAAGCCTTTTAAGGTTTGTTCGAGTAAAAAATGAATACGCACAATCTTCACGAATTGCTAAATAATTAGGTATCCAAAATCCCTTAAGGCTATTCATTTCATGATTATAAAAGTTTGTTACTATTATATAATTAATTGTGTTAGATCACCTCATAAATATCGACGGGAAAAACAGTTTCAAGAGACGAATGTTCAATTCTTGATAAAAACTTTATTTTAACAAACTAAAATGTGGTGAATATGAATTAGTTTATAAACACTGGGAGATTCCTGTATTAGTTGTTAATTACTACATGTAATCACTGAAGTGTGGAACAGTGCGTCATTCATTACTATTTTACTACCATTTTAACGTCATTTTCGTCAAAATTTTAATGTTCATGTCAATTTGTTTCCTCTTGGATTTTAAGATGATGAGAAACACCATGTAATGTTAGACCACCTGGAGATGCGATTACGTCAACCTGAAAAATTTATATTTTATCTTTGATATCAGTATCACACACTAAATTGTTATATGTCAACGTCAATGAATTTGGTTTTGTGTAGGAAGTGAATGTTATTATTTATAATCATTTGGAATTTCACAATACATAAGGATTTTGCAGAAGAGTTAGAAAAGAAAAGTAATAATATACAAGTGAATTTTTTAAACTTCAAAGAGCAAAGAATATGTAATTATTTTTTTCTTTAAGAATTTAGAAGACAAAAATCCTGTGGTTTCTCCCAAAGCAAAGAAGAAAAAATTTAAATCTTTAGGTTTTATTTTACTAGTTTTAAGGGGTCCCATACACGGTCAATTTTAATTGTAGGTTACTTTCTCATGCTCGATGCAATGAGAATCTACCTATAATTACAACCGATATGTCAGAAGATTAATTGAAACTGATAATGTCTGAATGCATTTTGGAAGTAAGAACTGACACGGGCTGTTTCCTTTAAACACATGAATCCTATAATCGTTGTCTAGAATTATCAACTAGTTTTTATTCTTTACTCTTAAAATAAGGTACCGGTGCCTTAAGACTTTTCCTTGACATACCTACGTCCCGCTGGTAAGTTCCAGAGAGAAAAAGGTTAGGTACCACGATATTTTGGGTCTTCTAGATCGATTTGCTTATTTAATCTAATCTGTCAACCACATTCTGCTTTTGGCAGAAGGATGAAAAATTGTTCTCGGATAGATTAGATTGTTGAGCGTGGGTTAGAGAGAGACAATTATGGTTAGGTTGGATAATAATAAGGATAGGATCTAATAGTCAGATACTTAATGTAGTAGTATAGCAACAAAAGAATGCGATTCCTTGATGCTCCAAAGGAAACCAAGGAAAATTCGGTATCACAGGCAAATATACTGGTGGAATGAAAATATCAAGAAAAAGATATGCAAAACAGGGTGTGAAAATACAAAAGAAAATGAAATTCGAATACTGGAAGAAAATTATAAAACCTAAAAAAGACAAGAAGGAAATTAAGAATGCAAAAGACGAAGCATGAGAAAGGATGTTTGGAAATAGTAATGAGAAAACTAAAAGTACCAACAACCATAGTGCAACCAAAAATTGTCAAAAAAGCGAAAACGAACGATTGCTCTACAGAATGGAAAAGCTGCTGGAACAATTAATAACTGAAGGGCTAAGAAGAGAAAAATCTAGCAGATCGCCAATATGGGTTTAGAGTGAGCAACAATGGCCATGGCAGTCGTAAGAACGGTACCAATAAAGGATACTTCGAAAAACAAGCAAAAAAATATAGAACGTAGAAGTACGATAAATAAATGACAAAGAAGGTGGGTTACGAGTTACAGTTTCGGTTACTCATAGGATGAGGGTACTTTCAAGACTACCTGTACGCCCGCAATAAGGAAAGCAGAAACAGAGAAATGTTATTATTTCGAGTAAAATAATAACCTAGCAAAAGCGAGGAAAATGAAAAAAGAAACAAAGCAGGAAGAAAATAAGACAGATTGTCATCTAGAAAGAACGCATAAAGCGGTGACAAGATGATAGAGGAGAAAAACAGAAGCTTTAAGTCGGTAAAAATCCACTAGCAAACAGTATGGGCTACTAGAGGTGTCTTATTGATAATCTTTTTCCTACTTAAAGAAAAATGTTAGTTTAGATTTGGTTAGGTAAACCCAGCTTAGATTAGATTGAGAAAAACTGCAAGTACCGTGCGATCTAAAAAGATAAAGCAATGTGTTAATACTGTTAAGACAGTTCTGAGGTTATAATAGACTGTCAACTACTGTCTTAACAGTATTGACAGATCGTACCAGCCATGGCTAACTTTGACTTTTTTTGCAAACACACGGTGGTAATACGTCCACGATTACGACGACTTGTTCGTGTGGGCAAGAATGAGATGTTTTGATTGAAATAAATTTTGAAGATTAAAAAGTGATGCCGCCACCATTTCTAACGATGCTCAAGATTCAATTGAAAATAGTTTAAAAACCAGATTTTCCTACTTAGTGATTACAAAAAAGTTGTTATCTTTGAGTAACAAGCTTCTGCAAGACACCTTCAAGTACTTAGAGAGTTCATTAAAAGTCATTCTATTGTAGAATAACAAACATAGACAGGACAATTCATCTAGAACGCCAAGACCATAGTAGACATTCGTTTCAATCAAGCTCTTGAGCGCCATTGCCAAGACAAAAAGTATAAGAAATCATCTTCATTGATAAGAGAAAACGTTAACTTTCATGGGTTTGCAAAAAATCAAAATTCTTATGAAAAGAATAGGTCGATATATTCGCTAAGATTGAACTATCTCTCTTCAACTGTAATGGAACGACTAATATTGTTTTATCCAAAAAGCAAAAGAAGGAGAACTATTTAAAAGTGATTCAAAGACAACTACAGTATTCGTAGTACTTAGAACGTATGTATGAATTGGTCTCTTGAGTGTTACCGCCAAAACGAAATGGGCAGCCTATTCTGCTTTTGTAAGAGGGTTAGATGAGTAGTCTCATTAGGACTTGGGGGTAACCTTTAATTAGAAAGATAAAACTTGCTGCTTTGCTCAAAAAAAACAGACAAGAATTATCTAAAGTTCGTTTAAACAAAAGTAAAATCTTAGCGCTCAAAACAAAAATAGTCTTCTACATGTTGCAAAATCGCTAAAAGATCGGTGCAGAAGTAAGGGAAGATTGATCTTATGCCCTACTTGCCTAGAGTCTTGATCTAATTAAGCAATATATATAACATATGGAAAGTCATAAAGCAGGAACCATAGAAAAGCAAGTGTTTTAACAGTACAAGTTTCTCGATTGCCTTTATTTTCTTTTCTATTATTTTTTTAACACTCACGTATGTCGTGCAAAAACTTAAATGCTCTAGATTTTGCAACTATTGCTTACTGAATCATCAACCCCAGTCAGTTAATTTGAAAAATTAAAATGTAGAAAATTCTACACAAAGTTTAAGTTAAGCCTAAATCAGCTTAATGTATTTTGAGGTTATGTAACATGAATTTCCTACACAGTTTACCATTTTCTTCCTTTTCAGATCAAAATTTTTGTTAATCTCACAAACTCTACAGCAACGTTTCTGAACCTGAAATGTCTCAACTATTTTGATTCATTTAATAACTGGCAATAGAGACACATATAGTTAAGAGTTAAAAAATGCAACTAATTAAGATAAACAAGGTAGATGTCATTGATCATAGAAGGAAAACATCGATTTTAGCGTATTCCGTAGAGAGCGCGAGACCTTTGACTTGCCGTAGAAGAAATATGTGCATCCCGCCGTGCGTGCAATCAAATAGAAAACTCTGCAAGATTATTAGAAGATCATAGAGGAAAGGTCGCTGGATTTGACGAGCGAAATCAATCAAAAAAACTGTTGGTGGGAAACGCAAAATTAGTAACTCTGTGAACTTTTTTTCTAATTCAACAAATTATCTAGTCTGCAAACAAATAATTATATTAAAGAATAGCATCAAAAACATAATATCTTGAGGAAGAATTCAAATTAATGATTGGGTACAAAAACCGCATTAGAAATCGTCTGGGTTTTGTAACCTATTTGCGTCAAACTTAATTCTTTTCGCATGATGTGCAGACTACAGAGTTATACTTAACAAAATTTTAAAATAGTAACAATTGAAAACATTTAAAAAAGTAAAATCGGACAAACTAATTGCTGAAGGTAAAAAGAAATAACAAAAAAAATGAAAAACAAAAGGGGAACCTATATCTCATTTCTTAATTAAAAAGTTTGTCTGGCATTATATTTTTTTATATTTTGAATGACAGGCAATTACTACCAAATCTAAGAACAATATGATTGCTCAACTACATAGTAGAAAACTTTTTTAATTTAATAATTCAAGAATTCGGAGTTGTATGCAAAAATAGATTTTATCATCGAAAAAATAAAAAACAAAAGAAAAAACATTTACGTTATTTACAAAAATTATTATAAATGGCGTCATTTTTGTTTTATAACTTACATCCTTAATCCCTAATCTTGTTAAGATTAAGAAAACAAAGGAACTTCAATGACGTCAATCACGGATATGTTGATTTTAATTCTAAGTATTATGTATTTTAAGGCCATGAAAAACCGACTCATATAAAATTCTTAGTATGTTTACTGTAAGGAAGATCTTTTACTGAAACGATGCACCTATATTTTGTGACGTCAAAAAAACTGAATTTCTAGATACTCTTGTATACCCATTCAAAAAAAAATCGCTTAAGGGTAAATTTTTCTCGTATGTGTATGTACCTACATGGTTAATTATTTTGTCGAATGTTTTAACACTACACACAACTTCTGAAATGTGGGTAAAGCAGTCATATAGGAGGGGATCAATGTCTAGAATTCTACTTTCTCTTTATACTGTTCGTAAAGTGTGTCTGTAGTATAATATTTCAGTACATTGCGAACAATTCAAGCCTTGATGTATGTACCTATAATCGTTTCGTTCCTTAAAAGTGAAATAGTAAGAATTTAAAAAAAAAACAAAAAACTGTGATGCCAATAGTAAAGTAACATCTGCGCGAAATGCAGGAGCGACTTTAAAAATTCAAGTGTTATTGTGTGTCGTGCTTTAAAAGCCGAAGATTTAATGCCCGCGTGTGTAGAGGTATTCTTTTTATGTCTTCAGTTTAGTCATGTTTGTTCATATCATGAGAGGATGTTGATCAGCTGTTGCTATCTTCAGTTTGTGTTAGGTTTGCCGCAGCAGTGATCTAATCCGGTTAATATGCGACTGAGACGTCCGGGTCATCGCTTATGGTCAGCTTTAATCGCGTATGTCATCGCCCTTACATACGTGCATGCAGGTGAGTTTATTATCAATGAAATCAACCCTTGAAAACCGTTATAAAACGGAAAATCGTTCAATTCAAATGTCTCTGGGAATATTTTATTCGTTTGTTTTTTTGGCGTAATTTAAAACGCGTGAACATTTATTCACTTGTTTAAGCGGTTAAGCCTTTTGATTCAAAAAAACAAGAGTTTAATAGAGCTTGTTTTTAAATTAGAGCCAATAATATGTAATAAATAAACAATGGACAATACATTAAGTGGTTTTTTTGTTTTATTCATTTCTTATTTACATTTTTGCAGCTTATTATTTGAAATATTTACACAATACAATCATGTGTACATGAAATATACGATTTTAATCATTTGATAGGAATGCCATAAATGAGTAATTTTAAATTTTAAAAATAATTTTTTAAAAAATTTACAAAT
The DNA here is from genome assembly GCA_011009095.1 of Ignelater luminosus. NCBI lineage: Eukaryota > Metazoa > Arthropoda > Insecta > Coleoptera > Elateridae > Ignelater > Ignelater luminosus. Next base: position 98,190 of record VTPC01090440.1, on the reverse strand, counting down.
TCTTCTACGAGACCATTTTAAAAATGACATTTATTACTTTTATACAGTACCTATTAATGAATTGCTTATTTTGACAAATTTAACTATTGTGAAGTGATTCTACCTACGATCTATGGGATAATAATGGCCAACTTTTTTTTTCAATAAAATCTTGATAAGCATTGTGTTGTTTGGTAGAGCTGATAATAATACTATCGAGGTAATTAAACTTTGCCACAAAAGATGTTTAAGTATTAGTGTTGATAGTTGATAGACTTTTATTGCTGATCTAGTTTGCTTTAGCAAAAATAAGTTTTTAATTTTTTTTTAATTGTACATACGAACAAATTTAAAAACTACACTGAGATAAACTAGTCAATGGAAAATGTTATTTTACAAGATTTAATGGTTGCTAAGTCCCTTTTAGAAATTCATAGCAAATCTAAAAACAAACTTTTTTTCTTGTTTCTGCATTCGTACGGTAAGATCCAAGAAAGTTTATAAAGAACAGCAAAAAGAGCCTTGGCCCTCCAGTGACAAAGTAAACAATTTTCACTTTGAACTATTAAATTCAATACTCATGAGTATACGCAGTTTGATAGATCAGACACTCTGTTTGGAGGTTTATCTTCACCGGCAGTCTTAAAAAGAAACTCGAAATTATAGAAACTCATCATTTCAGAATCTAATTATTAAAGACATCAAAAACTACAGCTTAAAGAAAATGAAAGCCAGTTATCCTCAAATCATTTTCCTGTCGGTATATCAAAATTCTGGGTATTTATGAACATAATCAGCGAGCCATCCTATGCTATTTCGACATGACAAATACACTAAACCTTCACCATTGCATTTGATTTGAAAACCAAAAGAAAACCAATCTTAGTTAGTCTTCTCAGAAGAAGAAAACAAAACACCGTTCGTTTCATCACGGTTCTATTCAAGTAAACTCTTGCTATGATTTTGAGCACTTAGATTATAATCCTATCTTTTGACGTTTAACATTGAAATGACTTTCAATAGCAGTAGAACTCACAGAAAATTTCTATTAAATCAATAGAAGTAGAAGAATCTGACTTTGGACCAGTTAGATCTTAAGTTTAAAAGCTGAATCATCATCCAATTAAACCAGATAATGGATTTGGCCTTTTAGATTACCAAACAGAAGTGCAACAACAAAATGATTGAAACTCAAATACTGCCCGTAACAGCGTGAAAACTTCTCTGGTAAAATTCTGATTTCTTGCAAAATCATGAAATTTACATTTCTTCTTATCAATAAAGATGGTTGCTTGTACCCTTTGTCTTGGCAATAACGCTCAAGAGCTCGATTCATGAATTGTTACCTGCTTATGCTTTGTTATTTTTCATTGGAATAACCTTTAATGAACACCCTAGGTACTTAAAGGTTTCTTATAATACTCTCAGAAGATTGTTGCACAAAAACAACTATTGTTTTGTAAGCACCAAGAAGGAAGATTTGATGATGTAATTTGTAAATTAATACAAATTACAGAAAAGAATTCTGTAGTAGAAAAATGAAAAGAAAAAGGGCCTACTATAGAATGTGTGAAAACACATAAAACGTGGTTCAGTTTCTAACTATAATTGTCAAATAAACGTCTAAATATTTTGGAAACTAGTTGATTATACTGCAGGCTAAATTCAAATACGTACTAATTTTATATTTTAATTTCTCAACAAAAACAAACAAGAATCGCTTAAAAAATAACTGCAACAAGTTATACAAGATTTCTCATTTTGTTTTTCCTTGACCTAACGTTTGAAATTTGAATTAATTAATAGTTTATTTAATGCATTAATAATCCTTGGGCAGAACATTGAACAGTTCTTCATGTTTGGAAAATTTATTTTATTAATCAAAGTTCATGTGTTACATAATAATATTAATATAAATAAATATAAATTTTTGTTAGAACCTATACATTTATTGTATGGTAGTTATCATTAACACTATACAACATGGAAAATAAAAATAGCAAGTGATAAAAGCAATTTTCAATATTCTCTGCCTTCATAAAAATTTGTTTTGTTTTTATCTATACACCGTTCTGTTAGAATCATAATTATTATTAATTAATATCTGCCATAGCCCATAATATTGTCACCAACCTATTGTTAATTCTGGAAGTAGAGAATAATACAGAAATGAATGGAATTTTTTATAAATCAATTCCCATACATATGTGATCGTGATCGAACATTATTGTTTGGTTACAAATAACAGAAGGCCGAAGAATTTTCTCTGTTACTTTTTTTCTTGATGGTATCAGTTAGTTTACCGTGACATTTGATTTTCATAGCATTGTTTTATACACACCGTGGGTTTATTATAAAAAAGTAACCTAATCCAATTTTAAACGTTCCGGATAAATTAAGCCGCATGTTTAACATTACTTTCTTTTGTATTGTTCACATTTCTATTCATAAAGTTTGATAATTTCATATTTCTTTATAATTGTTGCTAACAGTCTATAACACGTCAAGAACCTCTGGTTTTAAATTTAAATTCTTTACGTATTTTTCTTTATTAAACAGAAATGATTTGATTTGTGAAAGTTTCTTTTTATTAACCACTAATGTGACTAAAAAGAACGGAAATATTTTATATAAATCTATAGTCTCATTCTTTAAATTTCTTTCTTTTTCCCCGTCTGATTTATATTTCATCCTTCTCTTGTATCAACCGTTCATATAAAATTGTAACAGTAAAGTAGTAAAAAAAATTTTGAGAACGCCCTTGGTGAGAGAAGTTTTTGGAGTTTAGTTTTCTCTTGGTTGGTTTGAGAATGTTCTCTTCGATATTCTCTACAGTTTCTTGAGAATTCCAGTCATGTACTTACCGAAACAATCTTGGCTTCTTTGCATAATTCCTTCCAGTGATGAATTTACCATGATATAGCGAAACTTGCAGTTTCAGATCTTTCTATGGTAGGAACCATACTGAAATCAGATTTCTTGAATATGACTATGTAGTAGTTCTAAATCTTAAATACAAAGTGAAAAACAAATGCTAATTCGATCACAAGTTCACGGCTACCTAAATTATAATTTTGCCTGCTATCGCAAAAAACTTTTTCAGGAGTATACAGAGGAAGGAAAACCTAAGCGTCTACAAATCGTTGTATCAATCATCAGGATAGCACAGAATGCGTTAGACTCGACGACAATAGTCTATGTAGTCTCTGCTCTAGGAATGGACATCCGTCGGGCTGGGATGTTGCAACTGGGTGCCTGTGTTACCCCTAATGAATGAAACAGAAAATCTTCACACTCTCTCTCCAATTGCAGTTAGAAAAAGGAATATGAGTCGGTCTGTACCTTCTTATATCTATCTCATATGGGATGGAAGGGAGCAAAAATTTTAGTTTGCTTCGGGGCGCAGCACGTTCTGAAACCAGCCTTGTTGATCGGTGCATACTAGTGTAGATACTAACGTAGTCTTCTTGGGTTCTAGCCTACTGTCTAAAATATCTTACTTGCTCTGTACATTTCTTGAATATTATAGATCATGGACCTACAAAACAAGTTTTTTGTGCAAAAAGTCTCCAATAGCAGAATAGAAGGTTTCAGATACTTTCAAGCTAAAGCACATGGTTTAGGATGGGTATCGATACCTTATACATCTATTTTCTTCTAAGTCAAAAACCAATTGGGTTACATTCTTCGACTATTTTAAAAAAAAATGTTCGCATTGTAGTTTCTTTTTTCTGTTTTTAAGTAAACTTTGTTCGTTTTCAAGAGAAAGCGCACGTAAACAAATGCACGTGGACAAGCAGCTACTGCATTGAACAAGACTTTACTGCTGCAGCATTGCTACGCTCGGCGGCCAATCACAATGCAGATGCGAGACGATCATGGACTGATTATTGTTTACTTCCATTTTTTCCTACATCTCAACATAGATTCATTCGAGACAATCCACATGTTTCTCTATAGATCCTGTTTATTAAAGATGATCTTCAGCTAAGTATTAATTTTAGGCCTCAGAAAGTTTAGATATGATACAAGAATGAAATCAAAATACTGAATTGGTTCCCGATATAAAAAAAATATGATATTCAAAACTTTTAAGATTTTTCAATATAACAGCCCCTTCACTTCGAAAATTCTCCTGAACCCAAGAACATCAAAACAGCCAAACAGAAGAGTTAAAGAAAACAACACCATCACTAGATAAAAGTTCCAAACTACAAAAATATCAGATATAGGACTAAATTCAAAATCAGCAAGAACCAAAGGAAAATCTTGTCTTGGGTGCTGTGAGTGTAGATTTACGTACCCAAAAGGGGCGTGCTTCATACCCACAGTCAAAGTCAAATTAAAGCTAATGAATATCCCTCCCAGATAACCATCAGAAAAGACGCGGAAGAGACAGGGAACTGGAACACAAGCAACAAACCTGACAGCAGAGACTGAAAAGAACGAAAAAGAGAGAGCTTTATAAATCTGCAGGTTGGTCAATCGCGAAATTATTTTATAACCATACAAATTCTGCTGATTTTGTCAAACCCACAAACGAGAAAACAAACTATCAAACAATATGAAACGAAAATCAAGTCAGGAAAAGAATTAGGGAGTCAAGATCTGTTCGAAACTAGCCACATAAAACTTCATAATCCCACTGACCTTTTCCACAAACATACTATAAGCTGCATGCTAGTATTATGGGAAACATCTAGGAAAAGAGAATTTTCAAGCTTTGAACAAACAAATCTAATAGAGGACGATTATCTAGACCGAAATCTACATTCATCGAAAAAAACTATTTACAGAGTAGCAAAACAAGTTATATCTATATAAGGTTTACCTTCTTCAAACGCTTGAATTTCATTGCTGGTAGTATGTTAGTTTGAATAGAAATTTTTTTATCAAGAATTTTCATAATAATGGAACAGTAAATCGCCATAATTTGCATTACTGGACTATAGACAGCCCTCATTGAGTTTGTAAAGCTCATCATCAAAGAACATGTATATTGCGTTTCATTCCATACCATACCTTATCAAAGAACCCTGACATCAGAAATTTCGGCATATTAGATACCTTTTTTATTATCGCCACAAGGAGAGAAAATGGATATAACCTCAGCTAACTTTTAAACAGTCGGTTGTCTTAAGGTAAATAAGGGGTGTTTAAGGGTAATAGAATAGACAATAAAATTCAGTAAATCTAACCTAGTAGGCATCAAAGACAATGATCAGAGTCAGAATTAGTCAAGATATAATTCATTGTGAGTGACTTTGAAAATGGTGAAGATATTGGCTTGTCCTACCTATTGCGAGACAGTTCGTTCTGATGGGTAATATAGCAGATTTTCTTTTTGGCAAAGTAACACAATATGACAATCAAAGAGATGAATTTCTTTTCTCAATGGTTACTCCAATTCAATTATTATTTGAAAGCACGACAGCTTTAAAACAGTAGCTTGTCCTTCTAAATGTCTAAAAGACTTATTTTAATATGAAACTATTTTTGCTCTAGATAACGATCTAAACTTGAGGTGATATTTCTTTAAATAATTCTTGTTTTATTAAAAACAAGATTTTAGGTCAGATTATTGGCCTTGATTAAATTCTAGTTCGTTGCAACTTTACAAACATTTTTTTTAACATTTTATTTATTTAGTTAACACCAGTAGAAAAATAAATAATTGCTTTAATAAATTGTGTTTACTTTTAATGTGAACTGCACTAGAAGAATGTAGGTCAACCAACAGAACTTTCAATAATTAATTACCTGATTGATACTTGATTTTCTTGATATAATGGTATACGATTACCTATCTATAGTAAAAATTAGATTTTATTTTTTAATGGGAAAATTATTGTTAGATTAAAATTAGTGTTTTGTAGAAAAATTGTTGTAAAGTTCGTGTCTAGACAATAATTATGAAATGAATTATTGCAAATTACTAACATTGGGAATTAATTTTTTTTAGATTTCTAAGTTATTTCTCAATTGTTATTTTAGTTGAACACGATTTATTTCCGTTAGTTACGATTTATAGAAATTTTTATATTTAACTAAGTGTAAATTTAGAAAGAATGTACGAAAAAATTAATTTCCTACTACTTCATCTATTATAAGAAGTTGTTTAATTTTTAACAATTTAAAATCACTAATATCATGCAAAACAAATGAATTACTTAATGCAAAGCTTTCTTTTTATTAACCGGATGTATTAAAACATCCAATGCATTTTTAGCACAGCAATACTCAATAGGGTCTTCTTTCCCCGCTAATTTTTCCAAGCCCGTTCCCTTGATACTGATTTTATTATGTAATACATGCGTGAGGACAGTGGAAATCTTGTCAATCCATTTATACACGTTAACAGCTTAATTATAAGACGCGTACTAACATAATTTGCCAAAGACAGATTTATTACCTGTATTACTTACTACACCATCTAAAAAACAGTTGCCCGTCTTACAATTTGGTACGACGTACATCATTTTTCTTTGTTTACAGGGGCGCTAAAAATGTTTTTGTCAAAAGCCAAATTCAACCTAAGAATGAAACTAACGTTTCTAGAAAAACGCCAAACATCAGCTTAGAGATAAACATCTCTTCACGTTGACATTCAAAGCACCACAAGGTGTTTTTTCAGATGGTCATCCGCTTAAACAAAGCAAATGCATCGAAAAATAAACAGATCCTCTTAATAAATATGTGTCCAAAATTTACCATTTTCGAGATACAGCGTGTCAGTCTCACTTAGAATTTCTCATTTTTTCAATATCACGAACTCTAGTGAAGAGAGTACCAAACACAGACTAAACAGTCGAACTTGTTGGCAATGGCGACCCTTAAATACTGATTGTTGCGGTGTTGGTATTGTCTTTTAAAAGACATAATAAAAAAGAAAAACGGTAAAAACGATACTTTTCAGAACCACACCTCCAGCTTGACGCGAGGATGGTCTTTGGCCTGTGTTGTGGATGTTGATTAGATCCTGGACATGAATTGGTGCTGCGTCTACCTCCTTGTTTTCGGCTGATGGTCGTCGACAGTTCTGTCAGCACTGATCTACAGGAGTGTGCAAAGAAAAGAGAAGAAGTTGGTTTGTAGGATGCTGTTTACGGTTTTAGATAGAAGCTGGTTGGGAAAGCTTCCTCGGAAGAGTGAAAGCAAAACAAGAACGAATCTATGAAGTGGATAAAGATATTTCGTGTACGTGGGAACATTCGAGGATAGATAGATACATGGAGATAAAAATGATGCCCAGATAGGAGACGGAGGAAGATAGCTGAATGTGTGAGTCCCAAGAATCCAAGTGGATGGCTTCGGGGTCTAAGTCTTTCATTTCATTTAATTCTGAATCTGCCTGCGAAGCTGTGGGGGGTTTCTTAGTCATGTTGTCGTCGACTCTAACTAATACTATGTTTTAATCTTCATTATCGTTTACAAATAGATCACATTTTGTAACTGCCTTCTTGCAGGCAGCATATTCAAAATCGACGCCGTGTTTCTCCACTGCTGCAGTGTGGCGCTAATTCTTCGAATTAAAAAAGAACCCGCCCTGTTGTTGTCACTGCTTGCTTTAATAAAACTTAACCTCGCGTTTCCCTAAGGATCAGCAATTTCCATAGCTATTGGAACAAACAGAAGGTTCACCATGAGCCGCAATACATTTGGGTTTTAACCTCCTCTCTCTTAGCTGATGTACCAACTAACTTAAGGCAAATGTATCGACGCAAATGAAATTTCGTAGCAACCACTTGTCCCTTGCTCAAGGCATTAGCCGATCAGGTAGTTTCCTGTTTTCTCGTACGTAACCTACGGGGACTCCATGGGGCATTCCCCTCTGGTTTCAAGACAAACACGTTGGTTGCCTTTGGCCTCGAAATAGACAAGGCAACTTTATTTTGACTTTAAGGAAAGCACCCTTAGTTTGTGCCTAAGATGCCTAACGTCTCGTGCCGGCTCTGATAACTTGTGTTTGCTTGAGAGTCTGGTAACAGTACTCCTGGAAAACTACTACTTTCAAGAGAAGACTCACAGCTATCTTGAAACAACCATTTTGGAGGTGCTGGCCTAATTGCGGTGAGGAAAAGGCATCTTTTTAGCCTCTAGTTCAGCTGAATTTTCCAAAAGTCGGTTCCACGTCGGCTTGGTAGAGGGGTATCCATGCAAACTGTATGGCCATGGAAACTTCCAAGATTGTTGTACTAACAAGTCATTGATTGATGTTTTCCGAGATGGTGACATTAGACTGTTGTAAGTCTACAGGAACAAGATGCACAATCACTGACAGGAAAGCCGATGTTACTAGGTCAGCAGCTCTTTGAATTCCAAGATCTGGAATTGTGTCCTGAATCCAAGTCTGGATTCTAAACCACTTTTAGGTCACAGTCAAAAACTAGCTCGTAGAAGGTAGAATGCTGATCGGTGAGAGGCGTGAAAGGGTGAAGGATGAAGGAAAACACAGCTTAATTCTAGAAGCCTTGGTTTTATATCTTCACTTTGTGCACTAAGGATGAAGAGTTTAGATTTAGAGTGATTCAAGCAGAATCCCAACTTGAAAGCACAGTCTTCTATAAATTTCCGAGCCTCTAAGACATGCCACATGTTGAACTCACTAATGAATGGATAGCACTCCGAGCAGGTATTGGCAATAACTTTTAGCATATCATCTTGCCACAGTTCAGGGGGGTGGCCGGCTCCAAACGACACCAAAAGTTCCCAGCGGCGATTAGCCGCATTCATTTATCTCTTTTTGATAGAGCCAAAAAGACCAGAAAGTTGCAGATTCATAAAAGATGATCATGATCTTTTAACTTTGCGTCCATTGATAGGTATTTCAGGACTATTATTTCTAAAGCAACAAGGAAGATTTAAAGAATAAAAAAACAATTAAAGGAGTTGGCGAGTTTCCAACCTAATACATCTCGCTTAAAGAATCAATAATTAAACTGTCTTTAGATAATCCGTGTGCTACGTTGATTGTACAAAAGTCTAGAATTTACAAAATTGAGAGACTTACAGATATGGGTTTTCATAATGTTATTCAATTCAGAGAGAAACATTGGAAATTTACTCTTAAACACTTGAAGATAGTAAATAAATATAGACAGGATGGTAAAGGGTGCAGTTTCAGTTGTCTTCTTCGTCACTGTGTAGCGCCTATGGCAAGTTGCGATGCGTTGGCCCTGAAAATATAAAAAGAACTAAAAACCTCACTTGTTGAAAAAGCGTCGCAATGACAGCTTCTTATAAAAAATAAGAGATACTAACCCTGACCAGCATGTCTACAACTAATTGAAAATATGATTTAAAGCTTAAAAGTCAAGCCTTATAAATCTCTTATAACAATTGGCAAACAAAGCGTTGCTTCTAAGAATAAATTATAATTACAATGCAAAACGTCAGTGTTTTTGTTGGGTGGAGTTTCAATCTTTGTCGAGGTGTTTACATTATCCGTGTTTTAGTTTTTTTTTATAATTTTTTACAATAATACTATTTTTATAATATCATTTACAAAACAAAAAGAGACAAAAAATATACATTGTGATCTGTAACTATTAATATGGTATTTCTTCTAGTAACTCTGTCAAACGATCTTGAAGTATTTCATAGAACTTATTACCAGCGCGTGTCTTACCTTTCACTTTCAAATAAAAAATCGACTGGATGTATTTTTGGGAGGATCTGCAAAAGCAATAATAAGTTCTGCTGTTCTTTACCTTTACAAAAAAACTAAAAATCCATCATCGTTTACATTGACACCTATGTAAACCTACCATAAGGTAATGGTTCGATTGTAGTCTTATATTATGTGAAAATGATATTAAATCAATTGCTATTTTTATTCCTTTTGAGTTCACTAGAAATCCCAATCAAGTTTTTTGTCCCAGAAAAAAAATTATAGTTGGGTTAATTATCAACAAGATAAATGAAGCTTGAAGTAATTTAATCGTTTTGGAAATTTTCGTTGGTTACAAATTCCAAGTTTTAATATCGATGTTAAAAATCTTCTTTCGCATCTAGATTTAAATATATTACAACAAGAATTTTATATGATCCGGGATTGAAACCTAAAAGTGGAACAGCCTTGATGTAACGTGTTGGAGATTCCGGTTGCACTTTTAAATATTACATTATTATTGCGGATTAAATAGCGCGTGGACAAGAAAATGAGTATTAAAAAATATAAAATAATTGTTTTTATGGCCAACTAAACTTATTTTTTTAATCGTTAACAATCAAGGTCTACCCCTTTTTTTCTGTTGGATAACAATTATAACACCAAAATGCCGAGGCTATTTTTCTTCTGTTATAGAACTTTGCTTTAAATCTCTGGACAAAATGTTTCCACCTACACGTAATAAATAATAATGAAAATTATGTTAAGACGAAGTCTTAACCTACTTCTAATGCGCTTGTGTATTATGCCTACCTAGTCATACGCTTTCTCTACTAATTTATAATGTACCTAACATTAATCATTACAAGGACGCTGTAAAGAGAAGCTCTTTAATAATAATAAAAGACTGCAAATGATAATGTATGGTTGCATCTAAGTGTAATTTTCCGCGCCTATTGCATCAACAATGAATACTAATATGGATGCATAAAAGCCTTAAGACTATAGAATTTTATTGTTGTAGAGGTGACGATAAATTATGTGAAGGAATTCATTCTTAGATACTCTCACTACAAGAGTTTTCTTATTTGGATATTTATGTTATGTTTGATAAACATTCTGTGCCTCGATTATTAGATTCTGGTAGCACTTAATTCTTAAATAAGCTAAATAAGCTCTGCTGTATGCTTGTAAGTCTGATTCCAATCTATAAAGGGAAAATAAAAATTCAACACGACTTACATTTATGTATTAAGGTTTCTGGAAGGGCTACAGCCCTGTAATCCTTAAGGGCAAGCCGTCACTGCTTCATTTTATATTTTGGTGCAGAAAGTTTGTTACTTAAACGAATCATTTAAACTAAAAAAAAATTAAAAATACACGTGTAATAAATTTGCAAATTAATTGAGTTCAAATACTTTTATAAGTGTTATTCTATCTAATTCATTATTAATGACTATTTAAAATGTACAAAAATAAAAATACACACCTGTTTTGCATAAAATCCATTCGCTAATTATAAAACGTCACCCACGCAAAAATCTCTCAATTATATTGTTATTATATCCTATACTATTAGTAGATTCACAGGTGTGATTTGTAAATCCTTTTCCAGTTTTTAAGAAATCCTAGTTTTTCTAACAAATTTCATCATTTTAAAATTAACATCGAAGGTTAGAAGTCTCTTCAAATATTTTAATTTTCAATAATTGAGTTATAATTCTCAAGAAGAATATAATTAATAATTTGCCTTGATATTATCAAAATTAATATTTAGGTTACATCAGTAATCAAAATCCTCAATCAAAATATAGTTTTCTTTATGAAATTACAAAATTTTTAAACATCAGGTTTTAATATTTTATTCATGAATAATTAATGGATTTGTTCATAAAAATACAAGGAAGTTAATCTAAAATGCATAAATATTCGGTGGTACAACAATTATATAATTATAAACCAGAAAGATTTATCTGTGAGATACACATAGAAGCGTAGAAAAATTCTCAAAACTAAACAAATTTCAAAATCTTTTATCTTGATCTTTTTTTTGAAAATATATTGCATAAGAAGTTCGCAGTTTAGACGCGATCGTTTGCTCTGATTATAACACAGCGAATTCCATAGCACGAGTCAAGGGCGGCCATGAAATATCAGGAACTAATTTTGTGTATTTGTTTCATTTTCATTCCTGTACATTCTTTTAGTATAAAAGGATGCCTACTGTATTTTAAGGTTAGAGAAAGAAATAGTTTTGGTTCAACTGATTTTTATCTTTTATAGATTGTTGACTTCCCTTAACCTTTCTTAAATTGTTTGCAATAATTCACTTTACCGTGTTAGGCAAACTTAAAAAGGAAGGTGATAACAAAGAATGCGTGATTAATAAATTATGGGCCATGATTTGTGCTTACTTTTCATAAATGCGGTGATGCCGCCTGATGATAAGGTGATGCATGTTGTTTGTTGTTGGATATGACCAACACAAACGGCCCATCTCAAACATTTGCATGCTGTGTTATTGTAACGTAAGAGCCACAAAAAATACTTACTGTCACCAATCAGATAGAACACAAATCTCCCTATGGTAACGTTTTTTGATTTTTTGTGCAAAAGCCACAAAAATATTTACATGATCGATCGGCTAGCTCTAAATCATCTTGGGCATTTGCCACTTAATGTGGAGTCTAACCACATGTGGGCGCTGTGTTTTTGTATACGTAAAAGTCACAAAAGATATTTACCTGACTAGCTAGCTTCAAGCCAGCGGCTTCTGGGTATCAGTCAGATAGAACGCAAATCTCCCTACAGTAGCGTTTCTTGATCTTTTGTAAACTGTACAGCAGCTTGAGCATTTCCTACTTCATTTGGAGTCTTTTGTACGTAAAAGACACAAAAAAATGTTTACCTGATTGACTAGCTCTAAGTCAGGTAGAACACAAATCTCCCTACAGTAGTGTTTCTTGATCTTTTGTGAACTGGAAAGCATCTTGAGCATTTACCATTTCATGTGAAATCTAACTAGATGCGGGCGTTGTGTTTTTGTACATAAGATATTTACCTGACTTGCTAGCTTTAAGTCAGCGTCTTCTGGGCATGAGTCAGGTTGAACACAAATCTCCATACAGTAGCGTTTCTTGATCTCCTAATCCTGCAGTATGGTTTCCATTTTGTGAAATAGGATTCTTAACACCATCGCTCACAATATAGACAGTAATTAAGAGATAGTTTATGAAAATTCTAAAAATCCAATTTAAACTTTCAGAATTTATATTTTTATGTTGTAGAACATAAGTACAAACATTACATAAAATTAGCGATAATCCACAGGTGTTAACTAAAGAATTGTATAAAAGATATACGTGAGGCATACAAGCATAAGATGAATATTAAGGATGTAATTAATTAACATATATAAATTAAATATAAAGTAGAAAAAAGCAAGTAGTACTTTCAAAAAAAGTAAAAAATAGTTGTAATACACGATATGCAAGGACTCGTCGAAAAACTAGAAGGAAATGATTCTAGAGCAAATAAAAGTGGCGATCACGCAATTTGGATTTAGATGTTCAAGAATTAATTTACAAATATCTTAATTCCTAGTCCCTAGATTTATTTATATTTTGTGTTAATGCAACAACGTTAATAACTACATTCCCGTGACTAACATCACATTTTCTGTTTTTATCTAATATTAAATTAGAGAATGTAAAATCTCAATAATTGTAAAATTATACACACTCTCCAAATAAAAAATATTAGAAGAGAAAGGCTAGTCGGAAAAATATATCTAACCTAAGAATGCAACTAAACTTCTAACATTTGCACCGTGTTGAATTCGATCTTGTTTGTCGAGTACAAAGACCTTTTTAAGAAATTGATATTTAACATCCTTTTTCTTTCTGTTTTCAGATAAAATATTTAGTCGCATAGAAAAGCAAAGATATGACGGATGGTTTAATAATTTAGCACATCCAGAATGGGGATCAGTAGGTAAGTGGAATCTCTCTAATATTAAAACGCTATTAGAAATTTTAAGGTGAAGAAATATAGAGTTTAAGTTACTTAAGACGGCGCATTTAATAGAATATATTTCGTAATAATCATCTATCCAAATGTTAGTAACTAACTTTTGCTGTCGGATAAATGTTAACAATGTGCAACATAATAATGTGTTGCAAAACGACACCTCGCCGCTCTCGGTGCAACAGAGAATAATTGCAGGTCCCTTTCTCTGTGCAAGTGGTCTCCTTTTATTTATCTTGACAGACAGTTGTAGTCCTCTAATATGACATGAATTCATAGCGAACATTATCTTATTCTAGAACATGACTTTTTATCATACTTTATAAGCCTTTTAGACAAGTTTCTTTTTTATTAACATTTAAATCATACGTGAAGCAAATAAATATGAAACGGCTAAATAAAAATTTTAAATTAAATTTAAAATTGTCCTATTTATTCAAGATCAAGAATCATATTCAGTTATGCTTTTTGGATAAAGTTAATATACCGTGTGTCTGATAGAGCATGGAACCGCCACAGCAGTAGCGTGTTGTTATTTATTGCACTCAAACTGACATTGGCGAGCAGTATTTGGACCAATCTTAAAAAATATTGTTAATTTTGTAACGGTTACCAAACGCTTTTACATTTGTTTGAAACTAGACAGCGAAAGCCTTTTGGGCCCTGATACCAAGATAATGTTCAAGCTTAAAGGGATCTAAAAAGTGTAACAATATAATTTCGTGTCTTCTTAACATTTGGAGCCCCAAAGTAGTACACCCGTCACCCCCCCACCTTTGAATAGCCATAATTCGAGGAGTTACAGAGGTTTAAGGTTATTTTGAAATGATGCAAGAGAACTAACAAATTACATAAATAGGATTATCTATAAATTATTTCGTTTTGCCCGATGAAGATTTCTCAGCTGTAACAAGAAAAGATCTCTGACAAAAATCTTCTTTGTACAAACAAGAGCAGTTTTGAATTGCCCAAAAACTTTTTCACTTGTACAGGCAGAAAGCAAGTGGCAAGCCCATGCAGCATCACATCACAAGCTTAACGGGAACTATCAATTGATACAAACTCTGTCACCTAGAAGTATGACACCAAAAGTGAAAAATCTGTGTCCGTCAGAATAGAATATGCACTTATTAGGACTGAGTGGTTACAGTTTTGTGTGAATCTAAACTTATGTCTCTTTCCTTTTCATCTTTCACGATGGTTTTCATATTCTTGTATTCTGTTAAGCAGGCTAGAGTCTCTTCTCTCTGTAGAATTCAAACAGAGTCCTGACCGCAATGGTTGATGTTTCTATTCACTCGAGGACGGATTTATTAGCTTGCAACAACGCGCACCTGGAATTAAAAGAAAGTGAATGATTTTGCTGTGCTTATTTTATATCCTTCAGGCAAGCAAGCAAGTGGAATGGGAATTCACCAAAGAGAGAGAAAGGTGTGCACAACTCTTATTGCATTCATCTCATTGGCTCGATTTTTTTTAATGAAACAAATTGTTTGAAGGGTTTCATGACCAAATTGAACCTTGAAACTTGCCCGACAAGAATCTTCTCACGTAGTGAGAATAATCAAGTTTTCCAATGGGAACTTTTCTACCAAGAGAAACAGGAATACCTCATGGATATTTTACACAAGAAGAATCAATGGTAAGAATCTTTTCGCATAAAAAGAATCATTTGGACGACGCAACGATAAAAATTTTTCTGCTCAAACAGAAATTCTCGGAAGAGAGCTCTTTGATACAAAGAGAATAATTAAGACACTTTTAGGGGAGCACATTCATACATGTTTTTGGCACAAAGAAGATTATTTGGGTTTGTACAAGTAGCAGTTTTGAATTGTCCGAAGATACAAGCAGAAATTCTCGGCATACAAAGAGAATAACTGAGATCAATCTCTTCGTTAGCACATTTATGGGTTTTCTAACAAGATTTTTTTATACAAAAAAATTCATGTTTTTCAATAAAAATCTTTTTGTTCAGACAGAAAAGAATATCTTTGTACAAACAGGGGTAGTTTTTTATTGTCCGACGACTTCTTCACTTGCACAGGCAGAAAAACAGAAGGAATATTTAATGGAAGTCTCTTTGTACAAGAAGGAACGATTTTGAAATACTCTGCGTTAGCACATACAGAAATCATCCGATGGAAACTTTTTTGTACAAAGAGAATTATTTTGGGTTATCTAATAAGAACTCCTAGAATTAGACAGAAACGAATCTTTAATTGGAATCTTTTAATATGAGGAAATACAGTTTTGGATTGCCCAACAAGAACTATTCTGCTTTCATACAAGGGTGATCATATGGATAACATCCCTTCTAAGGAAAACCTTATGGGAGTTGCGTAGTAGAAGAAAGCTTTTCTGGTCAGACAGAAACATATTCTGTACAAGTTACAAACAGTTCTGGATTGCCCAACGAAAACTACTTGTTTTACACAGATAAATATTTCCTGAAGAGAATTTTGTAGTACAAAAAAAATCATTTGGATACCGTCTCTGTTAATAGAGGAAGAATCCAGAAGAGAAAAACAAAACTAACAAAAATTTCTCTCTATTGGGTTCAGACGAAAAAAAATTTCTGACGAAGATTATCTTATTTTAAAACTTTAAAAGTATCGGTTTTGGATTACCCAACAAAAAGAAATTCCCAAGGAGAGTTATTATGTGGACGGTTTCAGGCTTCCCGACGAAATCTTTTTTTACTCAAACAAGAAGGAAATCCTGGTGGTAATTTTATGTCACGAGAAGCTGATTCAGATCGATAAATAGATATTTTTATTTCAAGTACACATATACTACAGCCAACTCATCAAGTAATACAAAAAATTGATTGATTGAAAAAATATTGTCGTTAGATCAGACATTAAACAATAAATTATTTTCCAGCATTACTTTATGGGTTGACTGTATCTACGTTTGAACTATGATCAAATGTGCTAGTTTAGCTAATAAATCTATGAATTTCCAAAATTTATTTGTACTGGGAGGTATTTCCCTAAACCCAACGTTTTTTATACCGATGGAAACTTTGCTTTCAATTTCATACTCGTGGTGCGGGATTCACAATAAATAATAGATGCGGTGAAATCCAAATCAAACTAACCAAACTATAGCCCTGAATTTATAAACGTCATAAATATTTCTGATTTATACACAATTAGTAGATAATTTTTTGCTATAATCAAACAATTTCGTAAACTAAAAACTACACTTTTTATTACTTTTATAATTATTGAAGAAAAAAGGAAATTTACATTTTGCTATGTAATTCACTTCTTCCTGGTCAATAAACTTTCTAGTTCTTTCGGCAAAATGCAAATTATACCTCATAAATTTTAGGGTTTCTCATGTATACATGTCACTTTAAACCTATAATTATTATACATTTTTTTTCTTGCGCGAATAATGTTTGAGTTTGAATCACCATTAGTGTACATACGATTTAAAGGTTATTGTTTATAAATAAAAATGTATTTGTATTTGAAAGTGGCCGAAAGATCATGAGCTGAAAATAAAACTTTTGGTGGTGGATTTATTATACCTTTTGGCAGAAGCAACCATTCTTCTGAGAAATATCGACCCATTAAAAGATATCATCAACAATTTTAAAACCACCTCCAATATAACCACCGAATAATAAAAATAACTTGGAGATGAAGACGAATTAATTTTTTCTACGGGGTCGTTATACCTCCCTCGTCATTATAAAGACGAGCTGTTAAATTGGGATTTTGTATTTATTGCTATTGTACAGATATTTTTTATTGGGATTTTAATGATAGTGCACAATACAAACCGATTGCGAATTTTACTATATATAAGAAGGTTAGAAATGTAAAATTCTTTTTAACTCCTTTGGGTTAATTAGATATATTAAGAAATGTTGTGAAAAGAATTTATATGACAGGTTGGTAATTTTATTTAATTAGTAGTCGCTATTTTTTAATTAAATTAGTATCCTAGTGACACGTAGATGCTAATGTAGCTACTGTTAGGTTAGGTTATTATGATATTGATTTAAAAATGCGACCCTTTTACTAATATCTAATTCATTTGTTTTGTTTTCAGACATTTTAAATAATAAACAAGGTATAAGATCCTGTGTGTTTATATACACAAACAAAAGCCATTCATCAAAAACATTGACAGAATAATTGAGCAAGGAATCCACAAGTTGCACAAATTCCTTTTCTTAAAGATTTATTTTTAAACAACAAGTTATTACTTATTAAATCTGACAATTTTCTTTTATTTTTGTCTAGACGGCAGTTTTTAGTAAAAACGACAAACAGACAATTATATCAAAACTGGTGTGTTCCCCTTTATTAAAATGATTAGGATACCGAATAATATTCCGTTTCTTTTTTTTTAAATTCCAAGTTGATAGAAATTGAATTTTTTTTAGTATCATCCTCTTGGAAGGATCTTATAATTATTATTTACAGTAGCAACTATTTATATTTTATCATGGGAGGGTAACAATAAATAAATGATCAGTTTGTAAGTAAACCACAGACCTTAAAATATCAGTTAAGTCAAAAAAAACCTCTTTAAATAGTGTGTACTCATGATAATAAAATTTTGAGTTTCATGCAGTTGCTTTATAGTACATTTTCACATAGTTAGGTAGAACGAGTGGAAAATAACAACTGAAGGACACTAGCAAACCAAGAATAAATAGAATTAATATTAGTCAATATCGAATAGTTTTTACATTATTTATTTAAAGATTCATCCTCGTAGTGATGATAAAAACTTTCAAAACTTTCCTGGAAATAGGATATAATTAAATAATTAAAGTCTTCAGTTTCTTTTCCTTTAAGTACGTGCATAATTACAGCTTATATGAATTAATACTAATTTAAGAATTAATTAAGATTCTACAAAAATATAATTAAATTTTGAATAAAATAAAGAAAAACACTTTTTCTAAAAGTTATTTAAGTTGAATTTTTCTAAGGTTAATTAAGTATAAATAAAAATTAATAATTTAAATTTTATTCATTTAAATTTATTAATAATAAACGTGAGTTATTCTTGGAGCAAACAAAATCAGACTTTATATCAACTGATTATTATCCACTAACATTTTCGAACAAATTTTTTTATTGCACTCTGGAATTTCCAAAAGAACAAATATTGATTTATTTACACGAGTCACTTATTTTAACATAGAAAACCAATGAAATAATCATACAGTGAAAGGCTATTATTATTATTATCAACCATACACAATCAAATAATCATTTTGTAATATCTAAAATTTTAGTTGCTTGGATTTATGTAATTAACTACTTTTTGAAGTGTCAAGCTTTTGACATTGTGTATTGCAAAAAAAAAACGAATCAGTTCAGGGTTGTATTTAGTGAGTAATTCTTTATTGTAATTAACGAAACAACGTCTCTTTTTATATGTTGGACTTGCAGAATAAGTGAAGGAATGTTCATAAAATACAATTTCACAGTTTATTACGTCATTTGTTGAATATGCAATCGTTGTAGTAGCTCACTAATTAGTATTATTTTTTCACACTACTATAATTTAAAATGCGATTGCACATAAAATTTACTAAAAGCTGTTGAAATTTTTTTCTTTAGTCTTGTTATGTTTCTTATACTTAGATCTTAAATCGTTTTCTAGTATTCTCCGCTGACTACATTAAAAAGTGATAAATCGTCTTTGGTAAACATTATTTATCTCTAACTGACAATTATTTAAGTGATGGATGAATAATAAAAAAGGAAAGCTTTAGCAAATTATAAAGTTGTGTTGAATAGAAAAAAAGAAAATGTTTTTATAATGACCGTACCACAACAGTTATATTCAAAGCTTAGACAATTTATCACATTTGAAAGCATTAGAAAAAATGGTAGATTGGATACATTAAAAGTCAATGAACGATTTGTTAAATTAAACAAAACTTTCAATGCATTAGCTGTTGAGATAGGATAAGATGTATAGACATTGAAATCTCGCAACATTCGGATTTTATTATTATTTATGTATAAATAAGATGTGCTTACTGAAGGTAAGGTTATTTCATAATTTTAATCTTCTTTATTTTAGTGTAATTATATTTCCTCTGTAAAACAATGCTCTACTGCATGAAATTCAAAACTTTATTATCATAAGTATACACTGTTTAAAAGGTTTTCCGACTTAGCTAAAGTTAACATTCTGATTCTTTTGTGATTTTTTATTTGTCGTTTGACAGTAACAGTAAACTCGAAACCTTCCATGCAACAAGTAAGATACGCTCGTCTGTGTTTCTTATTTATATGACACCTAAATTTGAGTAAAATGTGCTATAAAACAATGCTCTACCGCATGAAACTCAAAACTTCCGTATCATGAGATCGTACACTTTTTAAAAAGTTTTTTGAGTTAACTAGTGTTGAAATTGTGGTAGTATCTCGTAGCTCTGCAAGACGGGAGAATTATCATACTATTGATATTAACAATCGAGGTGGAATTGCTTTATAGATTCGTTCATTATTATTGTTTCGCTAATTCCATCACCACATAAACGCTTTTGAGAGAGGGCGAGTTGTAACCTTCGTCCAGATAGGACAGTTGGTCAAAGAAATTAAAAACAGTGTTGGGGATATAACTATATGTTACTTGCCTAGCTCCTACTTTTTGAGTCAGAGTTTAACTCAATTCCTTTGCGAAAGTCTCCAACAGATTCACAGAAGATTCGTAGGGTTCGGATCACTGGATAGTGTTTACTGTAAATGTCTCTAATCAGATTTTGCCGATTGCACCGTCCATGTAACTTTTCACTGTCACTCTTTATTATTACGAGCTCCACTTTCCCAAAATTCAGATGTAATTACATTTCCCAATTTTCCACACTTCTCACAAACTACTTTAGGTGTAGATAATAAAACAGATTGACAACCTTTGACACTTATATTTTTTCTGACATTATACAATAGCCAATACATCAAAATCGAAAGTAAATAACATGACTCAATTGATTAGCATAAGCACAATTCATTCATCATTCATCATAATTACTAAAACTTCATTTAACAAATTGTTAGTTTCACTGATTCACAAATCTTAAATAACAATAAAAAACCTCTGTTCTTATAATGCTCCTCAAATTCACTCCGCATCTCATGGATCCGTAACAAGCAGTATACCACATCAAAGAAAACTGATAATACTCAAATAATAGCCATATCAAAAATCAATCAGATCATGTAGGCCCTTTTTACTAACCTTTGATCTTTCTGACATCCTGTTCACCAATTTTGGTTTGACAAATAAAGAGTTCTTCAAAGCATCTTAGATCGGTTCAGATCAGGGGTAAGCAAGCTTGGTCCTTTGGCCAAATTAACTTGTATAAAGACAAACTTATCAGCAAAGATTAACTCTAGAACGTCGTTATACGAACCAATTTGGTCAGTTCGGTTCTGGATGTCCACTCCTGCCTTAGATGTTACTTTTAGAAGAGGAACTGTCTTTATTGTAGTCCAATTATTCGATACTCTCATGAACGTATGTTGTAAAATAGCATACTTCTATTTCTGTAATTCAGAATTCTTTATCTGTTAATATGATCTGCCCAGGAATGATTCTCCTACAATTTTCAATTTCTTCAATTTTTGATTGCAAGATTGAATGGAAACAATTTCAGCATCTAGCTTGTTCAGTAGCTTTTATATTTTTGGGATAAAAATAGATTGCATATTTGAAAGACAAATGCAATAAATACTTTAGATACCCACTCATTATATTTTTCAATAAATCCTGCCTTTGGTCCTTTGAAAAAAAACGGAGAGAAGAACACGTTTTTAATAATCTTCATATTGAATTGACTAAGTCCAAATTTAACAGATATTTGGTCTTTTCGATATTCATCGCCCTTTTCTTTTGGATCAGTAATGGGCACCGGTAAGAAATACTGCGTTTTCTGTAAGTTTGAAAAAAAAGTAATGTTTGTGTACGTCCTTAATATGTAAAATTGTGAACTCCGTAAAATTAACAGAGCAGCAGAGTAATGAGGATTGATGTTTTGACCAATTCAAATAAAACTATAGCAAAAGCTTTTTAGCTCAAATAATCAACAGACGCTTGAAGAAAACTCAAAACAATATCTACCCAAGTAGATATTGAGCCAGATTTGGACAGGCAAGACTATATCTCCAATTGTTTGGGTTTTTGGAACTGTATAGACCTCTCCGTGGACTGTTCCAACTGCTCCGACTTTATAGATTGATTTATTTAAACCAGATGGGTTTGTTTAGTAAGTTAAGTTATTTGAACCGATGAAGTTTTTCTTATTCAGACATTTACTTATCCTGCTTTTTGGTATTTGAATTAAGTCTCCCTTTGTTTGCTCAAGTTACAATATTCAGAGCCCTTCATGTCATAGGTGTTCTATTGCATGAAACAAATTTCTTTAAACTGTCATCTTCCTTCAACTGGGCCGAAAAGTTCTTTGCTCACAAAAGATCTCATTCAATTCATTTGCTCTACATTTACACTTTCCGTCAAGAATAATGAGAGACTGAAAGAAACATTGTGAAAATGTTGTTTATATCAAGGCAAGCTGCTATGCCATGACTATGATTGTTTAATGATTTTCTCTGTTTTGAGTTGAAAGAATCTTTCTGAGTGTTGATCAGTTTTTTGGGTAAATGGTGTAGAGCCAGACTTTTTTTTAAAATTTGGTTAACTTTTAGGTTCTAAGCCCAAAATACGAATTGGTGTCTTAGAACTTCTTCCGAGTCATCGGATTTAAAGGGAGTTTTCAAAAACATTTTTCCTGGTCTTTACTTTACTAAATAGCTATCAATAGATGCTTCCATTTGCCGCTAGTCTATTTTCTTCTCCCTGCGCACATCTCCAAATCCCTTCAAAAACATTTTCCTAACATGAACCTACCACTGAGGATAGACCATAACGTATAGGTGGCTCTCACATGAGTCTGCTTGTAATTTAGGCTGAGAAAAATTTGACTGTGGTACCAGATGTGATTCTTTTAGTTTTCTCTCTTAGCATAGTAATTTTTCCATTTGCTTCTACTCTGTCTACAGAAAAATTGGAAATCGCTGTTCTAAATACTAAGTACTGACAGACTGATGTTTCTTACAGAAGACTTAGATACGTCTTTAGTGATACAAACTAGCTCAAATTTATACTTTACGAATTGCGCTTTGTGTTCATCGCTGTGATCGTTTCTGTACAACACCTAAAAGGGAATTAGAGCATCTACTGGTAACCTTACTTACTCAAGCATCTAGTCTGGTATCAGATTTGAAGAAAGTTCTCAAAGATATGAGCTTCTTATGCAGAAGGAAAGTGTACTTGAGACGGACTACCTTGTGTAATTTGCCTCTGGACATGGATTGCTTGACATCTTAAAGTTAAACAAGAATTCTGCAGATTCTGGGCGACTCTAGAGATCACAAGGATATGCAAGCTCTCTTATGTCTTATTTGAGAGATTTACTTTATAATTTGCGCTTCGCGTTCACCGCCGCGAGCATTGCTTCAAAGTATCTCCACTCCAGAAAATTTCAATGTTTTCCAATCTTGAGTAAAGAGGAATTTATTACTAGAACGGTCAAAGCGTTGATGATGTATTTAACAGATTGTGGAAGATTTACCGGTGCGAAATTCAAAAAAAATATATTGTCTAGTTAAGCTATAATGTAAAAGTAAAAATGGTGTCCAACATGGGACCTTCAATATTACCTACAGATTTTACTTTTTGTGTTAGTATATGTTGCTGAATGCTTCTTTTAAAAAGTTTCTGTTACATAACATTTTTTTTACGATTTCCGCAAAGTAAAGGTTGTTTTATACTTTGATTCACTTGTGTTGTTACATTAAATAAACTTTTATTCTTACGTCATATTAAGGACGTCTAGTATGCTCAATTATCCATATCGGTAGGAGGTTTTTATTTTATCGTTGATCAATGAAGGAGCTTTTTATGCACCAAAAGAAATTTCCATACAGACTAATTGAATGTAAGAACCAATTTTGCGTGTCAGCATGCATAAAAAAACCAAACTACAATAATAGACACATGAAAGATTATTCACCTGCTGCATAACCTTGTAATTCATAGAATCAACATTACATACACGCCTTTTTTTTGTTCAATTATTATTAACATTGAAGAAAAGTAGATCACAATTATTATACTCTCAGAAAATAAAATAAGGGCCGTACTGAATTACAAATTAAGAATATTCTTATTTCTGAAAGTAATTTGACAGGCACGATCGTTTATCTAATAGGGACAAGTAGGTGGGGCTATATAAAAATCTGATTAAGTTATAATACTCTAGCAATAAATAAAATACGATAACAATCTGTTCGGTATTGTGTGTTTGACCTAATGCTCTTTCATTTAATAGCAATTTTTTAAACCTCGTTTTCACTTGTATTAACTCATTCAATTAACATAAATCTTTATAATTCAAGGATTTTTATTATTATCAATTCATCATGTATTGACAGAAGAACGTTGTTAAAGACACAATTTTATAATCCATCCTGTATGTCATCTTTTTTCTATTTTTAAAAAAACGGAAACGAAGGTTATATTTACCAGTTTTTTCTCATTCATTTCGAGCGATTGATTATAAATTTACATAAATATGCGTGTTCTTCGCTGACTAAGAACAACATTTTCTAATCTATAATTCCCCCTCGTGTCTGGTCCAAAAAAAAAGTAAATGGCCTTAAACTTAACGTTTTAGTAACAAACAATAAATGGGTGAATGTGTTCTGATTATAATTTCCTTTTTACGATGTCAAATTTGATTTTGTTTAAGACGCATAGAACAATGTCTGGTGCCCTAAAAATCTAGATCAGTGGGAAAAGTTCTCTTATTTAAAAGCAAATGTTAAATCTCGTAATAGAAGCAAAAAAAACCGGTTCATTCAGATAAAGGCTAATTAATTTTACGATTCAAGGCCAAACTGCTTTAAGCGTTAAAATTAGGTTATTTTGGTATTTTTAGCATTACAGTTAATCATTTACTGATACATTAGGTCAACGACAATGCTAAGAATAGAATTTAATAGAATTTTTCTTTTCAGACAGTCATTTAGTAAGAAAGGCCCCAGCTGCATATTCAGATGGTGTATATATGTTAGCAGGACAAAACCGTCCGAGTCCAAGAAAACTAAGTCAGCTATTTATGAAAGGATTAGATGGACTGGGTTCAATGTATAATAGAACAGCTATGTTGGCCTTTTTCGGTCAACTCGTGACTTCTGAAATTGTTATGGCAAGTGAAAGTGGTTGTCCTATAGAAATGCATCATATAGAAATCGAAAAATGCGATGAAATGTATGACAAAGAATGTCTTGGTGATAAATACATTCCATTTCATAGAGCTGGTTATGATACGAAAACTGGACAGAGTCCTAACAGTCCTAGAGAGCAAGTTAGTCGATTTAATTTTGAATATTTTTAAATTTTCTATGGTAAATTTCATTTTTAGTTGAATCAAGTGACCAGTTGGATTGATGGAAGCTTTATTTATAGCACAAGCGAACCCTGGTTGAATACCATGAGGTCCTTCCAGAATGGTAGCTTATTAACTGATCATTCTGGTAAAATGCCTATAAAGAATTCCATGCGTGTTCCTCTTTTTAACAATCCAGTTCCTCAGATGATGCAAATGTTAAGTTCTGAAAGGCTGTTTTGTAAGTCAGATATTCTTTTTTTTCCAAAATCATGATTCCAATAAAAGCTTCTTTATTTTAGTATTGGGTGATCCAAGAACTAACCAAAATCCAGCACTTTTAACGTTCAGTATTTTATTTTTTCTGTGGCATAACACTGTTGCTCAACGTGTTCAACGCAAATATCCAGAATGGAACGACGAAGATGTTTTCCAAAGGGCTAGAAGGATTGTAGTTGCAAGTTTACAGGTAATGTTGATTTAAGTTAGTTTTTATGAATTTAGATTAATCTGATTAATTTTAGAATATAATTTTCTACGAGTATCTTCCTGCATTTTTGGGTGAAGATCCAGAAAGTGTGTCAAAATATGATGGTTATAAACAGGATTTACATCCAGGTATTACACATGCATTTCAAAGCGCAGCGTTCCGTTTTGGGCATTCACTAATACCGCCTGGATTGTATAGAAGAGATAATAAGTGCAATTTTCGTCAAACGCCTATTGGACATTTAGCGTTAAGATTGTGTTCCACTTGGTGGGATTCAAACGTAAGCAATGTTTATCTTTTATTCTATTTTATTCATTAATCTAACAGCTTTTATAAACCGATAAAGAGTAACTTTGTAGTTTTATGTAACTCCTCCCTCTCTTATCAATTTATTTTAGTTTTACCCAGTTGGTTAATTTCCACTCCGTGCTGTCTTCTTTTTTTTCATAAACTTTGAAAATTCTCTCTAATAAATACTCATCATCACGTCCCTCCTTTATTCTTCTCATATTTCCGCCTTTGCTTGACCAATCGAGTCGATTTTGCTATCTATACTTCAACCATATTAACAAATAATATTTGGAAAAAGACAGATATACCAAAGGAAATGTTTTGCGAGCTTTTCTCAAACTTAAACAACAGTTGCATATCTTTTTAATTTTTCCCACCCAGCTATTATCATGCCTGGATTTTAGGTTAGATTTCCGTTATTACCTAAAGAAGCTTCGAGTTCAAACTATCCTGACTTCATCCCCCAAAAGAAACATTTCATTTCGTTCTTGAGACTTCGACTCATAGCTTTTCATAAGTCCGAGGCCGTCCCCATCAGAGCAGTTACAATGACGGGTACAATGGATGCTTCACTGGTGTCTTCAATACTCAAGCCAAAGGCCGATGCATCTACTCTTAGAAACTAAACCATGTTTAACGAGATATTCGAATTAATTTACGGTCATCTATTTTAGGCTTCCTTTAAACGCTTTGGTCCGGTAAACTGATGCTGTAGGAACAAGCAGCAAGCAAATAAAAGTTAAAGACTGTTTATGAGTTAATATCCTTTTCACTCGTCAAATGATTCATTTGGAAGGTACCCGAGAATCACAAAAACAAGAACCCGTAGTAGTCCTGATGGTAGATAGGGAATAAAGTAATGGAAGGTTCTCACTAGGCAGACGGCAAGAAACCAGCTGTCAGTTGTCAGCAGATCATTTGGTTGCGGCGACCTGGACCTCGGGATCTAGACGGACTCTAGTCGAATCTGGTTGAACTCGTGTTGTGGATCTTCGGACGTTTCTGGCTTTCGCTCCAGGTGGATGGTGAGCAGTTCGCTGACCAGATCTCTCAGATTCTCCTGACGCGGTGGCAAACTGAGTCGAGTAGTGGTAGTGAATAGTGGATCTCAAGGATTTGTATATCGTCGAAGCGATGGGAATAGTGCCAAAGAGCGACGCTGGAATGAAGTCATTCCAGCTCGATATTAGTTGACTTGATAATTAGGATATGAATCTTTCAAATGGTGACAGTATATTTTCCAACCTTCCCAAGAAGGGCAAAAACATCCTTACAAGGGTCATTTGAAAAAACGATTTAGAAACCTACAGCGATGGGTTTTGATATTTGTTGGTTACTCTTGGTGCTTATTGGGCCATTTGAGTTGGGTAGACTAACTAACAGTTAGTTTTACTTAAATTGACAGTTTGGTTTTATTCTTGATACTAATCTTTGGAGTACTACTTATTCGGGTCAGATTTCTAAAGTGGGTTTCTGCGAGGCGTAGCCTGAAGTTTAAGTTTGGACTGGACTGAGCCTATCTTTGACATTTTTGTAATCTATTTCAAGATTTTTTAATTATTGGATTTTTTGGGACCATAAAGATGAAAGGCTAAGTCTGATTTGATTTGATTCTTTCAAAATTGCTTCCAAAAGAATTGCCTGTTCACTTAAATTGGAGAAACTCTGTTCTAGAGGACATTTCACACTCGTTCTGACAGCTTTCCAATGCCAACCAACTAACGCTAACGTTAACGGCTGCAGTCATACATTCATTTTTTTAACGGTCGCTTTTAGAGTTTCCAATTTTGCCTTTTTTTGCAATCCATTTGTCTGCTCCACATTTTAAGTATTTTGCGGGTCTGAGAATCCTTGAAATCTTGATGGTTTTCTTGGATTGAAACCTAGTAGACAGAGAGAAACTAGAAGAAAAAGGCAACTATTCAAATGATATTATCGGAATAGCAAAGTATGCAAGTTGGTGCAAACAATGATGATGTGAATGCCAGACGTTCCCATGTGGCTGATATTTTGGTGTGGCGCCTTGTTCAAATTCCAAATTCAATTGATCACCGCTCAAGATCCAAAGCGTAGTTCAAAACGGATATGACAGACATTCTAAAGCTTTAGCTGAATTTATTCAAAAGTCACTTTGAGCAAGACAAATCCACTAGAAGAGTATCGAGCAGATGACTAAGTAACTTTTAGTTTGAGTTTCTAAAATTGCAGTAAAATCAAGAGGAATTGGTAAGTTCGCGGACCTTCCAATTAATTATAATTCGACACCTAGTCCTCTCCTTCCTAAAAAGTAGTTATTTGAATTTGAGTAGATAGACAATTAAGGTTTTATGTCATGAAGAGTATTCCCTGGTGGCAACGGAGAATGTCAACCCAGCCCTTACCATTTCCAATTGAGGATTTTATAAAAGTAGTTTGCAGTTCCCCAAACATATTTTTCGAGAATTACAAAGTTCTTCTGGATGTTATCAATTTTAATTGTTTCACATGCTGAAGTAAAAGGCTTGGCGCTCAGAACGCTATATCATCAGTAACTGACTTTTCTCTTTTAGGATGTCCTTTCCAATAATCCACTAGAAGAATTACTGATGGGTATGGCATCTCAACTATCAGAAAGAGAAGATTCCGTCTTATGTTCCGATGTACGAGATAAACTGTTTGGTCCAATGGAATTTTCCCGAAGAGATCTAGGCGCCTTGAACATAATGAGAGGTCGCGATAACGGCGTACCCGATTACAACACAGTTAGACATCATTATAAGCTACCAAAGATTAAAGACTGGAAAGACATCAATCCGAAATTATTTGAAGAAAAACCAGAACTGCTTCGTTTACTGGTCGCTGCTTATAATAATAAAATAGACAATATCGATTTGTATGTTGGTGGCATGTTGGAGAGCTATGGAAAACCAGGAGAGTTATTCAATGCTGTTATCAAGGAACAGTTTATGAGACTTCGGGCAGCTGATCGATTTTGGTTTGAAAACGTTGAAAACGAGTTAGTAAATTTTAATATTAAATAATTTTGTACCTTTTAGTGAATTACAACTTCTTGTAGAATTTTTACAGAAGAAGAAATTGAAGATATACGGAAAATTACCTTGTGGGATATTATCGTGAATAGTACCGATATAAATCCGGGAGATGTTCAGAAAAATGTATTCTTTTGGAAGGAAGATGATCCGTGTCCACAGCCAACGCAATTGAATACCTCGATATTGGAACCGTGCAAATATCTAAAGGGTTATGATTATTTCGAGGTAACTATTGATTTATTGTTTTCGGCAATAACGACATTTTAAATAAAAATTTATTTAGGGCAATGAATTGGTTTATATCTACGCTTGTGTTTTCTTGGGGTTCGTACCAATATTATGTGCGGCAGCTGGATA
Organism: Ignelater luminosus; assembly: GCA_011009095.1. Lineage (NCBI taxonomy): Eukaryota > Metazoa > Arthropoda > Insecta > Coleoptera > Elateridae > Ignelater > Ignelater luminosus. The sequence continues at coordinate 68,968 of VTPC01090440.1, read as the reverse complement.
CGGAGTTGTTAAATTGCAAAACAGAAGAAGACGCCGTTTAAAGATCAAACAGGAAGAATTAAGGCAAAGTGCAGATGGAAAAGTGTGTTATGATAATATGATCGTTCAGGAATGGTTGCATGCAAATCATAAACGCATAGTGAAGATTAAATTTGGGCCCGACTGTGCTTTACATATAGTTGGACGTAAAGGAGAAAAATTGCGTACGATAGAATTTAAACTCACGGATGCCATTACCGTGGAGGAATCTCATGATGAAACCAGAGGAAAGCGGAAACCTTTTGTTCTTGTTAGAGTACCAAGAGACTATGATTTGGTATTAGAATTTGATACTATCGGTTCTAGAAAGAAGTTTATTACAAAATTAGAAATGTTTCTAACAACTCATAAGAAGAATCTCATCTGTACTCAAGTAAGTAGAATTTTCTTTCTAGATCTAGCCTTTTCCTCATTGTAAACACAATTTATGAAGACGAATTGAATGAACATTACAAATTGTAGGTTGCTCGAGAAATAATGTTAGCAAAAGCAGAAACCCGTGAACGTAGACAACGCAAACTAGAACATTTCTTCAGAGAAGCATACGCTTTAACATTTGGTTTAAGGCCAGGTGAACGACGGAGACGTTCAGATGCCAGCAGTATCGATGAAGAAGTCGTAACAGTAATGAGGACATCCCTTTCCAAAGCCGAATTTGCTAGTGCTTTAGGAATGAAAGCTGATGCTGTTTTTGTGCGTAAAATGTTCAATATCGTTGATAAAGATGGTGATGGAAGGATTTCCTTTCAAGTAAGTTATTTGCTTTATTGTTATTATTGGTTTAATAAATGTATTCTCCGAAGGAATTTCTTGATACCGTTGTACTGTTTTCTCGTGGCAAAACTGAAGATAAATTGAGGATTATATTTGATATGTGTGATAATGATAGAAATGGTGTTATTGATAAAGGTGAATTATCAGAAATGTTAAGATCGCTTGTTGAAATTGCAAGAACTACTAGTCTTTCTGACGAACATGTTACTGAACTCATCGAAGGAATGTTCCAGGTAAGAAAATATTTCATTTTGTGTGTCTTTTGACAGAATCAATTTATTTTTTTATAGGATGCTGGTTTGCAACATAAAGATTTTCTGACGTACAATGATTTTAAAGAGATGATGAAGGAATATAAAGGTGATTTTGTGGCAATTGGTTTAGATTGTAAAGGAGCCAAACAAAACTTTTTGGATACATCTACTAATGTTGCCAGGTAAGTAGAAGTAGAAGTAGAAATGAAATAGCTCAAAATGATTTGTTGACGTTCTATCAAGTTCTTTCATACGTACAACCTTGCCCAATGTTTAATTCAAACCAATTATATTTTTCAGAATGACAAGTTTCCACATCGAACCATCTTTGGAAAAAGAAAAAAACTATATATCGAAGAAATGGGATTGCGTAACAACATTCCTTGAAGAAAATCGGCAAAACATATTTTATTTATTTATATTCTACGTTGTTACAATTGCTTTATTTGTCGAAAGGTTTATACGTAAGTCTTTTATTTATCACCACATCAACTATAATACATAAGTTCTTCACAGATTATTCCTTCATGGCTGAACATACTGATTTAAGACACATAATGGGAGTCGGAATTGCAATAACAAGAGGCTCAGCAGCATCCCTATCATTTTGCTATTGCATCCTACTATTAACAATGTCAAGAAATTTCTTAACTAAACTCAAAGAATTTTCCATCCAACAATATATTCCTTTAGATTCACACATACAATTCCATAAAATAGCAGCTTGCACTGCTTTATTCTTTTCCTTGTTACATACTGTAGGGCACATAGTTAATTTCTATCATGTATCAACTCAACCTGTCGAGAATTTAAGATGTTTAACAAACGAAGTTCGATTTCCATCTGATTATAAGCCTGGTATCACTTTCTGGTTATTTCAAACAATCACAGGTAGGAAAAGATGTCATTATGGTCATTTAAGAAATTACGATAATACTGAACTATTGTCTCTCTTATTTGTAGGTGTTACTGGAATAATACTATTTATCATTATGTGCATTATAGTTATTTTTGCTCATCCTGTAATTAGAAAGAAAGCTTACAAATTCTTCTGGGCAACCCATTCGTTGTATATACCTTTATATCTACTATGTCTAGTACATGGTTTAGCAAAACTAACTGGAGAACCAAGATTTTGGATATTCTTCATAGGTCCAGGAGCTCTCTTTATATTAGATAAGGTAGGTATATTTCTATTTACTCGATTAATTTGCTCATTTTGGTATCCCTTCTAGGTCGTTAGTTTTAGAACACGTTACATTCCATTAGATGTAATCGAAACAGAATTACTTCCATCTGATGTAATCAAAATCAAATTCTATCGTCCTCCAAATTTGAAATATTTATCAGGCCAGTGGGTTCGATTAGCTTGTACTGCTTTTAAGCCTCAAGAATTCCATTCATTTACTCTAACATCAGCACCACACGAGAATTTCCTTTCTTGTCACATTAAAGCACAAGGTGAGTTTAACTGAACGATTTAAAAATTTTTTAAAAATGGAAATTCATTTTAGGTCCATGGACTTGGAAATTAAGAAATTATTTTGATCCTTGCAATTATAATCCAGAAGATCATCCAAAGATATTGTTGGAAGGACCGTTTGGTGGTGGTAATCAGGACTGGTATAAATTTGAAGTTGCTGTGATGGTTGGAGGTGGTATCGGGGTAACACCATATGCGTCAATTTTGAACGACTTGGTTTTTGGTACATCTACTAATCGTTATTCTGGTGTTGCTTGTAAAAAGGTATGTTAAAATATGATCTTTCAAGGGAATAAAATAAATGTGATTTGGATTTTAGGTGTACTTTTTGTGGATTTGCCCATCACATAAGCATTTCGAATGGTTTATAGATGTTTTGAGAGATGTAGAGAAGAAAGATGTAACTAGCGTTTTGGAAATTCATATTTTTATTACACAATTCTTCCATAAATTTGATTTAAGGACTACCATGTTGGTAAGTTTATTATTATAGTAGTGTGTCTGAAAATAATATGAGCACAAAGTAATCATAATAGTTTTTAATGGTTCTGATAGTTTCTTAGATAGAGGCGCTACAAATAGGTAATATACAACCACAAAATATTATTATTTCAAATTAAGCGCCAGCTGTGGATTAAACGATAAGGATAATTAACACAACTGGCTTGAAATTTAACAAACTGAATTAAAGACCAATTTAAATCTCCCGCCATTTAGTAGCTGATCTGCTTGTCTTGCTGTCGATAAAGTCGGAATTATTATAAGTAGGTACTATAACATATTAGACATTTTTACTTTTAGTGTTTGAAATTACTACTAATTACCAATTAGCGTGTTCGTAATAAATTTCGTTTGTGTAAAAGATGTTTCTAAAGATACATTCATGAAGAAACAGGAGGATCACGAAAAAACCAGCACATTCGTTTGCGACATTTGGGTCCATGCCAATGAAAATGTTTCAGTGTAACGTATGTGGCCGCAAATTAAGCAATAAAAAAAGTTTACGTGTTCACCTTCGTATTCACAGTGGCGAGAAACCCTTTCAGTGTAACATATGTCATCGCAAATTCACTCAGAAATCTACTTTACAAATTCACATTCGTGTTCACAGTGGCGAGAAACCGTTCCACTGTAACATATGTGACCGCAGATTTACGCATGAAACTACTTTACAAGATCACATTCGTGTGCATAGTGGCGAGAAGCCGTTTCGCTGTGACGTATGCCACCGCAAATTCACCCAAAAATCTAATTTACAAACTCACATTCGTGTCCATAGTGGCGAAAAACCGTTTCATTGTAACATATGTGATCGCGGATTTACTACATTACAAGATCACGTTCGCGTGCATAGTGGCGAGAAACCGTTTCACTGCAACATATGCGACCGCAAATTCACACGTAAAACTACTTTACAGGATCACGTCCGTCTGCATACTGGTGAAAAACCGTTTCACTGTGACATATGTAACCATAAATTTGCGACGAAAGACAATTTACGAAAACACATCATCCGTGTTCATAGTGGCGAGAAACCGTATCACTGTAACATATGTGACCGCAAATTCCCACAGAAATGTAATTTACAAACTCATATTCTTATTCACAGTGGCGAGAAACCGTTTCACTGTAATATATGTGATCGTAAATTCACACATAATACTAGTTTACAAAATCACGTCCGTACTCATAGTGACGAAAAACCGTATCACTGTAAAATATGTAACCGCAGATTTACACAGAAATGTAATTTACAAATTCACATGCGTGTTTATAGCTGCGAGAAACCGTTTCATTGTGACATATGTGGCCACAAATTCACGCAGAAAACCCATTTACAAAACCATGTTCGTGTTCATAGTGGTGAGAAACCGTTTCGCTGTGACATATGTGGCCACAAATTTACGCAGAAAACCCATTTACAATACCACGTTCGTGTTCATAGTGGTGGAAAATCGTTTTAGTGTAAAGAAAATGAATCTTTAGATATGCATGTTGCACATCAAGATTTTGATGATAAAGGATAATCAGTCACATTTTGGACTTACCTCAATAAAGTTGGCAAGATGCCAGAGAGTGAAAGATACTAATGATCTTGTATTTGGAGTTTAATGACAAGAGCAGAAAACGACCCATTTTGGAAAATCAAAAGCAAAGACAGACACATATTTATAAAATTTGGATATTACTGACCAACAGATCTAGATGAAATTCAATGTTTATTTTGCAAAAAAAATTTAAAACTGACAGGATTGTTGCTTTGTGCAAAATGTTAGTGGTTTAGAATTGTTAAGATATACCTATACGTTGTGGTTGACTTTTCATTACGCACTCATTAATTTTGTCAGAATAGTTTCTTGGGCTCTTTCCAACAGTCTAAGATAAAATTAAAAAAATATTGAGAATCTACTCTTGAAATCGTTACTTTTCTGTTTTATAAGTGCTGTGGTATTTTACCTTAGACTATTGGAAAGAGCACAAGAAACTATTTAGATCAAGTTTTTGAATTTTTTGAAAAACTTTATTCAGATGAAGTGAACCACATTGTATAAATTGTGCAAAATGCTTTAGGGGTCTTATTGCAAAAAGCTGAATTAGTGTATGTGGCTGTGACATTATATTGTATATCATGAAACCATCAATAATTTAATTCTAAATATTTTCTTTGTCTACAGCCATTTTGCAACTGTGCGGATAATATTGTTTTTATTAATTTGTGGGTGTCAAACATAAACATAATATCAAAAATTTCATATCATGTAAGACTTTTGAAATAAGATAACCAGAGTTATGTTACCCAAATGTGATGTAACAGAAGTGCCTTAGGTCGGCAAAATTTAAATTTACATTTTGAGCTATCTCTTCTCTCTGCTGAGACCCAAATTCAGAATGGTTCAGACGTAATAAATTACTCAATACAACAGCAATCGCAATTTTTTTTTCATTAGTTGACTAGTGTTATTTAAGATTTTATACACAAAAATCATGGCATACTCTCAGTCCGTTTGATCAAACTTGATTATGTAGCTTTCAAATGGTTTATTTACAATAAAGTTGTGCACTTTTGTTACTACATTTTAGAACTTACAAGTTGACAATTTAAAATTTGAATTTGGAAATTTGGAAATATTTTAAAAATTGAATTCGTTAAAGTAAAAACATGGAGTTTGTGAAAAACAAATGGAAAGCAATTAAACAGTGACATACTGACGTAACCTTATTAAGCATTGGCAAATTATAAATGACAGAAGCACAAAAAGCAAAGAAAACGTATGGGAGGTAATATCAAAAACGTCACCACTTACAATAACGTTCTACTTCGTATGTTTATTTCTAATTTTTGTCGTAATTATGTCCCGAATACGTTCTCAACTTTAATCTTAGCAATCCACACATCTCAAATAATATGAAATTGTATAATTAAATTAAATATCACGATTAATACTGCCTCCGCCATGGCTATTGTCAGTAACTGTAAATTGTATAAGGTGTAAAACGTAATATACTTGGTTTGGGGACATTTTTTACGCAACTGAACATCTAGTTGCATTTATGATATATGTTGAACTCGACTTGAACCTCAAGTTTTCCGGCATTTACTACCTGCTTCTTCCTGTAAATAGCGACAAGATGTAAACACAGCGTATAGTGATTAAACAGTAAACCAACTCTTACAAAAAGCGGGAAATTAGCTCGAAAACAAAACCACAGAATTCTATGACAAAACGTTGATGTTACATGATGTGTTTGCGTTTCCATAATAGATGTCAAGACGATCGCACATGCGCGTTAAATGAGTAAAAGTAGTGACATCTGTTCGGACATATCCGTATTATCGCATAACTATTAGTTGAAAGTTAGCGGACGGCGTTTGAAGAGTACAAAGGAGTTTTAAAGAGTTGATTTATTTGTTAGTAAACACGCTGCTGTCGATAAACTGGTGATTCTATACTTCTCGTATCCAGGAGCAGTCAGTTAGCCTGGCGACGTTACGCCAATGAAAAAGTTCTTGAATCAGGAGCTCCTGAACACGAGCATTGTTGGTGTTTGTATGTCCCAGATGATAACAATGATCCCACATTTCTGTTCTTGGTGTTTGTTGATATTTACGAGTTCACGTTCGTATTCATAGTGGCGAGAAACCGTTAACAATTACAGAACCAAATCTGTATTCATAGTGGCGTGACACCGTTTCATTGTAACATCTGTGATTGCAAATTCACACATGAAGCTGGTTTACGAAATCACATGCGTGTGCATAGCGGCAAGAAACCGTTTCACTGTAGACTTCGTGCGGTCTAAGAACTATATCACGTCATAGATGACGTCTTGCGCAGTTGACGAAAATAGGTCAGACCAGTCCAAGTTCACTGATATAGGAGAGTAATGATCGATATCAAATAACTTATATTTAACTAACTTTGTAGAACTGCTATGTTACGCCACTGCGATTTTAATGACGTCATACTTGGCGCATTTTCGTTGATGACATACATGTAGTTCTTAGACTGCACTAGTGTGCCTTGATATTGTTTTATTAAATGTCATTTTTCTAATGGGAGAGTGTGGACACACTTGTCAAACAAGAGAGACAAGGATATACGTTAGCTCTCTGCTCGCACTGTGGGTGTAAAGGAAAGAAGAAGAATTTTAATAGTAAATTCTTATTCCATCCTTTACACTCACCGTACGAGTAGAGAACTAACGTATATTTTTGTCTCGACCCATTAAAAAAATGATATTTAATAAAAAAATATCAAAGCACACTAAACCCCATGAAGTCTAACATACGTGACGGCAAGTTTACACTTAATCTTCTTTACAAAGACACACCCGTACGCATAGTGGCCAGAGACCGCTTCAGTATAATATTTGTGACAGCAAATTTACGCGTGAAACTATTTTAAAAGATCATGTCGTACATAGTAGTGAGAAATCGTTTCACTGTAACATTATGTGATCACAAATTCGCACTGAAGGGTAATTTAAAAAGTTTCATTCTTGTTCATAGTGGCGAGAAAGCACTGTAAAATGAGTGATCGCACATTCATACGCAAAACCAATTTAGGAGAATTACGTTCGTGTTCACAGTGGTGAGAAATCAAAATGTATTGAGAAACGCAATTCATAGATTATAATTTTGATAATCAATCGAACTTATCTGAATAAAATAGGCAGGATAAGACAAGCTAATAATCAATTGTATTTATTTTATAAGCTATTTCTCTTACTATTATTGTTATTGTAAATAACTAACATTTAGTATCGAGTAATTATTGAAGAATACTTACAGAATTATCATAATGATAACTATAGATAGGTTTTTTTAATTAAGGAAGTAGCTGTATAGATCATGTATTTGTATGCTTTTTACCCTCACTCAAGTTAATACCTACTGCAAAAAAAACTTCTATAGATTTTTATCAAACTCACAGTAGGACAGACCTGGATACCAGGTGTTGCAGCTAACCTAACATCAAAAGATCCTGTTTCATTAAAAATAGGGCACCAGGAAGTATCTGTAACTCAAGATATTTAAATACTTTCAATATAAAATGTCACTTTGCTAATTATGAAATTATTTAGCTCTCATGTTAATGATTATGAAGAAAATTGTATGTGCTCATATATTTTTAAATCATGCTTGGTATCTAGTTAAACTATTACTTTAATTTTCTAAGAAATTTTTGATTTTTCATAGTATATTTGTGAGAATCACTTCCAAAGGCTAGCAAAAACATCAATGTTCACTGGTCTTAAGGCGGTCAATCATTTTGGGAGACCTGATATGACTTCCTTCCTTAAATTTGTTCAGAAGAAGCACAGTTATGTAAGTATTTTTATTTTATGTTATTTACAAGATTTTTTATAAAATTCTCTGTTTAGGTAAGCAAAATTGGAGTATTTAGCTGTGGCCCAAGACCATTAACAAAAAGCGTGATGTCAGCATGTGATGATGTGAATAAAAGCCGAAAATATCCTTATTTCATCCATCACTTTGAAAATTTTGGTTAGACTGTATTATTGTTTTATTATTATTATTATTATTTTTTATTTTTTACTATTGAATAGTTAGCTGCAATTATTTATTATTTTTTATGTTATATTTGTATATATAGTGTAGTGTAATTTTTCTCCTTTTTATTGAAGCAATTTGTAAATATTAATGAAAAAATGTATTAGGCAATGTTTTTCATATGAAATCATGAATAAAACATACATTGTTGTGATATGAATAAATGTAATGTTGTATTATTAGTAGCTCAATTATTTATATGATAAATAAAATGAACACGAATTTGACGTTGTTATTTTTATTGATTATATAATGGTTATGGCTTCCTATTACAGCATTTCGACCTTAACCTAATCAGGTAACTGCAATGATGCACATCTTGGGACAGTTGAGATTTTCCAAGAATAACATTTGCATTATTTGTATGCAGGAATAGTTGTCACATACAAATTAGGTGGTTGATTGTAAGTAGGATTAATGGAGTTTAGAATTTCAGTAACTAGTTTATTATATTCTGGTTTTTAGAAAAGGTTAATCCATACAAAACACCTAATGCGTTAACTAGTCTAATATTTCATATTATTTAACAGATTATAGTATGTATTGTTAATGTCAACTGCTATTGTCTCGTAATTCCTTGGAGAATTGGCAATTTAGAAAGATTAGTGTGGCTATGAATGAGATTATAAATTCAAAGGAAAGTCTGTTTCAATAAATTCTTTGAAAATTACCTTAATAAAATGTGTTGTTTTTATTAGTAGACTATATTACTAATAATTTGTAAATTACTACACTTGCAAAACAACTCGAGTTCCACATAATGATTTGTTTTATGACCTATACATGTAGGTGAACAACAATCAATTTTATTTTCATATTAAAATATTTTGTCAAATCACTAGACTATATAATTAAATCTACCGGATATATTCCCAGGGTTAATGACCTGACAATTTCATGAAGGCTTGTAAAAGTACCTACCTATCCTTGCTTTCCTTTCATGATTATAAAGCTGCAAGGCTTCGCGACCACGGGCGCCTTCGAGTTGCTGCAAATGGAACACCAAAATGAACCTAACGTTCTAACCTCAAATCTAAAACAAGTCGTGCTTGTTTTTGGGAGGAAAGGGGTAAGGAATAATCTCCGAGCTTTAGGCGTGACTACCAATCTGAAAGAAACAACGAACATTATACTTCACAGCAGCTAATGTGGTTGAAAGGACGGCGACTTTATAAAGATTCTAAAGTGCTCTTAGGCCCAAGATTTTAATGTTGATGAACACTGGTGAAGTTTGAACAGACATATTTGTGGTAGTTCACATCAAGAAGGCAAAAGATTTAAAGTGATGATATCACAAAACAATTAAGTGATATTGTTAAGCTCGATTTACATTTTCAACGAACTCCAAAGGAGTCGTTACTGAATTAGCGAAGTCTGTCCTGTCTGTATGTCTGTCTGCATTTTTGTCAAATTTTGAAATTTTGACTTCAGATTTGGATTCTGCATCAAAAACTAAAGACGTTTTTTGGTAACTCTTTGGGAACATGGCCGCCGAAATTGGAAAATTTTTAAAAATTTCTTTTTTACTTTAGAATCGTATTCTACATCAAAACAATAAGAAACGTATACTTTTAGTTTTTTGATATCACCTCGGGAACATAGTCAAAATGGCCGCCTAAATTTGAAAAAAGTAACAAAAAAGGAGTTCGTTGTGGTGATGCTTTGCATTCCCAGATGTTTTCGTCTAGTCAAGTTTCTAAACTAGAACACGTCGTATCATCGAAGCTTTAGAAGCCTTTGCTTCTCTCATGCCTGGAATTAAAAAAGTGATTATTGTGGGGGGGAGCTAGAACGCGATTCTCATCCAAAAAAGAGCTACCGAAGCAAATGTGGTTTGAATGATTTAGATTCGAAAAGAGGGCAAGGTAGTATGGATGGCTTGGAAGGTTTCGGGGTTTGAAGGTTGAATGGGTGAGTTGGCGACGGCTGTGGTTGAGATGGTAGTCGTTGTGATTAGCGATGGCCTTGGGGGCGGGGTGGAGGTGCAATTGTAGGATTTGAATGTGAGGTCAGGTGTGGTTGGATGTTTAATAATGAAGAGTAATATACGGGTGGTTGGGTGGTGAAAACAGTTCGCGCTGCGGGAGGATTTGGAGGAGATGGCGGTGGTGGTTCATGGTTGGAGTGGTTGGGTTAATGAGGAGGTATGAGTTTGATGGATATTATAAGGGTGGTGGGGTGTGCTGGGGTTATCTGAAAATACGAGGAGTGGAATCTAGAACCTCCTGTAGGTCAGGAGGGAGATCCTGCGTGTTTTGTAGGAATCTGGTGAGTGGGTATTTTATTTTAACTCGTGGTTTCTAGCGGTTGTTGCTGGATGGGAACGGAGGACCTTTAGGGTGAAGGTCTTATTTAGTGTGATAGCTTTGGTGACAAATCGGTGTCTCGGGAGTTCGAGACGAGCATCTATAAGGGGAATCCCGGCGAAGTCGCAAACATCACCGAAAGGGTGCAAGCAATCCAGGCCGAAAATCCTCCTGCAGATGGCCCTCTCTTTTGATAGGAGTCTATTGATGATGCGTCTGGGGGCGGTGAAGAAGCAGGAGAATCTGTAGTCGAGGTTTTGTAGGTGTGTAGAAGGGTGAGGGAGTGGCAGTCTGAGATGCCCCCGCGAATCTTGGAGAGAAGGGCACCGCGATGCTGCACTATTTCTAGGCAATTAAGAGTAGAGAAGGTAAGTCCAAGGTATTTGATATGGGGAGAGAGCTCGAGCGGGGAGTCCCAGAAGTCCAAATGAATGTTCTCTGATTTGAGGCGGCGGGTTTTTGTTAAATGTTTGTATCGGAAGAGGATGGTTTGAGTTTTGTTGGGATTGGGTTTTATTCTCCAGATCTCCAACCGAGCGAGTTCTTGGAAGAGGATCCTGGAGCCGGAGGCGGTGGTCCCAGATGACACCTAGAGAGCAGTATCATGTTGAGGAGGGGGATGTCATGGCAGAACAGGGTGAATAGAATGGGTGACAAAATGGCTCCTTGGGAGACGCCTGCGAATGGAGTGAATGTTCTCGAGAGGTTTTGACCGACTCGGACTTTGTGTTGACGGTCGGACAAGCAGCTGTTTACTACACGGACAAATGGGAGTGGGAGGTACGAGACACGAACAAGTTTCAAGAGGAGCCCTTTGTGTCGGACCCTATCGAAAGCACGTTCGATATCAAGAAAGGTGGCTGTGACGCAGTGGCCGGAATTGATTGCTTTACTGGTGTCGGAGTGCAGGCGAAAGATGAGGTCGGAGGTTGACCTACCTTTTCGGAAGCCAAACTGGTGGTTCGGAATGATATTGTGATCTGTGAGGTGTAGTCAGTGAGTCGGTCAGTGAGAATTCTCTCGAAGATTTTTCTGATGACATTGAGGAGGGCAATTTGTCTATAGGAGGTGGGGTCGAAGGGACGTTTGTTGGGTTTCAGTATCATGATTACGTGGGCGGTCTTCCAGGAGGAAAGAAAGTAGCCGCTGAGTAGGCAGACCAGATAGCTGAGTCAAACGCTGTTGACATAAGGGTCATTTTCCCAAAAGTATCTTATGCACTCGCAGCTGGTTGTAGCTCAGCAGGGTTCAGCAGTTCTCAAAGGTTTTTTCGATAATTCTATTGCCGTAGGTATACTATTTGTTTAAATGTTTGAGAACTGCAGAACACTGCTCAGCTACAATGATCACTAAAGTACCTAATGCTTTTTTTGCGAAAACGAGCCTTATATTAACAGCATTTAACTCAGCTGTTCGGTCGATATTCGCGTGACACGTCTGGAGCTTGTGTTTTACTTTATGTTACTACAATATGCGCCTTCGTTTAAGAACTGACGAAAAATACGGCCCTCGGTGTGACGTGATTAAAAATAAATATGAATTTAAATTCTAGCTGTTTAATCCTATATCGGACAAAAAGGTTTGACATGTACTATAGCTATGCAGCGTTCACGATGTTTATGGGTCGTATATGGCTGTGGCAGAATGACAGTTTGAGTATTGTAAACCGGGCTGTTTATCTATTAAATCGGCTTGTAGAAACTTTAAGGTTATGATTTTATGACAGTTTGACCTCACGCTGTTGTCTCTTTTTTTTGTAACTCTGCAAATATAAGGAAAACTTGATTCCTTTTTAACAAAACAAAACTAATCGGTACTAAACGTTTATGCAAAATTTTTGATCGTGCAACAGCGCGAAATACAGCCGCAGGTACGACAATTTTCAAAAAAAAAAGAAAACACTTCCAACCTAACAAAATGAAGGCAAGACCCATAAATATCGTAAACGGTGTAAACACATTGCATTGACGTTCGTCTGTTTGCACATGTGTTTGCAATTCGCTCTTCTCTCTTGTTTTATTTGTGATTCGCGTCGATTTTGATTCTCTAATTGATACATTTTTAAATGGCTATGCCATACATATAGAATGCTCTTGATATATTCAATATTCAGTGTAATAAACTTAGAAACAATTAACATTATGTTAAGATTTGTAGGACCTGTACTATAATATTCAAATAAATTTAACAGACATGTACCTTGCAGATTGCACCTTTAAAGTGCACAAATATGTTTCTCACTGCCATTCAGCATAATAACAATACGTATAGAAATATCAGCTTTCGCTTGGAGAAAGATTTGCTAGCTTAATCGGAAAAGCGATAGTTTGATGAAGCAATAAGTGTGTGGGTTTGTTTTCGTTTTGAGACATTTAATAACGTAATAACTTTAAGTCCCTAAATGCGATTTACTTTATAAGTTCGTAAATTCAAGTGGCACTTTTTGTACCATTCGCGTAGTGTCACGGATTATCTAAAATAAGGACGACTCAAAAACGTCCAAATGAGACAAATTCCCATAGGCGTAGCGTTGCATAGTGGCGAATGTTCATGAACCTTCAACACCATGAATCTCAAAAACAGTTCTCTTGAGGTTCTATGTCTGTAGGAACCTTTCTTCCTAGAATATCGTAATGTACCTACTTTAGGAACACCCTGCATTTTCTCCCACAAACGTATTGTTAAAATAACAACGAATGTTATAAGTTTGCTAATTAGATGTTTTCATGAAAATAAATAGTAATTCGAGTCGACTTTATTTTGTTTTGAATATTGCAACTATTTTATTGCAAATACCTTGTTTTGAGGATATGATGGTGTTTATGTTCTATTGGCCTACTTTTGTTTTCCTTTTATGGTCTGCTATTATCTTATTAATTTAATGAACAAGAGGGATTGGGTATGTTCATCTGCATTGCTTATTGTCTAATTTTGAAAGTATAATGATTCATTTCCGTTTAACAAAATTAATTACTCCTACAAGATCTTATAGTTTTAGAAGTTTAAATTATTAATAAACAAAAACAATAAAACACACACACTCATATAAACCTGATGACCAAATCTAGTTCTAATAAAAAAATCATAACAATAGCACCATTAGGCAATAAGTTTTTTTGATGTCCAACTCAATAAATTACGTTTCCATTACTACTACTACTAGTGCGTGTATCGTAAACCATAATAAAGCAACACAATAATTTTTTCCCACTCATTGTATTCTTGCAGTTTTGCAGTTATTAAGAGTTACATTGGAATTCCTTTTACTTCAAAAGAGAATGTTTAAATAATAAAAACGCTCATTTTTGTTTAGAGTATTTGTTAGGAATTCACAACTACGCCGACTTTCGCCGATAACGGTCGCTTCACTTCGGAATAATCGGGGTTTCACCTGGCGCACTGTCACCTTAGTGTTGACCATCGCGGGCGGTGTGTTTTTACATACACATACATACACTATCTCAAGGTCTTTTCGATTGTACTTGATCCATATAAACATACCTTAAAATGCTTTAAAACCAACGTATACTAAACGTGCCGTTTAATTTCTAGTTGAAATCCGGAAAAAACAAACGAATCGAGTTAGTTATAAGGAAGAGAATAATTAAAAATCTTCTAGATCATAAATTAAAAATTCGCATACTAAATCCGCTTCTCTCGATCTACATATTTTAACTTTCGCCGCAATCCGATAATAATAATTGCATTTTTATATCTTTTCTATTAAAATTTATGTGAAGTGTGATTTGTTGTTTTGTGGAAGAAAGTACACATGAAGAGATTGAAGAAGATTTATCTGTAATTACCCAGAAATGAGAATAACAAAGTGAAGAGCTACTAGATTCAGGTAATGTATATTTAACGTTTTAACTTTCCAATTCTACGTGAGGTGTGTAGTATGCATTTTTTTTCTTTTTTTTAACAATAATAATATGTAAATATATGTAAGTAAAGAATATTACATTTGTTATCATCAAATTTGATTTAAGAGAAAACAGTGCTCAAGGCGTGGAAAATGATGTCCCATCCTAATTCATTGTTAGTTGCATGCATAGATATACCAAAACGTGTAAGCAAAATGTTTTTGAAAGTTGAGAGAAACCCCTATGAAAATTTTCCTTAATAAATTTCATAATGATAATTATGAATAAATAAACAAAATATTACATGTAAGCTCATGTGGGTTTGCTCTATAAAACAACAATTAACCTTAATTTTTCTTTTCTAAAGTAGGTTGATTATGAAATACCTTTTTATTCAAGTATGTAATTGTTGTTAACAAACAATATTGAAGGATCTTCTTGAAGATTAGTGCAATTCATAATATTATTTTGCTTAAATCTTTCAAGAGTCTGAATTGCGTGGTAATATGATGATAGCTTTTGATTACCAAACAGATAGTGTATCGAAATGTTGTGTTTTCTCAAATTAATTCAGTCGAGGAACCTTCAAGTTTGTAGTATTTCAATACAATAGAAGACTGAAAGCTATGAGAAAGAAATTAAACTGACAAAAGTTTCGTTTTTTAGTATCACTATCTTTTTCTCTATTTGAAAAATAATCAGATGAAAAAGATAAATATTGAGTTAATTCTGTTACTGTTATTATGGTATG
This sequence comes from Ignelater luminosus, assembly GCA_011009095.1. NCBI lineage: Eukaryota > Metazoa > Arthropoda > Insecta > Coleoptera > Elateridae > Ignelater > Ignelater luminosus. The sequence goes on along the minus strand of VTPC01090440.1, from coordinate 53,422 downwards.
GAGATGTTACGTGACTGTTTATTCAAGTTACATGTCTGATCTAATCGGTTGATAAGATTTGTTTTAATAAGCATAGAGAAGCAGTGCTGTTTGGTAGATGGCTTACAATAAAGCGCGATTTAACTTGCTATGCTCTAACCTTACATTAAATAAATCTTTTCTGAACTCAGCGCCATATGAAGAAATTCAAGCGAAATCGCCTTATCTCCATTATTATATGAATTGGAGCATATTTTCAACGAACACGATTGTCTCAAAGGTCTTAGTAATTCTAATTATTTTGCTCAAACGTGATCATTCTAAATTATTTGCTATCCACTCCAAGCAAAAAGCTTACGTGTTTCAATGTGCATATATTCCGATCTCAAAGAGAGCAGCTGTAAACAAGGCACATTTTGGCTTTTATAGTTTTTGTTAGGTCTTCATGGTTTAAATGAAATTGCAACCAACTTTTAAATCTAAGAAACTGTCTAAATGTTTACCTTTTGGTCATTTAGGTACTACTTGAAAGTAACAAAAGAAAGAAACTGGAAATGATTAATACAAAATTATTATTCAATATTGTGTGATTGCTCAAAATGTTGATCCTAGTCGGATTTTGTTACGAATTTGATATGTAAATTACTGTTTAGATACAAAAATCAAGATGCATTAAATCTGGAGATGTCTTTGGACATTCACTAGGATGCGAATCTACCCGACGGCAACATATGATATTAGTAAGATGAAGATCGCAAAATCTAAAATCTCTTGAATTTTTTCTATGGGGCTAGCAAGGTTTACCATAGCAAACCTCGAGATATTGAAGAATCTAAAGTATAGTGCACAGTACAGTCTTATAAACCTAAGTCTTAAAGTGAACCGTTTCCTATACATACAGGGTGTCAAAGTTTCATTTAAAAATTTCTTATTTTTTCAATATCTCGGGAACAACACCTGATATTAAAATAAAACTCTCCACATAGCCTTTACGTTTTGGTGTTTACTATTCTATGAATTTTGTGGATGAATAGGTGGAAATGTAGAGTGATGTAGACAGATCCAATTACCTCGTTTTCAGAATTTATATAAACAATTAATGATGAAAATCACTCTTGCGTTTTTTTTTTCATGAAATACGGCGTTTTCAAGTAGAATATTCCGAAATAATGTAAGCAAGGAAACTTAAATGAAGGTAGGATATTACGTGATTGTTTCGAAAATTCTTAATAAGTTTAGTTTCTAATCAAAGAGATAACAAGCGTTGTTTGAATTCAAGATTCTGAACTAGAAATAGCATTTTCCTTGGTCAAGTTCAGTAATCAATAACTATAGCAGTTTCCTCGGTATTAGCCCGGAAAGCCAAACCAAGCAAAGAAGTCTAACTTTACTCAAACATACCTTGCTATTTTCCATCGACCGGAAGAACTTCTTAAATATATTTTGTGCGATTCCCGCGTTGATCACAATTTTGCGAGCGATTCGGGACCTACCTGTTATTACCTGATGCTTCCTTAACTCTAACTGTTTCTACAGAGCGAGTAGTTTATCCGTTTACAGCACACATTACATCTGCGCTTTTTTCAAGGATATCATAAATCTTGCCATGATAAAATTAAATGTATTTGGATCAAAGTGATCTAAGTTGCAAGATTTCTTTTGAAATGCATACAGTCGGCTATGAAGAACAAGCCTATTTGCTTAATACAGCATACAGCCGTAAACTGATAAAATATTCACCCTGTATACCTATATAGAATCGGTTTTAGAATTTATGTAAATGCGGATCTTTGATGCTGATATTTGAAATAAAAACTTTTAGTAAAAAAATTAAATTTTATGAAGTTTCTATCGGCTTGAAAGTTATTGCTAGCACTCCTAAATGTATCTTGTGAAATTTCCGCGTTGGTCACAATTTTGCAGAGTAATTCGGGACCTACCTGTTATCACTCTAATGTTCTTTGCTTTTAGAACTATTTCTGTATTTATATCGAGTCGGTTTTAGAATTTACTTAGTATACCTTAAAATCAATGTTTTTATACTGTGTCAGTTTAGATGTACTACAAAGAAAATTTTTGAAATTAAAATTTTTAGTCAAAGTGTGAAAGTAAAGATGGTTAAGTTAATTAAAAAGATAAATATTTGATTTTGCCTATAATAAGAATTTAAGAAAGCTCTAGGAGTTAAAAACGATCTTGAAGTGGAAAATTTTAAAAATTAGTATTTGTCATTCGCTTTTACGAAATTGGCAGCGGCCCAAAAGATATCTCATGGTTGGAATATATATTTGCAGTTGCAGTATATGTAGCAATGCAGTAATAATAATAAGAAACTTTTACTCAACTACTTAAAATGCATAATAAAACCACATTGGTGAAAAGCCTTTCAAATACACAATATTTAACGGCATGCAGTAGCGCGTTGTGTTATGGCAGATTTTATGACAATTGAATGACAGGTTAATAGACAATAATTATATTTTAGAGAGCAGTAGGGAAATATCTAGTATGTGGCACAGATTAAACAATTAAACTTTATTTAAGATTGGAAAGTTTTAGTCCAGGAAATTGATAGGGCAAACACACATACATGAAATTTTTCAAACAAAGATTGCATTAGTTAACCCGAATTTTTAAAAACACAAACATATTATTTAAACAAAAACTTAATAATAATAATAATTTAGGAGTTTCAAAATATTAGTGGTGATTACATAAATTCACTTCTAGAAAATCCTTGACTGCACCAATTAAATCTCAAATAATGCTGCTGCACCTCTAATTAAAAAAATTTCCAAAATTACCTAAATTTTTAATCAGATCATCAAAAAGATTATTTTGTGAATTTGATGACTTTTCAAGATTAAGAATTAATGATTTTTAATTATAAAAAAAATAATTAAAACAATAAATAATGAATATTATTATAATAGATAGGTGAAACCAAAATAGAAAACTCAACGGGAATAATTAATTTTGCGTTCTTAAAAAATAGACCCCTGAAGGTGTACACATAAACTGTAATTATTTTCTCTATAAGGATTAATGTAAAAAAAAGAAGAGAAAATAAAAATACAAAAATGGTGAATCGTGATGAATACTTGCACGTATCTTTACACTAATTATACCAAAGAAAATGCAGCTATTGTTGTTAGTTGTTACATTCCCCTGTTGTTGGTCAAGAGGTCATGGGTCATGGTGTGTATATATGTAAAAGTAGTGGGATTTGTAAAGGTGCATTACTAAAAGCATTGCTTCACCTTATAATGTATGTGTAAAAGTTTTGCGCGATAATGTAATATAATTAGGTAATTTCGCATATAATTATTACATTAAATAAACGGAGGGAGCCTTTTTAATGGATGAAAATGGACGTTGCGGTAAATTAGCTAAAACATTTCTATAATTTATATTACTATAAAGGAATTTTTATAAGTGTTAGAGTAGCCTTGAGATTTAGAATTAATTTTTTCTCTTTAGTCATTAATCAAATTTTAAATTGTTTGAATTGCATTAGAAATTGTATATAATTAGTGTTATTAAAAAAAAATTATTGTAACATAACTTACCATACACGGTCACTGTTAATAATACCAGAAACGTTGAGTTAGTGAACCAATAAAAATATACCAATGCAATGTAGTAAATATAAAAAAAGAGAACAATAAGAATATAATTACGTTTGATAATTTCTTTCTATTAGCTTTGTAATATTTGTGATTGCAAGGTCATTAAGAACCTTGCTATTTACTTAACGCTAGCTTAAGTATCTTGAGTTGATTTGTACTGTTTTCTCTCTCTACAAACATGTTTCTGTGTGCGTATTTCTCTTATTTTCTTTAGATTTACAAAGTTTCCCCTTTTAAAAATCAATTAACTTTTGTTTTGCTTTTTTTTTCATAATAATCCACAGCTGACTAATATTTGTTAAAAGCGGAAATTTCCAAATTTCTGAAAGCCAAATATTTCCGCAACGAATAAGGATATCCAAAAACGGTCAACACTGATATGAAAGGGAATATGACTAACAACACAAAAAAATATTTCTCCAGCTGTTTTTTGTTTCATTACGAAGACAGACAGATGTGTATTTTACTAACGCAAATTAATGTCGATACCATTGAATTCATTTGCTTGGCCCTGCCTCAAAGCCTTGATTTCTTTTGGGCTCCCAAGAAGTTTCAATTTCGACTTGATTGAAGCTTTTGAGCTGGTTGCCCAATCGTGCGTTTCCGAGCTAACTGGTTTTGGAGTAACCCAATATGTCTATATGAGCTTTTTCTTCGGGTGTTGTAACTCATGTAAGGCGTTTAGCAACAGTGCAGTTAATTAAGATGATCTAGGTTTTTGACCCGTTTGGCTTTTTTAGATTTTACCACAACAGTGATCGAGAGCTTCCATTAGTTTGATTGGACCTCAAATCTCATCATGTGAGAAATATCCAAGGTACTCTCCAACACAAAAGATCGAGAAACATATAATGAGCACAATTTCTCATTGAAGGGAAAATTTCGATTTTTTTTCCATTCATGTTTCCTTCCAATAAAATTAAATGGGACTGCGATCCAAACGTGGGCTACCGCAGAAGGTGAAGATCGATTCAAGTTTATAGGCTAGTCTTGATAAGGACAGCAAAGTTGTGAAAGTACGCGTATATATGATGTAGCAAACCCAAAAGGTAAACTATCGATGTAAATAAGGAAGAAGAAGGCGCAGTGATACTAGATACTAATGATTTCATAACCAAAAAACAGAATAAAACCCAAAAAGGCTAAATTTGATATTTAGTTCGAAGACGCTTTCTCTAATGTAGAAATTGATCAAGGACTCGATTGCATTCTTTCTATAAAGTATCTCTCTAAAGTAATTTGAGCCGGTTTGAGCATAAGCTTGGTACTCAAGCTCATTACAGCAACACACCAACCAAGCAGCTGATGATATTAGTAGTACACTTACTGAATTGTAATAAATAAAAATGAATATTAAACCTCAGTATTGGAAGATCATCTTTATCACTTTCGACTTCAATTTCAAACTTCTTTCAACGCAGTATTGAGATTTGTATCTCTCTGCTTCATTATCTGAGGTGGCCTTGTTTCAGTACAGCATTTATCACAGTATGTTCCGGAGAGTTAATCCTTTCGCAGCATATCCGGTCAGGTCCCACATCTTCTAACCTAAATCTATTTAATCACTATCTAAACGAACATGTCCTATTGTTTTCCTACTCGATCCTATATTCCCTTCCAAGGTAATATTTATTTCATATTCCTTTTCTTGTGCTTTCCTCCACTTGCTGTTATTTTCTTTCAAAACTTCATTTTTTTACTACAGCTTTAGGTTTCAAAAGCCTCTGTTGTAAGCACGCTTCTCTAACGAGCTTTCATTTTTTGATTCTCAATGCCTGATTTAATCCTTGGTCCTTATATATGTATCTTGATCGTTCTTTGTCTCTCCATAATCCTTCCGATCTATTACACAGTCAATGTAAGTGTTCTAAGTTCCGCTTGAAAAGCAGTGGTTTCCCCGCTCAATTCTTCTCCAGGTTTCTAGTACCGCTGCTTCGTTGATGTACACTACGAAAGCACATTTATACATTTTGTTCCTCTTTTTCGCCTCTTTCTATAGGGGTGGTATATCTGTAACGATTTCCAAAAGTCTAGTCGTCATGGTCCTATGTGGTTTAGTGATCGCAATCAGAAACAGAAATGCTTCTGTTTATACACATATCCCAATTGCTTTTTGTGTCCAATGTTTTTCCTACAATGTTCAGTGAAGAGAAATTGTCTATCTAATATAACTCCCAGATATTTAATTTCAAGGCTTAACTGCACTATACTTCTTTCACATTTAATTACAGTGTTACACCAATGAACATACGTTGGAATCTCTGGACGTTTTAGTTCAATTTGTTCATGTTTGCTCATCGCAAAAGCTCCACGACGTCTAACCATAATGCTTGTCCCAGGAAATTGTCTGCTTGTCTCATTGTCTTACTGACAAATCATATTTTTAAAAAAATCTTCAATTAACAATTCCAGTTTTTTAGGGCAACCCACTTATTCGATTTGTAGATGCCAAGCAGAAGTAGATTTATTTTCATATTCATTTTTCCAACAGCATAACACTTCTTTCTCAAATACCCCTAGAAACGATACTCAATAAAAGAGTTGATAGAACAGTAGGCGCTTTATGGTAGCAACCACTCTCAGTATCGGATGTTTTTCTCTAGATATCGAGAAAACAAGAAATTCTGAATGAAACTTTGGTATGCTCTATCTAGGAAACGGTGCCCTTTAGGATACAATATCTGTCAAAACTGTTTTGTTGTTGTAGTGACTTTAAGCTGATTTCAGATTTTTACCAACTATTTCAGGGCAGCCTTGTACTACAATCTATACTAGTTCAAGTAATTATTGCACAGTACATGACTTGAAATTTTTATAAGAATGTATAACGGAATTACCAAAAGCATTTGTTTTGTATCTTGGTGCTATTTTATTGGATTTGTTGCAAATTATTTTTGTTTGATTTCAAGCATCTCGATGTATTTTTTAATGTTTGGATATAACATTGGAAGGTGCAGAGCTTTTGAGCTTGATACCATGGCTTTTTAGATAGGTTTGGATTTAGGGTTGACAAAATGACTACTTGAATTATGCAATTATTTTGTAATTAAAATTCCGATTTATCAATACCAAATTTATCTTGATTAGTAATCAATTTTCCCCTGAAATAAGGCTCTTAAAGCATAGTAAATGGGTTGCTCATTACCATCTGGCATAATGTGAGATGGTATGGCATTCACACTAGTAAGCGAAGCATCGGTTATTAAGATAAAAGGTAATTCCGGTGAGTAGTGAACTAAGACTGTATCTGACATCATTTGTTGTTTCAATGTTTGTAGTGCATCTTCAATGCAGTTCAGTGCCACCTAACATCTTTATGTAATAACCTAGGTTTTTTCAAATCCGCGATAGATAATATTAATGTGACGAGAAGGGTTACAGAGCTTTACAGGTGAGAGAGAGAGAGCCTAATGATTATTTTTGAATATTCCACAACATTCTTCAAGAAATATGAATTAATTATTAAGGTCTTTTCATTATGCAATGCAATAAAACAAAAAGTAAATAATTTTGCAACTAATATAAATGTCATAAATCACATTTTGAAGAATAAAAGTAGTAAATAACAGAAAAACCAGCAAATAAATTTTAAATTTACGTTGTTTACCTCTCTTTAAGATTTATGTTTGGTTTTGAAACTAATTTGCTGATAAATGTCACCTTTCAGAAGTTTTCGCAAGTTTATGTGGACTTTGGCCAATTTGGCTTTGAAACATACTTGAATTTCCATATCGAAGGAATGCATGTCCTTAGCCCTACTTTACAACGTGATCATTTTTCTACCAAATTAAAAAATTAGTCAAGTAAAACAAGCTGCAACTAAGTACATAATAAATTTACACCATAAGACTCTAATTGAAGGCAAGGATGAAATATTACTGTTTAGCGCAACGTATCTGTCAAAATTAATTAAACCCATAATTAAAGTGGTTGTACATTCAACATTCACAGTTTTACTTAGTGGAGAACAATTTATATTTTATGACAATATTATGTGCTATATATATTATTTTAACATTTTGAACGGAAAGTTTAAGAAGTTAAAATTAGCTATAAACGTTAGGGAAAGTTGCTTTTCGATCAATTACCGCTGATTCCTTCACTATAAAATTATAATTTACCTACCATGCGCGCTTGCCATTTATAATTATTATAATTGACTTAATGAAATGGAATTTAACGTGGCGTGAAGATGAAGAAAAATGGTTCCTTGATTATAATGAACTTTTTTAATTCACCTTTTTCTAAATTTTTGCTATTGAATACTTCTCTTTTTGTTAAATCTTTTGTTGTAACAATAAAGCGTTGCATAACTTAAAAATGTATACTCATCTAGACAAATGAAGAATTTCTCCAATAACATTTGCTGTTCGTGGAAGATTTCAACACAAAATGAATAATGGACGATTAGCCGCGCTGTTTAAATCGAGCAATAACTCGATAGAATTTTTTTGCATGCAGGACACGCTTGAGATGATGAAGCACAAGCTGTTTGATATCTCCGCATTATATCTTACTTTCCTTAATAAGCTTGTTGTAAGAGTCAATTTAAATTGTAAAATTACCGTATAAAATATCCTTTTAAAAAAGATATTTAACAGAAATACGTCGCAAATTTGCAAGAAAAAGGAAACAATTAGAAGAATCTTTTTTATAAATCTAACTGCTTTGCTAATTCTGGCAATTGTTACGATCGCTATAGTTGCTACATACATACATTTTGAGGTAAGTTGCATAGTAACTATTTTGTTTTAAATATATCCTGATGATACTGTCCTATTACCACAAGTTTTCGAAGCAAAAAGTGTTTTTCAAATTTAAATCTTTTAATACTGTGTTTGTGGCATGAGATCTACACTAGACTAGTTAACACAATCGCATAATAATTGATTCACAATCTTGTTCTTGGTGGAAACCATTTAGTACAATATCTCCATCAATCAATTCAAACCAAACGAATGAAGAAAACAAATCAAACTAACAAGCAAAAATTTAAAATTGCCATTTCTCAGTCTATTGAATTTAAATTTATCTAGATTGTGATCATACAGAAGTAAAATATGACAGAGAGAAAAAGGATGATTAGAGCCATCTGAAGACAACTTGTTGTTTGCCACCAAGAGATTTCTCATCCAGATAGGATTTTCCACGATTTCTGGATATCTTAAGTTTCCTCTCAAGTCTATTTATTTCATAATCATTATCGAGCAAAATTTTCCTAAAAATCTTGCTGGGGCTGACTTTGTATTATATCCACATAGATGTGGTTCAGTTCCATATTTTAGATTGTTCCAAGATATTTAAAAGTGACCAAATGACCAAAACCATCAAATTTTATTTTGTGCTCAATAATGAAATGAAAAAGAGAGAAAGAAAGAGAGTAGCAATCATTTCATCCACGAAAGAAATTTCCAGTGAAAACCAAAAGACGAATGTTAATTTAGGTCCATTCAAAAATGACAAAAATCGGAAATATACACCAATCGAACTAATATTTGAGAATATGTTAGAAAGAAGCACTAGAAAGCAACTCGTGCAGATTTCGTTTGATTTTCTAGACACTACTCCCATCTTTGTAAACCTAAAAAGATGAAATTTTAATTTGTGTTTTCGGATTGAAAGATTGTTATCGAGAAGGGATATTTTGTCATTAGTCAACAAATGAATGGGGCACTGACGATAGAAAGATTGAATTTGGAACAAACTCTTTTGTAACTACTAGTTACCGCCAGATGTATGAAACCAAGACAGACAAAGCATACCATGCCTTGAAGATTGTGGGCAGATATTGAGCCTTCTATAGCGAGTGAAATGCTTCGGAACTTTTTTGAAAGTGAATCTGGTAATATCCTTAAAAGATCAAATGTGCCTGCAGGCCCAAAAAACTATACGGCAAGTTTCCTTCGGAAATCTTCTAAAACATGACTCTTTACTTGCAATAATCAGTTGTACGAACCAGATGTAGTAGATCCGAAAGAAACAAACTCTGAAACTGACGCTGGCGATGCGTAGCAAAAAACCGTCTTCAGTGGAATGGCCTATGAGAAAGACAATAAAGAAATAAGTTTCATACCAGCTTAACTCTTAAAATTTAACAGACTCAAGACTGATGTAAAGAGATCTTTTCGATGGTGCAAATACCAATAAAAAGTGGTTCCTTCAAAGTTACATAACCTGTAAAATCCAATTTACATAATCAATGCCAATAAATGACTAGAGACTCGACCTGGCGTCCTCCACCAATGAAGATCACCTTTGTTTGAAAATAAGTCGAATTGCGCCTTCCAACGGGCCACCTGTCAACCTAAAGTCTTTTTCAGAGGACTACACACAAACCCAGGTCCTACTGTACTTTTCCCCAAGATCGAGCATAAGAAAGCTAAATACAAACTCAGGTCGGGCTACAAGATTAGACTTTTACAACTGAATACCAAAACGGATCCGCTCTTCAAAGGCTCTTCAAATCCTAATCAAATTGCCATGGCACGGCTTTGGCAACCTGGTATCCACACCATGCGTGTTAATCGCATTTGTCGACGTAGGCCTTTGTTACAAAATTTGGCCAGGGTAGCGTACAGTAATTAACAAGTAGAACAACTCTTACAAAAAACGGGAAACTTGCTCGGAAACAAAACGCTGATGTTAGATGATATTTTTGCGTTACTATAATAGATGTCGTGACGATCGAAATTGACGCATTGCCAAATATCGACAGTTCTTTGCGAAGAAATTCGACTCCCTTCGTTCACAACGTTACTCTCCGTAGTTCTCATCCTTGTTTCACTTCAAAGATTTTAACTTTAAATTTTAGCAAATTTTATGCGTGTATGTAACGTCCCGGATGACCCACAACGACACTCAAATGTTCTTATTTTAACACTTTTTTTCAACACATTTTCGATCTCCAGACTAAGAGGTTTCAGATAAAATATTCAAACGATACTTTGTTTATATATTTTTGGTGTGCGATAGGTAGGGCGTCGGTATGTTGCACCGTCTCCTGTTTCAAAAATCCAAAATGACGAATTTCTTACGAGACACCCTGTACATTCGCTACTTGAATTTTTAGATTTGCGACATTAACCAATAATAAACAATCGAGCAGCGGTCCATCACAGATCCGATGGTAACCAATGGAGACGGATCGATTTTCGAGATTTTTCTTCACATTCGTCTTCAGAGCGTCAAATGCTATTAATACTTCACTACCTTCAAATTCTTTTAAAACAGTTTTTTTCAACTTTGACAATCTAGTTGACCGTTTTCGGAATATAATCGATAATCATAGAATCTTTTTTGGTTCAAAGGCGGTCAAAATTCGATTTTTCTCAATACATTAAAGAAAAAACAATTAAGAAAGATTGTCAGAATCCAACTCAGATGTTAAGCTATTAGGTACCATTCCCATCGAAGAAAGGCCCATCTCGATTGAACGTTTTGTTCCGAAGATATGTCAGAAAACGGCACCTTCATTTTTCAGAAAGCTAAATACGAACACGGATACTGTTATGCCTTCCAAAGGTCAGTTTTCGCGCTCCATCAATCTTCTTAACAGAACGAAGTACGAATGGGATATCTATAAAATAAAACAAAAAACTATCGGTGGTGTCTAGATCCTCTGAAAGCTACTTTTCTACCATTGCCATCGATCAAAGACTGATCTTAAAAAAACTTTCCGATCTTGAGATGTGGGATATCTGTAAAACAGATAACAAAAGACAGTCGGTAGTTAAGTCTATAGGTAACTACTTTACTTTAAACACTACGTTTGAAATTTTTGCTATGTTATCGTTAAATTTTAACATTGCAAAATAACAACTGCGACATTTTTTTAGATTCTTTGTTGTACTTGTGTCGAATTGAATATTTACAAATGCAAACTGTTGAAACCTTGATATTTCATATTTTATAAACATCTCGTGAGAAGCATGAATTTGAATAGCTCACTGATGAGAGGATTAACTAGACTTACCATTTGAATGGCTGGTAGACAATAAAAACAAATACGTATCTGGGGAGAATATGGTTATGTGAAGAAAACAATAGAACATGACAAATCTAGGTGTTTCTTTAGTTCGTGGAAAGAATTAACCAAACGCAGAAACAATAACCGTTTTTTTTCTGTTTTTGTTTTTGCATGAACTAACTGTTGGAAAGTATGCAAATTTATAATGTGCAATTTTTCACAGTAAACACAAAAAAATCGCTTGAAGGTTTTAATTGTAAAAACAAATATGCAAAATAAAGCAGATTATCAGTGTAGTGTCTATGTTTCTTTAAAACAATTGAATAACATATTTATGTGGGTGAAATCTTACGGATAAAAATTGAAAGTTTCTCTAAAAACATTAGCAATTCATAAAATATTTCGACATAAAAGTGGTGAATCGATTTAATAGCACATAATAGCTTAGATACCTAAGTGTTTTCCTTCCTTTGTTTTTTAGTGCAGCGTTTGTTTTCTGTTTGGTATGTATTTAAAGTTTGTCTTTTTTGTCTTATTCTGTCTGGTGTTCATAAATATTGTACTGCGATCTTTCTGGGAATTTTATTATTGTCGAGTTTTATATTGATGTTAAGACGTCTTTTAAATTAACATATTACTACTATTGTTGTATCTATTTATATGTAAACTATTTTACATATAACCGGTATTGTGATATTTATGGTTGTTATTTGCATTCAACGGTTCTCAGGAGATATGCATACATCATTTTAATGCTCATTTTATTATAGCCGTTTTTGGCGCGTGTCTTTTGGTACTATTTTTATTTTTAGCAATTTTAATGTTATTTATGTTGTTTTGCGTCTTTTGTTTTCTTGTACAGGATGTTATTAGATGTAATTAGTATTTAGGGTTTTAAGATCCAATAATAGAATTCTTGTTTGGTCCGAAAAAACTAGGTGGTTAGAAAAAGCCCAAAGAAATCGATTCTCTCGAAAAATCCAAAGAAGCTTTATTACATAGCTAGAAAAATCTGCAGATTGAAGAAAACACTTTAAAATACCGAAAGGGGGGTTTTATTAACAATAAATTAATATAAATGACAAGGCAGAAGAGAATTTCCAGTCAAACTAAAAATAAAGATGCATTAATAAATCTCAGGTAAAAACGCCGTGTCGTTGACCAGGGTCGTCATACCGTTTTTTTTTCTTCAGTAAATTCCAAGTTGCTTTTACAGTTGTTATTAGCATCTTACATTTATTTTTTTACGACTGAAAGAGTCAAAATCGAAATTATTCTTTCTTATTTTATTCACAATAATAATCCAATTAGATATTTTTGAGAAAAAAACAAAAATAAGATCTAAATGACTCTATTAAATTGTAGACACTCATTCCACTTTCTTTGGTAACTACTCGCCATCTATTTAATGCTAACCCCCGATCCCGAAACGCAATTCTCGCGCAGATATTTAGTTTGTGAGATCGAAATCTAATAAATTGCAAACAATATAGAATGGCAAGTAGGTATTGATATTGAAACTACTCACCGGTGTGTAACAAATAATAATTTTATGTTTAATTATATTTCTTCTTGGATAAATTCTACCACCGATCATGTGTTAATCCCTAACAGATATTTTAATTAAAAAATTATTATCTACGCTAATTTATTAATGTTTTCAAACAGTAGGATATTACAAGAATTATTTTAATTTTTTCGAAAGTTAGTTAACATTTTACATCCTATTATTTTCGTAATATCTATTAAGTTAGTTTTATAATAAAAGAAAGATTTATTTCCATACTACTGTGTGTAATAACCCATTAATGAAATTTCTTTTAAAGATTTTTAGAAAAATTATCGCTTTCCCTATAGTTACCTAACGATAAGTCGTATTTTATTACATCGAAGCGTAATAGGTGGTAGGTAACATATTTAAAAAGCGTAACCTGATCATTGTTGGAGATCATTATGAAACATTTTACTTTCAAAGATGCAATTCAAAATGCGTAGATATCTATTTCAACAACTTTTCAATTCGTATGGTTTAAAAGATTTGTAGGGAGAGTCGAATGACAGTAGCACACGTGTTTCACATCTTTCTTTCATACAGAGTGCGCGTACCCTTTCAGTGCTCTAAATAAATCTAGAGGGTAATTACTTGTAAAAACAGAGACAAAATGGAAAAACAAAACATCATTTGTACGTTACTTTTTGTTTAATTCTCAGCAAAACAATTGAAATAACAAAAAAGATTTAGTATTGTACAGGGTGATCAAATCGTAGAATTTGTGAAAAATACCAAAAATATACTTTTAACACTCGCACACCATAATAATTAAATTGTGCTTTTAACTAGAACTTTATAAAATAAAGTAAAAAGCTTGTAGACTAGAAAATGAAGCATGAGAAAAAAGAAAAATTGTACAGATCTTTTCGAAGTAAATTTTCTTTGCATATTTACTAATTCTTTTCCGATGATAACTTCTTCCTGCTTCATAAAAATAAAAATGAACCTTGAACTGTATTCCGGTTCACTTTTGAGTTCCTGTTATAACGAAAATTAAATTCGAATTAATAAATCTTTATATATCCTTCTCAGAGTCTGACCTCCATTTTTCAAATGACGAATACGAGCCTAATTACGTATTCAGTTTATATACATACGTGTACACCTCTTGTATCTTATATTGTTAATACCTTTACGTTTTGTTCTCGAGTTATCGATAATAAAGGTGAGATTCCGCATCGATAACCATGCCAGCAAGGTCACCACGGAAAGTGGCCGTGTTCGACCTTGCCGCGAGCTTCTCCCTTCTCGACACCTTCCTTCCTGTGCGCTCACGGTCGACACCAACAAACGTCCACACACATATACTATACACATATACACATATACACATTACAGAACTTCGTTTTCTTATATGCACACACACATCCATAACCATATACAAGTCGCGGAATGCGGGCCCGATCTAAATGATTCAGCTAATACAGCTACTTGCTGGTGATAGGATATAAAGTGATTTATATTTGTGTGCGTGTGTGGTGTGTTTGTGCATCTGGTCTTGCGGATGTTACTTAAGTCACTTTTTCGGCTGAACTTTAAGAAGGTATGAAAGTCGACTTGTTTAAGTTTCTTTTTTGTTTGGCGTTTTTAATGTTAATATGCTACCATTTTAAGCCACTGATAGTTTTGAAATTCTTAATGCAGTTAAATGCAGTGGTTGGAGCTTTTTAGATAAAATATAGGAATAAATTTGCATGATGCATGATTTCATTTCCGCGTGGTGTGTCCTTAAGACTTTCACCCATTTTTGGCAAAAGGGGTATTGTATTAAAATTAGCAACTTTAAAAGCAAAATTATCGTATTCTATTTATTTAAATTATTTCTTTGCAATGGTATTCCATTTTCATTTTATAGTCCAGAAATTTATTAAACACTTAACATAGAAAAGCGAACAAATTTTAGAGCAAACAAAAAACTTTCTGACAGTAACACGTTCCACCATGAACTATCAAAATATGAAACTGGCAACAGTAAGTGTTTTGAAATGTAAATTTGTTCTTCCCAATCATAACCTAGATTTCTAGATAGTACTACATTAAGATGTACATGTTAAAGTAATTTCTGATTATTTACCTTTTTTATTAGTTTTTCAAATTGCATTATTAGTGTCTGTTTAATTAATTAATCTAATTAACTTTAATTTTAAATTTAACTACAAATCTACTGTAATTTACAATGTTAACAATTTGGCCCACCATTTCTAAATCAGTAATTATTTTACCAAAATATAAAAATATCAGTATGATTCATTTGAGTCTACAAAGTAATCAAGTCGACTTACAAACTATGCTTTACTAAGACACGCCATAGACCCTTTCTGAATTGCAAGGTCAGGAAACCATTGGAACTTTGATGGCTTTTCTCCAGTGTGAACAAAAATGCTGAGCTTTTTTTTCCTAAATATTGGTGATGTTAAAAGATGTGTGTTAGAAGACATTTTCTAAAGAATGAACATTTAAGAGAAGATAGATTCGTTACATATTGTCTACACACACTAGAAAAAAGCCTTGGAACTCTTGAGACCTTTCAATTTAGTAATTCCGCAAGTTGTACCCTTACTTGAGTAGATTATATACATAGAAACTAGTACATCTGGCTTTCAAACCAGTGGTGTCACTAGTAAGTATACAATATAATGTTATAAAGCGTCACGGGTTGTCGAACATAATAAACATGATATATAAGTAAAATGAATTAAAGAACATCTTTTAACCGAAACTATCGTTTGTACACAACTAAAGGATGAGTAATTCTTTAATAAAATTTTGTTTATGTCTCATTGCTTTATTTTCCTTAAGCTCCTACTCTTTACTCATGCTTGAAGCCACCAACTAGCAGGTCTGGGTTAGGAAATTCAAGTTTGAAAAAAAATATTTTTTCTACCACTGTCAAAAAAGGTTAGATTTAAACATCGCTAAGGATACGCGAAGTTTGTTTTTTCACATGTGAAACAAAATATTTTTGCCCATGTGAAAAATAATGATGACGTAATTATAGATATTATACCTTATACCTAGACTTCTGTCGTTTGAGATTAATTGTTCAGGAGGTTCCGTTCAATTTTTTATTTTAAATAAATAATCAACTCTCCAACAATTTATTGGTCATTGGTACAGCAATTTCAATTTCTGATCAAGTCAGTCTCTGATCTACATTGTCTTAAGAAGTTGATGGTTTTGGCTTCTAGCAGCTTTAGGACCAGCTGCTGTTAAGTGTTGATAACTATTGGTAGTGTCCTCCACTTTTATCAGCCCATGGTCGACCAAAACCTTCTACTTTTGAAGAGCAAAAGCATGCGTTTAAATTCTCTAACACCATCTAGACTAGCAAACTCACTGAATCGGTCAAAAAATTAAAAATTTCTTTTCAAACTATAACGACACAAAGGCCTTCGCATATTATCCTCTCGTAGGCCATAAGCTACCTCCGGTGGCTCATAATCCAGTTTTTCTATCTTACAGACTGCATCTAGTACATTTTAAAAGTTAGTTTAGTTAATAGGCTTCGCCTACCACCAGGCCACTCGTTCGCTCTTAGGTAAACTACCTCCGGTGGCTCATCATTAAGTTTTGTCGTCTTCTAGATCAAATCAGTGGTCAGGCTACGCCCTTCTAAGTTCAGAGAATGAAATAGATGCATTTTAAAAGTCTATTTGTTGTAAAGTCTCCTACTATAGGCTACTTCCAATGGCTCACCATCGACTTTCATCGTCTTCTAGACCATATCTAAGTGATCGAACTATGCGATTCAAGTTCGAAACTTGATTTAAACCTGTTGGATCTTACCATTCATTGGTGCACCATGAGGCTTTGCCTACTATCAGGTTATCCACTATCAGTAGTAGGTCACATCTGGTGGTCCACCATCATGCTCTGCCTTTTTGTATGCCACATTTACTAGTCCCTCCAAGTTTAGAGAATGAAATAATGCTTTTTAAGACAATAATAGAAACTAACCAACACTGTCGAGTAGATCGACTAGTGAACTCGCAAAATCAAAGTTGCATGATACTGAAACTTGAAAAAAACCTATAAACATATCAGTCTTCAAACCTCAAGTACATCATGATAAAGCATCTGGGAATGCAAAGCATAACCACAACGAACTCTTATTTTGTTACTTTTTTCAAATTTTGCGACCATTTTGACCATGTTCCCGAAGAGTTATCAAAAAACGAAGATACCACGTTGTCTTTAGTTTTTGATGTAGAATCCAAATCTGAAGTGGAAATTTCAAA
>VTPC01090440.1:0-35958 GCA_011009095.1 Ignelater luminosus | reverse complement strand
AAAAAATGCGGACAGACATACAGACGACAGACAGACAGACAGACGTCGCGAATTCAGTAACGACTCCTTCGGAGTTCCTTGAAAATAGCATACACTAGAAATTATGCAACGTCACATGTAGAAAAAATGCACTTTAAAAATACATTTAGAAGATGAATAACGGTAAAGGGGCGTAAGTATTATTTGTATCTCAAAATCAAATTTCAGAATTGTTTTTTGATTATTTGTCTGTTTGAATATAATTGCATCGTTTACGCATTGCCATTCTAATTGTTTTGGTTACTTTATGATTTGTTACTCTTCCTTAAGGATAATTATCAAGACAGATTTTTTTAAAATAAAATAGTTGACTTTGCTTTAAAACAATTTTATGTTGAGAGTCCTTGAAAATGAGATGATAACTTACATTCTTCTAGAAAATAATTTTTCTTAGAAAGTTCTTATAAAGGGTTTTCCAATAAGAGGTGTTATTTTGATATTCAAAGAACAGTGCCATTTTTTAATATAAATGATCGGATGTTTATTTCATTATAAAGAGGAAGGTATGCCGTTAATAGTGGAAAATAACATCAGGCAAATGACCACCACGACCACGCTTACAGGACAATATCCTTTTCATGAAATTTTCCATAACCAAATCGCAAAGTGGCTGCCGTATGTCCTCGATAGCCTCACGAATTCCATCTTTGAGGTCTTGAATCGACGCTGGGCTGTTGGCGTAGACCTTCTCTTTCACGTGGCCCCAAAGAAAGTAGTCGCAAGGTGTTAAATCACAAGATCTCGGTGGCCAATTGTGATCACCTCTTCGAGAGATAACACGGTCCGGAAACTTTTTCCGTAAAAGATCAATGGTTTCGTTGCTTGTGTGGCACGTAGCGCCGTCTTGTTGAAAGTAAACGTTGTCCAGATCAATACCATCCAATTCCGGCCATAAAAAATCGTTAATCATCTCTCGATAGCGCAATCCAGTCACCGTAACTGTTGCTCCAGCCTCATTTTCGAAAAAGTAAGGTCCAATGACTCCGCCGGACCATAAACCGCACCAAACAGTCACACGTTGAGGATAGAGAGACTTTTCAACAATAACTCTTGGATTTTCTGAGCCCCAGATCCGACAATTTTGCTTGTTGACGAAGCCACCGAGGTGGAAATGGGCCTCATCACTCAAGATGATTTTTCGATGGAATTCTGGATCATTTTCATGCATTTCAACGACCCAGTCAGCAAAGACACGACGTTGTTGATGATCGGCCGGCTTGAGTTCTTGTGTTAACTGGACTTTATAAGCCTTAAGACCCAAATCTTTATGCAAAATACGGTGTAATGACGTTTGTGGAATGGCTAATTCCAAAGAACGACGAGGAATGGACAAACCTGGGTTTTCTTTAACACTTTCGGCTACAACAGCAATATTCTCGGCTGTTCTTGAGCGACGTGCACGGGTTTTATTCTTCACATCACTAACTTGTCCCAAGAGCTCGAATTTTTTCACCAATTTCTGTATTGCGGTCCGACAAGGTGCTTCACGGTGACCCAAAAATGTTCGAGTTTTACGAACCGTCTCTGCCAAATTTTCACCATTTTTATAGTGAATTTTAATAATTTCAATGCGTTGTTGAAGCGTGTATCGTTCCATATTTATTAATGGCGTAGTTTCTACTTGCCAAATGTCAAAAAATGATAGCTTCAAAAGTGACATCTACCGAAATAGCGGGCTATTCAAAATAACACCTCTTATTGGAAAACCCTATATTTATGGAGATATTTCAGGTAGTTTGAACTGCCTCGAGGCTGGTTTCTAAGAACTGCAAATTTGTAATTAAGTTTAAAATTAGAATTTTAAGTCTGAATCTGGATCTAAATGTTATATTTACAGAGATTTATTTTTAATTTCGTTAACTTAATCAAACGCGATTTGCTTCAGTTTTTATTTATTTTTTGTCGAAATAAAACATTTCGGAAAAGCAAACAAAAGGTTTGTTGTGTGTAAAGCAATCAAAATTTAACACACAACATTCATTTTTATTGAGTACTATAGTTAAGTACAACGAAGGTAAATAAAAAAGTGAATTTTGCAATTCTTATGTAAATTGTATCCTGATTTATTGTAATAGCTCTGCAGTTTCATGTCATTAATTGTCATTAATTCAAGGAGAACAAACTTTTCAAAGTTGTTTTTAATACAAGGAAGCAATTGAATGGAAAGTATTGTTTTGAACAACATGTAAAATTGATAAAAACATAAATCGATACAATTATTTTATGTAGCGCATTGAAGATTATAAATCCTCATCCTCTTTTGATTAACTAATAATTAGGAATTTCTTATTTGTCACGTGCATCGACAGGAATTTTGCAATTTTTATGTGAATAACATTTCAATATATAAATAAAATCTTCTAGGTAATTATTGACGTCATAAGGATTCCACAAGATGTTATTACTTTGATTGAGATATTTTTATTATCTACCAGGTTCTTTTAATGGGCATTGACCTATTTTAAATTAATAGAAATTTACTGATTTTATTGATTAAATTGAGATTTTAAATATTTAGAATTTTCATTTTTTTGTTTAACTAAAATGACAAGTGTAGAAATCACTGTACTTTTTTTGCAGCGGCAGGAAAAACTACAACAAAGATTATAAAATAGAATCAATTAGGAAAACCAATAAGAGGTGGTAGAGATTGGAATTCTTCACTTGTTGGATAACCGAGAAAAAGAATGCGACTGCTAAAGATAGGTTTAAGAGAAAGAATGTTTCTGTTTTAATTTTATACATTTCTACAATACTTTCTCCTATTATTGGTTTTCATAATTTTATTACCTAACTTAATCATTGTTGTTATCTAAACTGGTTTTTGTTTGTTTGGGTCTTTGTAAATTCAAAATTTGTAATTTTAAGATTGATTAGCATAGTTCTTATGAAACGGTAAAACCGGTAGTGGTGATGATTCAGCACCTTGATCTATTATTGGTTTACTTTTTTTTTGGGTTTTCTTGAACACTATAATCAAAATTTTTTATTATAGTAAAAATATGCTAATAAGCAATAATGTGGCTTGTTCTAATGATTTGTATTTTTCTGCAAAATTCCCCTGCATTAATTTATTACCCACTAATAAATTGGGGGATATTTTTTTTTTATTATTAACAAGATTGTTTCATTCATATCGGTTTTAATTTAGTCAGACCTTGGTTTTCCATTTTTATAATGAAAAGTCATTCAATTCTTTTATTACTATTGTTAATTGGAATTTGGAAGAAAGAAATTTGTTTTTGTTACCAAATAAGTAATCTTTAAAGAAAAGAATTTATAAAAGGAAAGAGGGCCTAATTTGTAATTCCATTCTCTATAAATATCAATATCCATAAAATATTCTGAGAATTACTCCATCTTTGTTTAAATTATACTTACAATTAGATTAATTAAGTGTGATATTATATAAGAATGAATGCATTTTTATAAATTGTGTGGTTAAACATGTAGGTCATTGACTGTGTAACATTTTTCAAATTAGATTATTACATAAATTCGAATTCTTTCTATAATATAATGAAAATTAGTGCATTCTTATAATTCAGCTTCATAACAGAAATTAATATAAAAATGTCAGTCTAGTTGAGCTCGATTTAGAAGTCGAATTCGTTTCAATATGGCTTGATTTAACAGTGAAACTCTCAAAAGCTGATTTATAACTTTGGTGAATCTCATTTGGGCTTCTTATTAGCATCCTCTATAAATTTTCATTATTTATGTAAGCTTTGCAGCATAAAACAATTGTTTAAGAAGAAATAATTTTTTAGGGCTACTCACCTGATAATTTTCTTAGAGAATAGTTTTAATTAAATTCTTAGATTTGTTATACGTATCATATGACTTGGATTGAAGCATTGCCCTTTACCTCGCATGATCCTTGCGTTCACGCCAAGAAAGTTTACTTTTCACATTTTATCTGCTCGGGTCCCCCTGAAAATATAATTGCACCCTTGATATAAGAAAAGAGAAAATCCTTCTAGCAAAATCAATAAAATACGTCAATTTGAATGTGAAAGCATTAAGGAAAGACATGAAAAGGATTTATTAAAGCGTTCTAAAATGTATTGTTAAAGGTAAATTAATCATAATTCCTAAAAGTTTATTTATTATCCTTGATTTTAATGACGTCAATAAAAGCCAATTGGAAATCGGGATATAATTTGCATAAAAATTGCAAAATTTCTAGTTTCTCTTTAGCAGATTAATAGTAACCAATATTCTTAATCATCGCTTTGATTGTTCGATTAATTTATAAATTATTTACTTAATTATCCTTTCATCGGTGTATCATTTATTTAATTTTTGTATTTGCAAATCAATAATGCAGAAATTTAAATAAATAATAATAAGGCAATTAAAATTTGTTAAGTACGTGCAAATAAGTATTTTTTTAATGTATAATTCATGGTTGTTATTATTGTAGATGCCCATGTATTTATATGTAACCTTGTCTCTGCTTGTATGGGCGCCCTTAACCTGATTTTTTCAATACTCAGTAATGCAAAACGTTTGTTGTATAATTAATTCTTCTATTTAGAAAAAGGCAAACTTCTTTTAAAGGAAGTTAGCTGATTATTCGATCGAAATTATAAAATAAGTATTTGCACCTGTAATGATAATATTCAAAGTTTGCATGCACTGTCATTTCGTACTTAATACTTCCGCCTAGGCTATTTATGTGTTAACAAACAATTAATTATTGTATTTAATTGTTTGTATGTGTATGTGTGGTATTAAAACTCCTGAGATTAGGTTAGATATTATCTATTAATATTACAACCCATTCGCATTCCACACGTCCTTCCACAAATATTCTCTTACTATTATGTTTGAATTTGAAAGTTAAATTCCTCGTAGTTATATTTATATAAAACGACAGTTAACTTATGTTTATTATTTTACATTTAAATTGTTTGTTATTTTAAAGAATTCTTTTTATCTGCATTTAAATGCTTAATGCACGTTTTTTCACTTTCCCTTTATTATTTAATGTTATCAGCGCTTTAATGATTCGTTACGTTTTTGTTTACTCTCTTAAACTCTGCTCTACTTCACTCTTAGCTTTTATGGAGATTTCAATTTTCTGATCAAGAATCAAATTTTTACTCCTTGCTCACTCCTAAGGCCACCAACTGGAATCCTGAAATTAGAGAACCTAAATGTGTCTAGATTTAAATATTTTCCAGGTTTTCAATTTCTATAAAATTTACATTTTGCTGTTCAAGAGAAGTTTCTTTAGAATCACTCTCATCCTCCTCCCTCGCCCTCACGGCCACCAACAAAGAGTTTGAAATTAACATCAATTTGTCTAGATTCAACTATTTTCTTGGTTTTTATTTTTTTATAAAGTTTACAATCTATTGGTCAAGAGAAGTTTCTTTAGAATCCTCCCTAACCCCCAAGGCTACCAACTGGTAGCTTGGGATCAGAAAAATTTACTTAAAGTTGTCTAAATTTAAATATCTACTTTGGAGATAGATAGATAGATACACCCACAGAATTGAGTTGCAAACAAGAACACCACAATAGAATATTAAAAATCATTACATTCAACTAGTTAACCTAAACAGAGTTAAATTCGTTCTTTCTTCATCTTTACCTCTTGCAAAACAGGGAAAGAAAACAATAAAAAAATATTGACTTAACTTTCCAACGTTTCTACACGACTCTTGTTATAGGAGGAGGAAATGTGTTTAGCAATCTACATCTTTTTACTCTTACATTGTACAAACAAGCAACGAACATAAGATTTATATCGTGACATTTATCAGCTCGGTACATCTATCGTTTATTAAAAAGTTGCATTAACCAACCCATTCATTATTTGTTTATGGTTTCAATACTATCACACGACATGAAAGTGATTTAGAACGACTTCGTTGTACAACAAACAATACACGATATCCCCATAAATGTAAACTAAAAATTAAAAAAGCCATTAATTTTTAATTTTAACTCTGTTTGGAATTTAAGAAAACTAGTTCACTTTGTCTTGTTTATATACTAACTATACATATTATTATAAATAGGAGAGTGAAGCGGATGTGGTTGCTGATGCGTGTCGACGTTTCTTAACTTGAGCAAGTGAACGTTTTAATGCCAACAATAAATGAAACCAAAATTACGCCAGTTTCAGTTACCAACTAAACACCCAACCAACATCTAACAAACAATAAGGAGGTGTCAACGTGATAAATCCGGCGGAAAAAATCCAGTAAAAAAGGCGCGATAATAATTTCCGTGATAATCTGATGATTGTGTTCTTCTGTTGCTATTTAAACAATGAATGTATTTAGAAAAATGACGAAATTAAATTAAATGTTAATTATCTTTTATACTTAGGTAAGTTTTGAGTAGTTTGTTAACTTTCATTTTTCCTACTAAGCTTCGTGTTTAATTAAAAGTAATTACTTTGAAAATTTGATAAAAAATAAACTTGGTGGTTTTTATTACAAACAACGTTATTACGAAATAAGAATTATTATATTAATATTTTCCGCTCTACATGACACTGTGTCTTACTTTTCTAAAATCAAAATACCAAACAACCGAGGAAAGCAATGAAAATTCTTTACATAAGTTAACTGCAATTGTATGCATAATTAATTTAAATTAAAACGCACCCACCCTGAACACGAACGTTTTTAACATAAAATGATTTTCGCAATTTTAGTTTAGTTGGTATCTTTAGTTGTAATCAACTTAACATACAAAGATAGTATTTCGTAAAAGTTGGAATTGTCAAGACTTTTATACATCTGTTTTTTATTGCACGAACTATTCCAAGTGAAACAATTTGCAACAATGAGGATGATTAATTAGTAATTATAAATATCTAGATGGCCCTTTTTTATTTTAAAAAAGTGACAATTGACAGTGATTCTAGATTTTGTTAATTTTTTTTTTCAACATTTCGTTTTTATTTGGTCAAATCGTAAGAAAAGTAGAGATAACTGGCAATGAAGATGAAAATTGTGCGCTTATTCCTCAGCTAAACGAGTGTATTTTAATTTCAATTAGTAAGTAATTGAGTTAAAATAATTCAAAACTATTTAATTTAAAAAATTGTGTTCATTGCAACCAGTTTCGAATTTAAATTTTCAAAATCAAACGGAAATAAAGCAGAACAATCCCTCTAGATGGGTTAACTCATATCAGCACTTGTCATTTTAGTTCTAGACATCTATCTTATGTTTCATAATAACAGATTTACTCTTCTTATTAGAAGCCAACGCAGCAAAAACTTCTGTATTAGGAGCAGTGACCAAGTTAGTGAGTTCCTCTATAACTTTCAAGGGAAATAATTTAGAATATTTTCCAGCTAGTATTTTTGACTGGAGATTGGAGTTCGGTCGAGACAAAGTTAGTATAATGTATATATGCAGTGTGAAGGGTTTCCACAAGGCACTTTCTTTGTTTGTTCTGTTTGATCTCTTTGTGTGACTTGCCGTCTTTCGCAGTCGTACATAGTTCAGCTGCCTTTGTAGCAAACTTTTAAAAATCGCCTTCCTTGTTTCCCTCGGACTCGACCCAAATACCTCCCGTGTGCGGTGAACAACATGCGCATCTTCACGCAGCGACGCTAGTTGTAGTCGTATATATGGTTCAATGTGGCCCCTTTTTGCCACTACAACGGTCTGTTCTAACCGGTTGCTATCAAGTTCACCTCTACAAGAATCAACGGCTTCTCCATCTCGGTACCTCTTCACTTCACTTACTGCATCTGCATCGTTAATCCAACAAGCTTCACCACTTCGGTCCAGCGAGAAAATCACTTGGAACTGCTACTCACTTAACCGGTTTGAGCAAAAGTTTTGACGACGCAACACAGTTTTCGCAGTTTAATTTGGTTGGTGTTCTATGCAGGGAATATCTTTTCGATCAACCAGATTTGTAGAAAATATCAATTCTGCTACTTGGTATTTGCTTCGCCTGGTACGCAGCATATTTTTTTACTAATGTGTTCTGATCAAGTACAGTCAAGTTCAATTGTTAATCAGAGTCGGACTGGCCTGAGGGATTAAGGGTCTAGAGACTCGATGGCCAAACCAATCTGGAAGCCAAGTAAAGTCGAAGTCAAAAATTCCAATCATTTACCAAAATAACCAATTGAATGTTATATTATATCCACCGACTCCGAAACCAAATCGAGCCAGTTCGATCCTGCTTTCTTTTAATGCTGGACAACACAAAAAAGAGAGAACTAAACCCAAAACTGTAGATTAGAAATTTATGAGCCTTACATTTTAAGGGCTATGATTCAATGATTTGTTTCTTAAATCTGTTATAACTCTCTTTTTCTTTACTTACTAGGGTCAGATTTGTGAATTTAAAAGTTGAGTTTGGTATTAATTGGGTTGACCCGGATATCAAAAAAGTCAGAGGCTTCTTTTGGATCTTGTGTGGGCTACCAGAAGGGTGATTTGACTGTTAAGAATTCTTAATTGAGTTATCTGGGTCAAAATCGTTTTTAAATTGTGTTGTGTTATTTTTGGCAAGATTTTTAATTGAAGTTTTCTCTAATCAGCATTCTCTGTTTTTTTTGTTCATTTGTGGGTTTTTTACGTTTTCTTATTACAGTTTAAATTCCTTTGATGGGGGAAACTGTAAAGCTTTGTCTCAAAAGCTTATTTCATTACGATTCGGTTGCAATGGATTAACCTAAGCGTTTGATTAAATATACTTTATGCAACTAGGCCTAAGTGTGCATCCTCAATGGATGATGATTCCAGGTACAGATTACAATGAATCTATCCGACTCTTCATCCTGTGAGTTTCGTAGCAATAAATAGCAAGAAAGAAGTTTAGACTAAAGCTTTCTGATATTTTTTGTAAGGTTAAGTTGCACCTAATTAGATATCTTAAAAGCATATTTATAGTTAGGGTTAGGAAACTCATTGCCATTGATATTTGATATAATTTTTGATTATTTTAATTTATATTTAAATAAAAGGTTAAACACAATATTTATTTGCCGTATTTCATTATAAATTTCTGCGATCATAAATTTAATTTAATTTCTTATTGATATGAGTATTTTAAAGTTCATTTTCAATCTTCATATATGTAAATAATCAAGTTTCATCTTTATTATATAGGCTTGATTCATGATTGATAAGGTTATGGTTGCTTGGTTGCTTCCTATATCATTTTTGTTAGTTTTCTGTGTTTCCAATGGCACGAGGTAATTCATAATTTCGAACTAATAATCTGCTTGTTATTTGTTGTCTAAAGTGTTTCCCATAATTTCCAGCGTTCTTTTCAGAATTCCCAGACATTTAATCACGTAATAGCTGTAAGTCTCTAAATACAATTTGCAACTTACAAGTTCGTAAATTCTTGACGTACTTAATTTATTGATTTTCATTTATAACTCTAGCTTTTATTTGCAAGCAGTCC
The DNA here is from genome assembly GCA_011009095.1 of Ignelater luminosus. Classification (NCBI taxonomy): domain Eukaryota; kingdom Metazoa; phylum Arthropoda; class Insecta; order Coleoptera; family Elateridae; genus Ignelater; species Ignelater luminosus. The sequence continues at coordinate 26,517 of VTPC01090440.1, read as the reverse complement.
CATATCCAAGGGTGCCAACTATCTAGTCGGGTGCATTCCAGTTTTTTTATTATTAAGATTGACTTGTGTTAAATTGCATGTTACTTTTCTCATAATAATAATTTTTTCCTTTATTAAAAGCACAGAACGTTCACTCTTGATGCGTTAAGTAAATAAAATTGCCTTCGTTTTTGTATCCTTTCTAAAATCTACTGAAAAAAAAACAATTGATTCTGATTTTATTTATTTATATGCATTAAGGTATTTTTTAACTTTTTGTAATAATCATATCCGCAATCTCTTTTAATATAAAAATAATTAAGCAAATGAAGTTAAAGATGTAATAATTCTTTCATTTTTTCCTTTCTTAGATTTCTATTTTTATATTAAAATCAAAGAAGTAAATGTATCCATCACTTTTCTAAATTTAACTAATAATAGTAGCTCAAAAAGGTAAAAGTTAAAAGAATTCAAGGCCAAATCCTTACAAGCGCCACATGGTAAAAGTAAGAAATTGTTCTGTTTTCCATTCGATGCTATTAATGGTAATTATTTTTATTAGAGAGGGTTCACGAATCAAATATAGGTAGTACGTATAAGAACGTTCAACTCATAAAGTTTGATGTATCATGCTGCTCTCTTCCTTTGAATTTATAAGATCGCGTGCGGTGCCCTATCACGTTTACGCTTTAAACTCATCGTATTAATTTCGATTTCTTTCCTTCTGCTGTTGTATTTTTTAAGATATAATTGAAGGATGATGATTTAGGAAAAAAATGTGTTAAGGCTCGATAATTTATGAGTTATTAATTGCACGAGAAACAGAAATAAATCCACCAGCTTTGGTTAATTCGAATTTTGCTCAAAGGAACCAAGGTAGGTCCTCCTTGACCTTTGAGTTCATTGACAGAAATCAAAACATATACGAGTCATTCACACATATTGGCAAATCACTCCCTTCTCTGTGTGCAACAGAATTTTATTATTATTATTTTCTTAATCTTTAAATTATATACCCGACACTGAACTTTAATTGAACTTGGTATTTTGTAAGTTGCGGAAGTTTTTTCAATCCTGTTTTTAAGTAGGCTATGAATATTTTTTATTCAGTTTTTATATTTAGTTTTTATTTTGTTTGCAGGAGTAGCACTGCCATGAAGGGGTGGTTTGATGCATTTCGATACGATGGCGGCCCGACGCTTTATAATTTCAATAACCGAACAGCCGTTACCGGTGATGTAACTTTAATTACATTTTTGACTATTTTCTGTACGTTATACGTCGCTTTCCTTATTATTTATCCGGGAATTCGTAAGGAGGTAAGTGCATAAATTGATTAAAATTGTTAACTTTGACCTTTTTGAATTTTATTTCTTGCAGAGATTCACAACATTCTTTACTGTGACTTTAAGTCTCTTCGTTGGAGCCACGGTGTTAGGTAATAAAAATATTCGGTATTTTAAATTTTTTGATTTTATTATATAATCTTTGTTTTAGTTGCCATGTTTGGATCAGGATGGCATGTTGGTTGTACAGATATAGCGAGTACTTATAGGGCGTTTTCTAAAGAAAAGGTTAATGCCAGTTTAGGAGTGTTTATTGGTTTAAGACACGTCAACGTTACTTTACAAGGTTAGATTTTGATATTTCAATTGATTCATTATTGTTAAGTTTCATTGAAAATTTCATCCTTTAACTAAAATCAAATAATAGCACAAGTCTGAACTGATTTAAGGATGAGACTATTATTTATTTTTATAGGTTCCAGAACTAGTAACTGGACATCTGATATAGACTTCAACGAACAATTCATGTGGCAAACATCAGATAAAATGGGCACAACATTTAGAGAAGCAATAAAACGTGGTTTACCTTATCCCATTCTAACGGTAATCGAATATTTTAGTTTAGGACAAGAAGGTCTCTCATGGGGTGGCCAATATAGAGCTGCTGGATATTATGCTTCAGTTATGTTATGGTAAAATATTTTCTAATTAATAATTTGCTCAATTTTATTTATTTACTTTTTAGGGCATCTTTAGCTACGTGGTTGTTAATGAATTTAATGATCGCTGTTGTTCCTAGATATGGAGCTTTATTGATGACATCTTGCGGTTTGCTTTTGCTAGGAACTGCATGTGGATATTTTGGAATGCTTCCTGAGAATCCCCTCATTGTACATTTAGAAGGCAGTGCCATTCATTTTCATTTGGGATGGTGTTTCTGGCTAGTCTTTGTCGCAGGTGAAAATGAGAATTTAAAATTCTGTCTTTAACTATTCGTATTATACAGGGTGTCTCGAAAACAGACCTTAAAACAAACCAAAAAAAGTGGTTCCAAAACTCAACCGTTTCCTAGATACAGGGTGTTAAAGCTTCATTTAAGTTCCCTTGTTTTTACAATATCTCAAGAACAATGGAAGATATCCTTGTGGGGAAATGGGAGGCTGGCTAGCTTATTGATCTAAAGGGAATTGCTACGGCACTGAAAGTTTAAAAACTTTCTTTATTTTTGGAATCGAGAATCAATGTGCAAAAAACAGTCGCTCTTGCATTTTTCTCGCAGAATGCGCCATTTTCAAGTAAAATTGGATTTTTCGAAATCTCTCAATTCAACTGCCTATCGTAAGGTCATACGTTGTGTCAAAAACAGTATGCATTTTTTGCGTCGACAGAAATTAGGCCTATAACTTTTTTTTTCCTAAGCTGCACGGTTTTTGAGACGCAGAGTATCGAGATTTCTTGTTATTAGTAACTCAACTTTGACACCCTGTATCTTGGAAACAGTGAACTTTGGGATACAAGTAAATCGCTTTGATTTTGTCTCAGCAATCTACTGTCAACATTTGTCGTTATTTTTAGGAACACCCTGTATATCGCAGTGTTTATTTTCCGTACAGCTCTACAGGCTGTTACATAAGTTCAGGCCGCTACTTCATGAACGTGTTCTAGACGTCAATTTAAGACCAGTTCTAATAAAAAGAACCCCATAACTGACACCTATGGGTATTTTCAAATCTCAATTTAGGTGAGTTGTAGCAAATTGGACAGTTATATTTCATCAATTTATCTTTCATTGTCATTTTAGAGAAAGATTTTATTAGAACTTTTGTCTTAAATTGATGTCTAAAGTAGCGATTCGAACTTACGTAACACCCTGTATAATTTAAAATTAAGTTGGTCAGATGTCTAGAATTATTTTTCTGCCAGGTTGTATATGTCTTTTTTCGGGAGTCGTAATTACCATAGTAGAAATCGTCTACCCGCATAGCTTTTCTACTATTCTCGAAGTCAATTATGACACTCCTTATGATAGACATATAATAATCGAAGATAGCCATGGAAGACGATTTCAAAAGAAAAGATCTAGTAATAATAGCAAACTAGAAGAACCTTCTGGTATTGGTTCTAGAATCTTAAGGTAGACACTATCTTTTATTGATTTTTACTAACAATGAGATAAAATATTGCAATGGATTTCAGACGTTTATCTTCAAAACAGCGTGATGAAAAAGAAGAAAAGCAAGGTATTGATAGTCAAGCTTTCGAGCTTGAAGCTACTAAATCAACTCCATGGCGATACCCATATCCAGTTCCTCCAAATATCACTTTAAATAGAAGCACTTTAAGTCATTCTGCATCGGGTGATTCTATGGCCTCATGTATGTCTAGGACTATGTCACCAATTCATAAAAATATTCCAAGGTATGCAAATGAATTATTCTTTCTTAGAATTTACTTGAATTTGTATTTGTTGCAGATTAAAAACTGAGACTAATAAAATCCCTGAAGTTTCGATGTGGTAAACATTTATCTTTTGTGATTCTCTGAACTGATTTTCGTTTTTTTTTCTAGTGCAATTTTATTTTAAGTGATCTTATTGTGATATAGGTAATCATATATTATTGATATTTTTTAAGGTTGTATGACAATTTTAATTACTGCCATATATAGAATTGTTTTGTTCCAGTTTATCAAACTTGTGTAGTATTATAATTTATTTAGTAAAGAAAGAAATTATGTCATAAACAATTTTTAAGGATTTAATGGATGAATTTTTGTGAAACGTACCTGTAATGAAAGAAAAATAATGTTCTCAAGGTTTTTTTTGAAAATTTGATCTGATTTGTAAATTCAATTGTAATTTTTGAATAAACTGTTTCATTATTAATTTATAATTCTTGCATGAAGCAATATGCAGTTATTGATACGCAGCAAAAAAAATCAATTTCCCAATACAATTGATCTTACCCCTCTGTTCCTGGAACCAAACCCGAAGATATACAAAGCGTTTGACTCCTTGCTTTCCTTTCAAAATTATGAAGCTGACTTCACGGCCACAGGCGTCTTCGAATTGCTACAAATGGAACACGAAAATGAACCTAACGTTCTAACCTCAAATCTAAAACAAGTCGTCAAGCCGGACCTACACGTACTTATGTCACAGATTAAATAAGGGTCAGATATTTCACTCCCTATTCCACTAATGTTCCATAATGTGCATACTACGCTGTGCTGCTTGTGCAGTATATGTCAAAATAGCAAGCTCTGGGAGTTGCTTTGAGAGAGAGAAAGCAATAGAATCCACAAATTTGTCGAAATGAAACATCTTACCCTTATTTAATCTGTGCTCATGCTTGAGAGGGGGATAGGGAATAATCGTCGAGCTTTAGGCGTGACTACCAATCTGAAAGAAACAACGAACATCATACTTCACAGCAGCTATTGTGGTTGAAAGAAAAGCAACTATTATCTATAAGTATTTATTTTTATGTTAATTTGTTATCCAATACACTACTGGTGACAAAGAAAGAAGATACTACTGACCATGCAGTCAGAATCAGTCATCCGTAGAAACCCAAACCTGTATACAGGATGAATCTTCCAATATAACAGATGATCAAAATTTCTTTTTGTCTTATCAGGAGTGTGCGTTCCTACCTTTGGGTACTCGAACAGAAACTGCAGAGTTGGACATAGTTTATGGCTTACTCAACAAATAAATAAGAGGTAGAATTAGTAGAGATGTTGTGTGATAGTGTTTTCTATTGCAAGAATTTTGATCACACCAAGTACCAATGTACGAACCTGCAAACTTCTTCTGTAACCGAACCCAAAAATAATCTCCTGTCAAGATGAGCATAAGCAGTGCACCTTCAATAAACTGCTATGGTTGTGATAAGATTAGTTTCATTAAATCAAATTGCCCATCCTGTGAGAAACCACCATATACCCAATCTCTAGAATTCTGTATGTTGGATATCAAACCAGAAGCTTTCTTAAAACCCCAAAAATTGCAACTTCTTTCTGTAAATATCTTGCATATCTTGATACAAGTTTAAAGCAAAATGTAAATGGACACACCCTTTATGAAATACTACATAAAGGTCAACTGGGAATAGAGTTCACTGAAGATGCCAGACTTGTTTTTGATTTTGAAAATAAACAACAAGTAATATAAGCATTCTAAACTCATCCATTGATATGAATTATTACCTTCCTACATCCAGATGAGGGACACTCAATGTAAATGATACAATATTAGAGGATTATAAAGATAACATTGAATCACCCACGGGCCACTTAATCCGCTGGGCCCATGTTAATCCAAAGTTTTGGTGTAAAAATTGAATATCTTCTTGGCCGACAAAACGTGGTAGCAGACACTATGTTCAGAAATCATATTTCTGACTTTCCTTCAGCTGATAAGGTATCAATATGTATGGTCTCGGTCACGATTTCTGGACGAAGCCAGTCAGCAGTAAGATCGCATCAGTTGGATGTTCTTGAATTAGCCAAAATCATCTATAGTTTCGAAAACTCAGTTGACCCAGAGGGGCTACATCATGAGTAATGCACTCTTGTACAGATACCCGGGATACCCCCCAAGACATTGATACAGAAGAAGTTACCCTTGTTGCTCCACGTTTTGAGTGCAACCGAATGCCACAAGAATAACGCAACTTGGCTGCGTATTACGGTGTTGAACGAACACATAATAAACGAATTGCTCAACTATACTTCTGGATCGGGATGAAAAAACACATCGCCAGCAAATGGGTGGCGCTATTTACACTCGTTCAAGTCACAGTGAAGAAGTGTGCTCAGGTTTTAATCGGTCCCTTTTTTTCTACATTTGGACATCCTTATCGTCTCGTCAAGGATAACGGTGTCCACAATTTGTAAACCACATAATACAAAAATCGAGAGTTGCTGTTAGTAGAAAACGAACCTGCCCAATATTCTCTTTGCCACGAATACAGCACTAGTTATATGACTGCATACCTAAGGTTCGCTCGAGAATTCAGAACACTTGATGACATAGCTCACGAATTCCGCGCGATTGTCGAATCTGAAACCTTCGTACCCCAAATAACTCTTTATCTGCTAGAAATACCTGCTACTCTCCAAAGTGTCCGGAAAATACATAAAATATCCCAAGATCAACAATTTCGGACAACCATCAGCAAAATATTAGGTAGGAGACCTTGTCTTGGTGTCTTCCCATACCCTAAAAATAATCAAAGTTTGAGAAAAATTTCAGTATTTGATCCAAAACGAGATGAACCTTATTCGATTATCTGACAGGTGTTCTCCATTATTTACGAAGTTGTTGCACCTAAAAACACTCCACTCTCTTTAGGGAAATATCATGTGTACCTTGACTCCATACGTCGGTGACGAAGAAACGTGGACGACCAAAAGAGAATGTCTACCTCTTGTCTTAGTTCTCAGAAGGAGAGACTAACCAACTAAACTTCACGCCCCCGACGTTCTGTCGCTGGTAAACATTCCATTCATTGTTGCTACGATTAACAACCATCTTCCTAATTAGAATAAATTATGATCATACATCACTAATCACAAAAAAGACATTTACTGACCATGAAAAAAGGTCCCTATTTGAATAAGAAGCAGGTGCAAGCAACAATCTTGAGCGATTGGTGGTAAACGTCAATTTTCCTAAACGCAAAGATGACACTTTTAAAAGCGCTTTCTTTGCTGACTATTGCTGGACACGACCAAAGAAGGCCACCTATGTTCACTTAAATTTGAAAATGGAGGGCACCTCATATCTCTTCTTTGGTGCTTGCTGCTGTATGATTCCCTCACATGCAGTATGGAAAAAATTTCCATTTTTGAGGAAAATTTGAACTGCAAGAGGGAAAAGGGAAAATCCTTTAAAAAAAGGGGGAGATTTTAAAATTCAATTATTTTAAAATTTTCTCTTAGAGTCGTCGGTCCGCAAACCTCTTGTGTGGTCTGACGCTCCAAAGGACCTCTGTGTTCGACCCAGGGGAATGCCCTCGTTAATTTCGTAGAGAGGAACTTTTTAAAGTTAAACGAGGGGAAAAAGTTCTAAGTAGTTGACAGCAGATTTTGTAGTGGTTGCGCAACCGTTTCTGAATAAATCGGATTAATCCAGATAACTCTATCATGTAATTTGTATGATCAGATCAAAAATACAAGTTAAGTTTCCGAAAACGCATTATGTATTGCATTTTTCTAAAATTTAAATTTTAATAACCACAAACTTATAAACTGACGTTTAAACTTATAAAATTTAATTTAGAACACTCTAACGAAAAGAAAATCGTTATTGAGCTCAATTTACAATTGTCTTTTGTGAGGATTTAAGTCCGGTCCTGGCTAAAGATGAATGTTTCCATGACAATTCTCAAACTCTTTGACATCAAAATAATAAATGTGTCAATTCTTGAATGTGCTGTGTAAGTAAAGCAAATTATTTAAGTCTCTATCACTAAATACTAATTGCTTCAATTAAATTTTAATTTTACAGAAAACACTGAGGTAAAATCAGTAAAATACAACTCATATAAAATACACGCTTCATAGAAAGATGTAAAAAAGTTAGGTTAGATTATACATATGTTTATACTCAAATTGTATATTTTAGTTGAGTCGATATTCAAACCAGAAGCCAGAGAAGAAAATATGTATAGCTTTATATATGTTTATTAATTTTATCAAACAGGAAGATTTACTTTAATTCTGTTTCTTGTGGTTTCTTACACATCTGATCATTCTGAAGATACAGCTATTATAAACATAACCTAGAAATACTGATGGTGCATACGCAGCAAAGTTGTAAACGACTAATTCATACGATAATACTACTTAAAGCAGCATTTTCAGTAATTATAGCAAATATACAACATATTTCTGGTTTATTCATTGTTTTCTAAATAATTCAACCTAAAAATCTGTACACTCGACGTCATAGTTCAGAATAGTTTGGAACCCCTTTGTGACGCCATAGCTGTCCAATAACCACAACAGTAATAAGACAAGTAATAACAAACCTTAAATAACTGGAATACTTACTTTATTGCAAAAGTTGAAAAATCTTGTGTACCACTGTGAGGATTTAAGTCCGGTCCTGGCTAAAGATGAATGTTTCCATGACAACTCTCAAACTTCTAGACATCAAAATAATAAATGTGTCAATTCTTGAATGTGCTGTGTAAGTAAAGCAAATTATTCAAGTCTCCGTTGTTATTTGTAATAACATTCTAAAAGAAAATTAAATTACGAAATACTACCAATGGACTCTATAATAAAAGTGGAAGATAACAAGCTTTATGAAACTCCACCTTTAGCTAAAAAGTATCAGTATTGTTCATCAGATGATGGTAAATTAATAAATAACAGCTACCTACTATTTTTAAACAAAACTAATTGTGTTCCCACAGATACTACTAAAAATGAAATTGAAGAATCTACCATTGTAAAGCAAGAATACTCAGAAGAAAATGTAGAAATCCAAAACAACAAATCATTACAAGAATTCCACACTCCTAATTTCAAACACGAAGGCAATGTGAATGAAGTCAAGCTATTTGAATGTAAACTGTGTAACCGTAATTACAAAAGTAAAAGCATTTTCAAAGCACATATGGACATGCACAGTGGAGAGAAGTCTTTTGAGTGTGACGTATGTAATTATAAATGTACGCAGAAAAGTAACTTGCAAAAACATATTAATGGTGTTCATAGTCAAGAAACGCAATACGAAAACGTATGCAGTAATAAATCTACACAAAAAAGTAATTTGCAAACACGTAAACCTGTTCATAATTCAGAGAAACCTTATAAGTGTAAGTTATGTGGTTATGAATGTACACAGAAAGGAGATTTAGAAAAACATGTTGTGAGTGTTCATAGTGAACAGAAAACATTTCACTGCACATTATGCAATTATGAAAGTACAAAAAAGAGTCGTTTACAAGCACATATGCAGATGCATACTGTAAATAAAACTTATGAGTGTAAAGTATGTAATTACAAGTTTGCAACAAAATGCAATCTAAAGGTACATTTGCGCATTCATACAGGAGAGAAGCCTTTTGAATGTGAGATATGCAAATATAAGTGTACACAGGCAAGCAGTTTGGGGAAACACATGCGAGTTCATACTGGAGAGAAACCGTTCACATGTAACCTATGTGATTATAAATGTGCGCAAAAGAGTAATTTAAAAAAACATACTATGAGCGTTCATACTGGTGACAAACCTTTTGAGTGTAAAATATGTAATTGTAAATTCTCGAATAAGAGTAGTTTTCAAACACATAAATACGTTCATAGTGAAGGAAGACCAACTGTGTGTAAAAAATGTAATTATCAATGTAAAACAAATAGGGAGTTACACAGGCATTTGTGTAATCGTATTAAAGTTAAACCACTTTAGTGTAAATATAAATATAAATTTATTATAGAGAAGAAACCTACGTCTAGGTATATATAAACTTGATTTGTTTTTATGTATCTGCTTAGTCAAATTTAAATACATATTTATTATTATCAAATAAATTCTGTATCTTATTCTTTTGTAATATTTTCTTACGATGTAAAATTTCTCAGGGAGTTTTTTACTCAAAATTTGGTTGTAAAAATGCTTCTATAAAAGAGCCTTGAAACCAAAAGTAGAATGGGCATAAGATAGTTGCTGTAAAGAAATATATTTGCTTTTTACATGTGGCAATTCTTTAGTCACCCAAGATCATGAAACTGTATTACTTTAGTTGATTTGTTTGTGATCTATAATCACATATGTCACATGTGAACGGTTTCTCTCCATTATGAACTCGCATGTGTTTCCCCAAACTGCTTGCCTGTGTACACTTATATTTGCATATCTCACATTCAAAAGGCTTCTCGCCTGTATGGAATTCTTGTAATGATTTGTCGTTTTGAATTTCTACGTTTTCCTCTGAGTATTCTTTCTTTACAATGGTAGATTCTTCAATTTCATTTGGCTGGTATAACCTTGATTGACATTTTGACATCCTTTTTTAGATGAGGTTATGTTAATCTAATGTAATGATGTCGTTGCGTTAATCATTCCGCATTTGGTTTATTTCTGAATTACAACGTGCAGAATGGAAGATAATAAAACGCTATATTTACCTTTTGGCAATAAGGACAAGCTTTTTTTATCAGATGGTGACAATATATTTGTACTTATTGTTGTTACACACAGCTGCACTGATTTTTTTCTCGTAGATGCTAAGGATAAGGATGTTATTAAAAATCTACAACATACAGAACTAACAGATGCAAAAGTAAAGTCTCCAAACCCAGAATCACCTGATTGCATTCCAAAAACCAGTTTAGAATTACCTGTGTTAATCAACAATGACGAGAAGCTCTTTGTGTGTAAAATATGTAATTATAAAGTTGAAAAGAAAAGCAAATTTAAAGTACATCTGCGTGTTCATAGCGGAGAGAAACCTTTTGGGTGTGAATTATGTAGTTATAAATGCACTCAGAAAAGCAATTTAGTATCACATATGTCTATTCACAGTGCGGATAAACTGTTCAAGTGTAAAATATGTGGTTCTCAATATTCAAGGAAAAACACATTAAAAGCGCATATGCGTGTTCATTGTGGTAAAGAGCCCTTTGAATGTGGGATATGTAACAATAGATTTACACAGAAAAACCACTTGCGATCACATTTGTTGGTTCATAGTGGAGAGAGACCCTTTGAATGTAACATATGTAGTAGTAAATTTGCACGAAGTACCGATTTGAAAACTCATATGCGTGTTCACAGTGGTGATAGACCTTTTGAGTGTCAAATATGCGGTTCTAAATTCACACAATTGGGCAGCCTAAAAATTCATGGTCTTGTTCATACTGGTGAGAAACCTTTTGAGTGTAAAGTATGTGGATATAAATGTGCAAGGAAATGTAGTTTACAAATACATATGCGGGTTCACAATGGTGATAAGCCTTTTGAATGTAAAATATGCAACCATAAATTTACAACAAGAACGAATTTAAAAGTACACATGGTAGTCCATAGTGGAGAGAAACCTTTTCATTGTAGGATATGTACTCAGAAATTCACACGTAAAAGTTGTTTGCAAATACATATGCGCCTTCATAGCGGAGAGAAGCCTTTTCAGTGTAAAATCTGTGATTATAAATGCACCCAAAAAGGCAGTTTAAAACGGCATTTACAAGTTCATAGTAGAAGTAACCCATTTGAATGTAAAGTGTGTATGTAATAAGTTTAATGTAATAAATTTGTAACATATGAGTGCAGTATTTATTTATAAATATTTGAGATACAGTTACGGTCACAATTGAATTCTTAATCTTTAATGGAAGTAGACTGCAGGCTAGGTCGAGGGTTCTGTGTTGAAGCGGCGCGGCAGCGTTACCAAACGTGCTATGAATTATAGTACGTGTCCTATAATTAAAGGAGCCTTGAATTCTTGATACTATTATATTCTACAGGGTGTTTCCGATTTATGTATTCAAACGTCGAGAGGTGGTAGAACATCGAAAGGTAAGTGTGCTTCGCTGAATATACTTATATCCAAAAACGCTTTGTTAAAGTACACACGTCCCTCCCAAATTTCCAACACTGATAAGATTGTAAATTATAACAACATGTAAGGTACAAAGCCTTACACAAAATTACGGCTTAATATTTTAGCTTCTTCCAGAGTTATTCGAAAAACACAAGATCTCTACATTAAACAACAAATTGTGATAGTTCAAGAAAATCTAAATTACTCGGAAACAGTAGTAGAGTGTAGAATACAAATACATTAATAATAATTACTCTTTCCTACATCTCCAGCCTTGCTGAAGAGCATCAACTACAAAAACAGGAGAAACGTAGATTTCCCATTGTAGAAACCACACAAAAAACTTCAGCTTAAAAGCGCACGTTGACCTTGAGATAGCAAAGATATTAGGAATGTTTAGTAAAACTTTAACACCCCGTATCTCGAAGACTAAGCATTTTTGGTTATTAGCAGTGATGTGCGTTAACACGTCAACAATGATTGTTGACATTTTCGTGTCAACATTTAATTTTTCACGTCAAAAATGTCAACAATGTCGACAATGTGTCAACTTTGCAAATAAAGGAGGATTCTGCACATTTTTCGTTAAACCTAACCTGTAAACACAGGTGCTAAAATGTCTAATAAGATCATTAATAAGATGTTCAAGACAATTCAAGAATCAAAATGGCTGAAAGGCCCAAGAATAAGAATTTTGATGAATTGGGTTTTCAGTTATAAAAGACTGTGACAGTAACTGAAGATGGAAAAGAAAAACCAAAATATTATTTAAATAAAATGGCATTAAAAAACTAAATCCTATGTATTTATTCTTATTTCCATGGACTCAGTAAAATTACAAGTATGTTTACTCATAGCTCCATAGGCCCATACTAAGATTTTTAGTTCGGATATGTGGGGGCACAGTTTATACCTTACAGAATCAGTTAGATCACTCAGAGCGGTTCTTTTGATCTTTCGTGTTCCTGGTTTTCGGTCTGCGCACGCTAAACTGTAGACCGCACGCTTGTAGGAGAGGTTATATATGCAGTTGATATTCAAATTTCACAACTAATGTAACTTACCAACACTCAACAATTTCACTAATTCACTTACAGAATATGCAAGTTGATTTCATTTAAATACAATCTTTTATGAGATTATTTCTTTGAAGGTTAAGGTTAGGTTTTTCATCCCTCTACTTCTGGACAGAAAATAGTGCTCTGCGCATAGACCGCGAGTTTCTTGAAGTGGAAGACAAAATGTAGGGGAAGTGATCCAACTGATTCTGTAAGGTATAAACTGTAGCGGGGGCAATTCTAGCAATGTGACAGTTAGTATACAAAGGTATCTTAATGCAAAAGATTTTATTAATTGAAAAAACAAATGCTAACATGATGAACAACATCCTAACATTTATATTTTTTCTAATCAAAATTATTCTATACGTACATTAGACTTGAACATACTTAAGCATCTCACAATTCCCTGTGCCTCCTATTTGCCCTCACATACTTAAGTCAAATAAAAATTATTGTAATAAACTATTTAAGATTTAAATAATAAAGGAAAAATCAAGTTTAACATGTGCATTCATAATGTCTAAATTGTTGACATAGTTGACATCAATAAGGTCATGTCAACAATGAATTGTTGACGTCGACATTGTTGACACGCACATCACTGGTTATTAGAGAGTTTTAGCAACTTTCTCAAACAAATACGGTGACGCTAAACGCCAAATGAATAGCTTGTACGCATGCGCGTGACGCTATTTAGATACCGTGTCACGCTATTCGAATGTGTTTATCGTGAATCTAGGGATATTTGTATAACTTATATTGGTTCCTATGAGAAAACTACGGTTGGTAGTGGTAATGCGCATGCTCTATGTTTGTTCTGTGTGTTTGTCAGTGGTTTGACAGAATTGACGTTTTCTATTTAACAAACTTTGTTTATGTCTGAAGTTTAACAGAATGACTAGTTCATGTTCTCTAAGTAAAATTAAGACTACCGAGCGTTAGTAGGTTCAATATATAAGATGATTTGTGAAATGTCAAATGCGAGTGGATGGTATAAAATACGGTATGGCTAAACGTTTAAAACCTTACCTCCCGCTATTTTGTATACCATATTAAATCACGTGACTTTTAACGTGAAGTTGCTAAAACTCTCTATTAATTTTATGTAGCAAAGTACACTTATTTTTCGATGTTCTATCACTTCCCGATATTTGACTACATAAACCGAAAACACACCCTATATAATCATCCTGTATAGTACTATAATTTTTAAAAGTATCCATGGCATACTATTAGCGACGTAAGTTGCTAAAGAATACAATGACTGCAACTCTTAAAAAGGGAATGAAATGTTAAGACTACTTAATTTTAACATGTATGACTTTATTAATAAGTCCGTGAAAAATGACCAGGTCTGACTTTGATAGTTTATTATTTTATACCCAATTGTAAGTGTAAACTTTGTAATAAATGATATTATATTTTATCAATAAACCTTTATGTTTCGCTTAATTTTATTTATTGCTTATGCTTTTGGAAGATACTATGTACAATTGTTATTCGCTCTGTACTACACATTTTTGTCTAGGGGTTGGCAACACTGTGGCGCAGCCGCGCAACTGCGCGCAACTTGATTCTGATTTTGACATTATTATTGCTGCATGAATGGTAATTATTCTTGTTATTGTACAGTTATTATTAAAGAATATGCCTACATTGGCACGTGGGTAAAGACCAATACTGTTATTTTTCTGCAAAAGTCATATTGGTTATTCAAAGTAAAGCTAATAGAAAAATTAGTCATTATTTAAAATGGAAACGAATGTAGATTGTGTAAGGTCATTTCTACCTTTTTCAGTACATGGGGAGTCATCTTCAGACGGTAACCACATCTACATAAATAACCGCTTTGACGTTACTAATTATGTTTTTCACAGATACCACTGATTCTGAAGATGGACCTACTGAACTTGCCATCATAATGCATGATCATACATATTCAAAAGTTGACTCTCAACAATGTGTATGTTATAAGTGTATAGTACAGCAAGATACCGTTGAACCTGATTTCTCGATTGATGGTGATAGTGACGAAGAGTTTTTCGAATGTCCAATATGTGATTTTAAATGCACACGAAAGTATAATCTAAAAACACATCTACGTGTTCATACTAGCGATGAAGATTTTTTTGAATGTCCAATGTGTGATTATAAGTGCACACGAAAATATAATTTAAAAATACATCTACGTGTTCATACTGGTGTTAAACCATTTAAGTGTAAACTATGTGGCTGTAGATATACAACTAAGAATAATTTGAAAGTACATATGCGCGTTCACAGTGGAGAAAAGCCTTTCGAGTGTGATATATGCAGGTATAAATGCGCGCAAAAAAGTCATTTGAAAGCACATATGCGTGTTCACAGTGGAGAAAAGCCTTACAAATGCGAAATATGTAACCGTACATACACAACCATGAGCAATTTAAATGTACACATGCGTATTCATACCGGAGAGAAGCCGTTTGAATGTAATATGTGTGATTATAAATGCACCCAGAAAAGCAGTTTACAAGCACATATTCTTATCCATAAGGATGATACAGTGGAGGTTAAAAGTATATATTTAGTTGATAAAATGTGTGATGAAAAGACATGATAGTGTTTGCTCACAGTACTTCAGCATTACGTGTAGTGAATGTTTTTCATTTCAATCATGTAAACAGAAACAATTAATGCATGCATGTAGTAGACAGTAAAACCTTTCGATTGTACAGTATAATTATAATGCAAATAGAAATGTAAACAAAGATGTAATTTACAAGCATAATGAGTATATAAAATTGCTATTTACAATTATAACTTTATTATAAAACCAATCTAAAAGTAAATAATGCTTGCTCATAATGATGTAAAATATAAAGCCTTTATTATTATATAGTCTCTACAACAAATAAACAAATGTGATAAACTTTGTGTAAACAATTTCACAATAAATATTCTTTTAACTAAGCATCGATGATTATTAAGTGGGTCTTATCATGAACGAGATCAAGAAAATCAATATGCATTCTGTTGAATACCTGTTCGTCTTCATTAAGCATAATTAAACATGCTTTAGGTGGTGAGACTGAATATTTAAGACATGTTTCCCAATATCAGCGTCCAATCCTGGCCACCAAGGACATCACTTATGCATGCCATTTACTTTTTTTAACATGCAACCTCTTATATGCTTAAGTGTAGTTAAAACCATTTGCAGAATTCCTCTACTTTTTTAGAAGAAAGCTATGAGGGGTTTATGGTCAGAACAAAATAAAATGTTTCCCCATTAAATATTTATGGAATCTTTGTACACCCCAATATATTGCTAGGGCTTCCGTATGTATTAAGTGCCGATTATTTAAGCTCATGTTTGTTTAATACTGTAAATGCAAAACTTACTGTGCTTAATTGCATTAAAGCAGCTTTCTTGTCTAAAGCTACTTGCACTATGTTGTTTAAGGTAACAGTGTGCTATTCTTCATGCAGTCGATTCAAGATAGGGCCTCTTCTTAAACTAAATACAAATTCGTCTCTTAAAATATCATTTAAGTTGGCACGAAAATTTGCATTCGATCGAAAATAGAAATCTTTAATTGGTTAATCATCTAACTGCTTTTGAAAATTGACAATACGATTTTTCTTTAGGTAATAGCGAATCACAAAGGCTTTGTAGAATTTCATAAGCTCAATTGCCAATAATAGTTATAGAACTGCTTGCTACCTTCCTATCATTGTCAATATAATTAGCAAAGAAATATTGCTCTCGACGTTCCTGACCAGTTTGTTGCTATTTTGTATGGAGACTACATTTTTTCAAGAAATCATGATTTTTTTTGTTTTATTAATTTTATGTTTACATCAAGGAACGATACATCTATAACATAGAATGAATAACCACTACTATAGCCCTTCTTTAATAAGAATGGCATAAGATTTTCAGGTAACCAGTTGCCTTAAGCAGCTTCTTGAGAAAGTATCAAAACCACAAGTGTTACATTTTAGCAGTCTTTACCTCTACCGGACTACTCGCAGAACATCCCGAGTTGGGACTACTGATACTACTGAATTACAGAAACGGTAATATTATAATGATTAGCTTTAGTAATATATTTTATTTTATTTACATCATTTTTCTTTGTACTCCAATAATTTAAACTTGAGACATATAAATCGAAACTAATAACTTTCTTTTTTATATCGTAAACATGTAAACAATATTTGAGGTTATGCGGGTTATGCTTCAGCTTCAAGGTTTTAGTATCCAACCACAACCACAGAGTACCAGAAGCGAAAGTAACGTGGTCCGCGGGTGGCACCTTTTAATTGCTTTTAATCTTCAGGGGTTCAGTTTAAATGACCTTGGACGCCAATTGGTTCCAGGATCGGATTTAGAAAATCTGAAGCGAGTGGCCTAAAAAAATATTAAAATCAAATGTTAACATTGAAATATTTTAGATAATTATGATTTTACATTTTTTAAAGTGACTCATCTCGAAATAATTAAACATGTTTGTTGTAAGCTGATCAGTATCAATAGGTGTAAAGACGATGTTGGCACAACCTGGTCAAATGTTTTCATGTTTCATTGCCTTGGGAAGTATGTTTCTCTTCAAAGCGTTTTTCACACAGCTTATAAAGGGTTTTCCAATAAGAGGTGTTATTTTGATATTCAAAGAAAAGTGCCATTTTTTAATATAAATGATCGGATGTTTATTTCATTATAAAGAGGAAGGTATGCCGTTAATAGTGGAAAATAACATCAGGCAAATGACCACCACGACCACGCTTACAGGACAATATCCTTTTCATGAAATTTTCCATAACCAAATCGCAAAGTGGCTGCCCTATGTCCTCGATAGCCTCACGAATTCCATCTTTGAGGTCTTGAATCGACGCTGGGCTGTTGGCGTAGACCTTCTCTTTCACGTGGCCCCAAAGAAAGAAGTCGCAAGGTGTTAAATCACAAGATCTCGGTGGCCAATTGTGATCACCTCTTCGAGAGATAACACGGTCCGGAAACTTTTTCCGTAAAAGATCAATGGTTTCGTTGCTTGTGTGGCACGTAGCGCCGTCTTGTTGAAAGTAAACGTTGTCCAGATCAATACCATCCAATTCCGGCCATAAAAAATCGTTAATCATCTCTCGATAGCGCAATCCAGTCACCGTAACTGTTGCTCCAGCCTCATTTTCGAAAAAGTAAGGTCCAATGACTCCGCCGGACCATAAACCGCACCAAACAGTCACACGTCACTCTTGGATTTTCTGAGCCCCAGATCCGACAATTTTGCTTGTTGACGAAGCCACCGAGGTGGAAATGGGCCTCATCACTCAAGATGATTTTTCGATGGAATTCTGGATCATTTTCATGCATTTCAACGACCCAATCAGCAAAGACACGACGTTGTTGATGATCGGCCGGCTTGAGTTCTTGTGTTAACTGGACTTTATAAGCCTTAAGACCCAAATCTTTATGCAAAATACGGTGTAATGACGTTTGTGGAATGGCTAATTCCAAAGAACGACGAGGAATGGACAAACCTGGGTTTTCTTTAACACTTTCGGCTACAACAGCAATATTCTCGGCTGTTCTTGAGCGACGTGCACGGGTTTTATTCTTCACATCACTAACTTGTCCCAAGAGCTCGAATTTTTTCACCAATTTCTGTATTGCGGTCCGACAAGGTGCTTCACGGTGACCCAAAAATGTTCGAGTTTTACGAACCGTCTCTGCCAAATTTTCACCATTTTTATAGTGAATTTTAATAATTTCAATGCGTTGTTGAAGCGTGTATCGTTCCATATTTATTAATGGCGTAGTTTCTACTTGTCAAATGTCAAAAAATGATAGCTTCAAAAGTGACATCTACCGAAATAGCGGGCTATTCAAAATAACACCTCTTATTGGAAAACCCTTTAGTTTTTATGCAATTTATTCATACTTTTATCAAGGAAATCTCTATTGCATGCTTTCGACCCGAGTTCAGTTCTAAAAGTCATTTGATTTATGTTAAACAAGATGCCACAATATTCTTGACAATTAACAGAAAAAACTGTCTATCAAATTGAGTAGCAATTCTTGTTACTTTAATAATATTTTTAGATACCGTAGGCATTAATAATTACTTTATTCTCTTAGTTTAAATTCTAGTAACCTCAATCTTATGAACTGATGTTTAGACTTGTCAAATTTGAAGTGGAACAACACCGCCTCTAGTAGTCTAGCGGGGAAAGAAATCGTTATTGACCTTAATTTGCGTTCGTCTTTTGTTTGGTGTCGGTACTTTGTATCACATAATCAACTGGCTTTGACAATTAATAATAGCGTGTGACTTACCTAAAAACGTAAGTTATTTTATCTAGGATTAAAACCATATTAAAATACCACTTAGAAAATGACGAGTTGGGATTAGCACACTGGAAAGATAAAAAGTTTCTCGCCTCTATAAGATAGGGTTGCTCTGTGATCCAACTTTTGCAACAGCACCACCTACAAGTAAATGATCTATTGTTGCTTGTTATTAAATGTTTTAAAATAAGAAAAGCGGAACTAATGTTGTTTTTAACGGTTATAAAAAAAATACTAAAATGAATAAACACTCCGCCAGCCAATCTATACTCATACCACCAGAGGTAACATTACAAATAAGCGAATAGTTAAATCACATATTAATAACACGTGATGTAAGGCTTTGTCAACCACCAACCAAACCATTGTTTTCACAGGTCCTGCTGCTTTCTTGGATTACTTTTCCAAGGATAAACTTACAGAACATCCGAATATAATTCAAGAAGAAACTGGGACAAAACCGCACATTCGTTTGTGATATACAACTCTGAATTCGTATGTAGAACGAAGTTGAAAAGACAACGAAAACATGTTTCAGTGTAACGTATGTGATCGCAAATTAAGTACTAAGCAAAGTCTACAAGTTCACGTTCGTATTCACAGTGGCGAGAAACCGTTTTGTTGTAACATATGTGACCGCAAGTTCACACAGAAGGGACATCTACACGATCACGTCCGTCTTCATAGCGGCGAAAAGCCCTTTCACTGCAACATATGCGACTGCAAATTCACGCGTAAAACTACTTTACAAGATCACGTCCGGCTCCATAGTGGCGAGAAACCGTTTCACTGTGACATATGTAACCGTAAATTTGTTACGAAAGACAATTTACGAAAACACATTAACCGCGTTCATAGTGGTGAGAAGCCCTATCACTGTAACATATGTGACCGCAAATTCGCAGAGAAATCTATTTTACGAACTCACATCCGTCTTCACAGTAACGAGAAACCGTTTCACTGTGATATATGTAATCGCCAATTCACACACAAATCTGCTTTACGGAGGCACGTTCGTATTCATAGTGGCGAGAAACCGTTTCATTGTAACTTATGTGACCGCAACTACGCGCATAAATCTAGTTTAGAAGATCACATCCGCCTGCATAGTGGCGAGAAACCGTTTCACTGTAACATATGTGACCAGAAATTCACGTATAAATGTAATTTACGAAGTCACGTCCGTACTCATAGTGGCGAAAAACCGTTTCACTGTAGCGTATGTGACCACAAGTTTGCACGAAAAGACCATTTGGAGAATCATGTACGTGCTCATAATGGCGAGAAACCGTTTCGGTATAATAGATCCAACTACAAATTCACAAACATAGTCAATTTACAAGGTGACAGTCCTGTTCATAGAGATGAAAAACTGTCACTAAAACAATGTGGCAACAAATTGACATAAAAAGGCAATTCTACAGGTTTACCTTTATGGTCAAAGTGGTGAAGAATTTCTTTAATGTAAACAAAATGCTTTTAGAAACGCATATTACACATCATGATTTTGGTAATCAGTACATTTGGAACTTATCCAATAAAATAGACAAGATACTGGATTGTATAATTAAAAGTGAAGACAAGCAAAACAATAAAATCTAAATGGCATTGAATCTCTATCGACTGTTAAAGAGTGATGTGATATTTTCAAGAAAACGTCAAATAAAGTAGCAAAATTAAACTTTATTCATATTCACAATTAAAATAAGGCATCATATTGAAAAGTTTACTATTTTCTTTTATAATCTACAATTTTATAGTTTTAATAAAAATAAAAAATAGTTACAATTTATATATTATAACATACTATATCATCAAGCCATCAATGTTGTAGTTGTAAATATTTTTAGTTCAGTTTTTATTGCTTGATTATGAGATTTCGTTATTATTATGATAACTTGATTGATTTAGTTTGAATTTTGATTATCTCTAATCCTGTTACAGTGCATTTTAGATAAACAATATTTACGCATGATTAAATAAGACGCGTTTTTTTTGTGGTGGTCGGTCGTCAAGGCTAACCAAAGTGGGACCATTCGTGTTCGATTGGAAAACAATGACGTCATATAGCAACCTGGTTCCACTTGGTCCGTCAAATTCTGTCTAAATTAGCAACAACTCTGCGAGCTACTCTAGTTCCTCGGACTGGTAGATGCCGTCTCTCTCTTTGTATACTTTACATGTTTTGAAAAGATGCACCGTTTGTAAGAGCTGTCAGAAGTACCATCACATTTTTGAATAAAATAACATAGCAGTGGAGCATGCATAAACAAATTCTGATCCTAATAAATTTTTCTCAATTCTTCTATACGTACATTTGCATTTTTATTTGTCTTGCCACTCATTCTATTCATATAGAACCTGTAGGTGACTTGTCTACTGTATGTTTTCCAAACGTTCCAAAACGGTTCGTTGCAAGACGAAATCTTTGTAAACGGATTTACCCAGATAATGCAAAAAAATTGTTGAAGCATAACTTCTTAAATATTTTGAACTCAATACACGAATCATTGAAATCAACAAGCGTTTGCATGTCTTTATTTGATAACATCATGCCTCCCAGAGTTCCGAATTTTAGTGGAATGTGGAAGACTGCAGTAGAATTTACTGCTTTCGGCAGCCGCCAACGTGGGAAAATTTTTCCTGTTTTTGGTAATATTTAAACGAATAAATAACAAAATCTTTCGTAAAAATGATAAAATTTAAACAAAACAAACAAAACATTGCAAAAATTCGTTCATTACATTGTAGATGTTTGATAATAATGTCCACGAACAGTCTGAGCAGATAGCATGCTATCGTGCTACTAATAAACTGGTTGGTTGACATGTCAGGAGTTTTTTCATTGGTAGCGTGGTAGCGTACTATCTGCTCGTGGACACAAGCAATGCTTTCATAGGTTTTAGAATCACATAAAATCTTCCAATTACATTTCTTTATTTTAAATGCCGCGCAGACTTGAAATGCTGAATTTTGATTGGAAGAAGTCAAACCAAAGAGATTATACCGTGTGTCTGCAAATAGTCTGTTTCAATATTATAGAATTCAAAGCAGGCCTTGACATGATATTTTGGTAACAGTGAATTATGAAGTCTTACTGAAAGTTACCAAATGGATATTTATAGGTTAAAGGTCTGTCAAGTTGTTACAAGATGTAGTAATTTTGACTTTTGGGTTATGAACAGAACACATATTTGGCGTGAACTCGAGATGTAACTACTAAATAAAGACAGCATTAGTATTATAATTATTTTATTATAATTATCAATATAATTCCAAATAAGAACAAAAACTGCTTTTTTACTTTCCTGATTGCGGTTCTGTGCTAGCAGGATTTAATTCCGAGCTTTACTGAAGACCCCCATTTCAATACATCTTGACGAAATGCAGCACCATCTTTTATTTGATGATTTTCCCCCATGCTCTAAAATTTATTTTAGTACCGTTATTCTCAAATGCCTTCCAAAAGGGCTTCGCATGATTCATTTTTAATTGCTAGAAAGAAGAATGACACAGTTACAAGATTTCTCTGATTTTTTATCAACAATAGATAATAAAAATATTTCTTACCTCAAAAACTCTAGATTCTAAAACCATAGCCGTCCGTAGATTTTAGAGCATAGAAAGGAAGCTGAACAAACATCTTTCATTAAAAGGTGAATACACTTTATTTATGCTAGAATTAAAATGTCAGAAGTCAATTTTACAAGTTTTTATCCAGTTATTAAATATACTAGCGTTACCACAAATGTTAGGGTAGTAGCGGATTCCAATATATCTTGAATGAACTTCAGTTTGTAGGACCAATTCTGCAACGTGATTAATTTTTTATTCTTGTTAATTTTAGACAATACCTGATATTGTTTTATCTCCAGACATTGCCAAAATGCACAGGCAGATATTAATTAGATCGGAAGATCGTCGTTTTTAGCAAATTTTTCGGCGAGAAAAATCTTTTGATGAAATTTCTTGCTATGAGTTGAACACTGTAACCTATGGAACAAGCTTAGCTCTTTATTTAGCCATAAAATGTCTTATGCGTTTAGCCGAGAAATAGAAAGCATAAATTTCCTAAGGCATGTTCTACTATTTCAAACTCCTTTTATGTCTATGACTTGCTAACTAGAGGCAAGTTTATCATTAACCTTTAACTCTATTTGCTACTGGTCAGATTCAACCTTTGTAATCCAATGGATATAATCACCTTAGCTAACAATCTAACAACATTTGTAGCAAACAGAGTAGCTGATATTCAGTCAAAAACAGAACCAACAGACTGGCATCATGTCAGCTCTAGTGAAAACCCTGCCGACCTTACTTTTAGAGGAAATTAATCAATTGCAATTTATGGTGGCAAAGACCTTCTTGGCTTTCAGACTATAGTTCATCGTGGCCAAAATCAAAACTGGATAAATCTTCTATATGAGTAGAGGTTTTTCCAAAAACAAAAAATCATATTTACCAAATACAACATTTTTCATTTCTACTTATTGTATAAGAACTGCTGCTTTTGAAATCTTTAACAGATTCTCGACTTTATCAAAAGCGAAACAATTTGTCGCATATGCTGTACAATTCAAGCTCAATTTATTGTCATCTTTTGACACAAAACGTCAAGGTTTTATATCAGCCATTGAATTAGACCAAGCATTACAGTGTCTCGTAAAATTGTTACAATTAGAATCTTATCCATGCGAACTGAAACATCTTTCATCGAGGAAAGCGCTTCATCCAAAAAGCAAAATACTTTCTCTCAAACCATACATCGATAACGCAGGCATGAACTTTAGAGAGCTTCCGGTATTTTTGACTAACCAATCGAATCAAGACTTCATAATTAAAAATCTAGCTAACGACCACATTCAGTGGAAGTTTAAGATAATCTAATTGTTGATCTTGGAATATTGCCGTACTGTACCTAATAATTAATTAAATTTATATTTGGAACAAAATATAATTTGTATACGTACCAACTAATCATGTTATCGTTCAGACTTGCAGCAAATACACACACTGATCATAGACAACCACGCTGATTGCTTGCTGCTTGGACTGTGATATACATCTCCCTGTCTCGTTTCTATAATTCCTGCTAAATTTTTGTCGTGATGGTAACAATATCTTCTAAGCACTAGAGTTTTTTTATTGAGAAATGTTGGTTGTAACAAAGAAATTGTTTGTTTTTATCTGAAATCAGCAGAGGTTAGATTGTCATTTAAAACAAGAAAACATGTCTGAGTTGCACTCTGGAAAAAGGAGAAATTTTTTAGATGCCAAATTAAAAAGATCAGTTTTGAAATGCCAAGCACAATTTTTAGAATTAAAACTCCAAATGTTACCCAAAGAGCAATATTACATTACATTACTACATAAAATTATTTTTTACATTGGCTTCCGATACAAAAAAATAAATAACAGAAAAATTTTGAGTCAACAACATTTTATTAATGCAAAAATCAAATTTCTTCGGAAATATCTACAATATCTAAATTCTCATGAAAAATTTCAAACTTTGATGAAGACATGGCTGGAAATAAACCACAATCTTCTTCTTTATATGCTAAGTGAAGTTTACATCGGAATCTATTCTATTTTTTTTTTCTTCCTGGAAGCTATTCAATTTTCAGTATACTGCAGCCTGTTAGCTTATTATTGTTCTTCTCTGGTTTGCTGTTAATTAATTAGTCATATATTTAACTAATATGTTTAATCCAGATCTAACTAACCTAAATTTGAAATTCTTTTTTCATTTAAAAACATTCTCATATTTTAAAGTTACATTTGTTATTTGTTTAATATTTGGAATAGAAATTTATTTTTGTGGTCATTCATTACTTTAATATAAATTGCAATGAAAATGCTTTGCACATAAAAACAAATGTACTCCATTTTAACATAACCTTTATACGACGTTTATTTGACAGAAGTTTTCCAGTGAGAAATTTGTAACCAGAACATAACCAACATAAATAAGATTGGAATTATACAATTTTTTTTTAATATAAATTTTGCCTTGAAGATAGGAAACTAATTGTAAAGATCGTTTCTATTGTTGTGAGAATTCTACAAAGCTATAGATAATTCAATTTTGTTCTTAAATTTTGAAAATTTCTTGCGTTGTAAATCGTATTTGATGTATTACCAGCAAAACACTTTCTACTTCCCCACAACACTCGTGAGTGTCGGCACTTGTTTTAACTAGAGTTCCCACATAATATTAGTTATAAGAGTTACAACATGTGGAACCAGAAATCAAAACCACTTGATTTAATGGAAGGGCGTGCGGGCTGCTTGGTGCGTGACATGACATTGACGACTAACCTTTTCCTTTCCAACGCACCATTCCGTTGACTTCCCTCTTATCCAACCAACAACCACCACCAGGCTTAAAAGAGGTTAAGTCCTCTAAGAAGCCGGCCGCCTACGGCGGCATTATTACATTGACGGACGGACTTGATTTAAATGGCATTTATTTTGAATTTTTTACTTTAGCATGACGTAAGTTATTATCAAACAAATTATGAAACGTCAAATTTAAGGTTATAATTAGTAAGTAAATTGCAATAACAGTCAATAACTTTGAATATAAAGAGAAAAGGAAATAACTATTAAATTATTAACTAGTTTCAACAGCTTTTTCATGGGCATTTTTTCATTTAATTGCTAAATGCCTGGGTAAATATTATTGAAGCAGGAAAATAGTGTCTACCTAAATAATCTTTAGGCACATGTAAGTAAATAAATAATGTTTTGTAAAATATGTACTTATGTATTTAGAGTTAATATACCTCTTGTAGTATAGCTTCAAAAGCATTAATCAATATTTTATGTTACAGTAGATCACTAAACCAAATGCAAAAATTAAAAAATGCAAAATGTCGAATAATTTTATTTAATTCAAGGTCAAGAATTTAAATTTTAAGAAAACAAAACATTAATGTACTAAACGATAGGTTAGAATCTCGAACACCATGTGTAATGCACAATATTAAAGTATTACTTCTTGTTTTAGGTTTTAAGTGGAAGATAATTTAAGAAGACGTTCTAAGAATGTTAATACTAAACGCATTAAATGTATTTTGAACAAAGGCAGGTGACCTAAAACATAAAAACCACCAAGGTTGATTTGATTTCAAAATATATCGAGATTTTTGAATAAAATTACCATCAATATTTCTCGTGACTATAAACTTTAACACGCTAGGTCCGTTATAAGAAAAATTGGAAATGACACTGAAACTGATCGTATTTTAAACAGGGATTTTGTATTAGTCTTCCGATATGGTTATGTGGAAGCTGGG
>VTPC01090436.1:429962-465834 GCA_011009095.1 Ignelater luminosus | reverse complement strand
TTTTTTTCATTAGGTACTCCACCCGTGCGAAGCCGGGGCGGGCAGCTAGTTTGTAATAAATGCTGCATGCTAAAGATTTTAGTTTACATATTTCACCATAGATTTCTCTTATCAAGAAAAACATTAATATGCAGATATTTAAGATTTTCTGGGTGCTTTTATATGGTAGAATTTCTGAATGACCAGCTGTTATTCAATGATGACCCCATGATAACTCAATGACTCCATGAATACTTAGTAATGATCCATCAAAAAGTCACCATATCTTCATAGCTTATGAAATGAAAAACTTACGTTGATGATTTAGTGATTTATACAGGATGTCAATGGAAAGTGAAAATAATCTGCCATTTGCTTATACTCTGAAATAGTTCTGAAACTTGATATTGAAATGACACCATGGAAACCACTAGGCATTTTATATTCCTCATCAATTTAAAAATTAAGTTGAATATCATCTCTTTACCGAAATATATGTAGCAGTATTATAATAAAAAATTTGTGGATATGATGATGTTTTTTATTAATATACATTAACTCCACTATGAGGGATCAATTTCAATATATCATCTTTTTACCATTAGATCTAATCAGTACTTATATTCTTAAAACCTCCACAGCAACACCAATTTTAAATTTATGGAATGTGTATTACGCTAAACACAGAACATTGGGAAGTGGCATAGACCAAGGATTTCACTACTACTGATTGGCTGGAGATCAAATGAGTCGACTGTTACTTATCTAATATCTGTACTCTTAATGTACTGATTTGTGGGTTGGTACTACTGCACTTTTTTGCTTGAAAATTATTATGACAATGATTTATGCCAATGTTAGTTATTATTTGGCGCTTACGAATACTAATCCTAGAAGACTGACCAGATCCAATTAGCTGCAGCTGAGATCTGTCAGAATTTAGGTCGAGTTCTCGAACCAACCCATGTATACCGGATGCTGCAAATTTCAAATAAGCTGTGTTGAATGTCATTAGTCATTACTTCACTTGCAAAATTTTTATAGAATTGAATAGAAAAACCGAAATGGATCTAAAACACAAACAAAATTGCTTTGAATTATGTGTCCTAATTTGTTGCTCTAACCTCATATTTACAACTGATGGGAAACAGCTATGCTTCAATTCGGCTTGATCCTACTTTTGCAGTGAATCATCAAGATCTATCTGAAGCCAAAAATTCGAAGTCATTACCTATGTAGTGGAGTTTTACTACAATTCTGTAATGTGAGCAAAAAATTCCTAAATATTATTTTGACCATTATTTTAAATAGTGAACTTAATAAAACTCAATAAAAAACGCTGTATAAAGATTTTGCATTATAAAGCCATTATCACACAAGTTTATGTTTGGAAAATGAGACACAGAGTGTGAGTTTTCCAAACACGAACTCGTGCAATAATAAAAGGCCTTATAAAACATATTTTTTAATATACTATTAAAGAGAGGTCTCAATTTATAAAGCTTGTTTAGAATCCTTAACTGTATGTTTATTATGGCATCATACAAAATTTTATTGTGCATTTTAATAAGTAAATTAAATTTTAACTAAAAAAATACACTGAATCCAAAACTTGCTTAATGTCAAAATCACCAGTTTTGGGCAATTGACGTAGTATTTTATTTAATTTCCTTTTTGTCATATCAACAACTGAACCATCATTAGTAAATTGACTGAAATACAAAATGAAGTGGTTATATTATATATTTTACAAGTACAGATTTAATACTTACTGGTCCTGATAGCTATATTTATTTGAAAGGAATAACGATAAATCTTCTAGAATTGGTTCAGAATGAAGTGCCACAAACTGCTCACGACATATCTGAAAATTTGCATGATTTAAAAATTAGAATTCAATTTTGATCTAGATATTTATTTTATATTATATCCATATGATGGTACAGCCATACAATTGAAATTTTATCACTAAGTTCAGTATTTCATTTTTTTTAAATTTTAAACAGTTGCTGTTCCAACTGAAAATCTAGCAGTAGCAATAAATTTATAAGTTAAGCTTAAGAGTTTGATTTATAGTAATAAAGTAAATTAAGTATTTAGTAACAATTAAGTAGTTAACAGAAACATTTTAGAAGTTAAGAGAATTAACAAAATTATCAACATAATAATAACAAAATAAGTTTACCTTATTCATAAGAGGCACAGTAGAGGGATGAGTCCAGTAGCAGTCATGAACAGACACAAACACAACACCAGCACGTTCACAATGTAAAGAAGTTAACATCATATGACTAGAATCTAGCGAATGTATGAAGTTTGGTGGAAAAGCATTCTTTTGTTTCATTACATTTGGCTTCCTACAATTTTCAAATTATACTGTCAATCGGCAATTTTAATTTGTAATTTACTTACTCATATTTATCCATATGGAAAGGTTCGTACACATTACCAGAATGAAATTTCCTGTAACGATTATATGGTTGAACTATAGGTAACCCTAATGGTGTGACCCACTCCACATGCTGTCCACATACAGACGAAATTAATCTAGCACAATCAGTGAACCAGTCTTGTATTTCTCTAGTTGAAGTAAACATAGTGCGAAGTGATTCAAACGTTCGCCCTGTTAGATACGATGATGCAGCCCAAACATAATCCTTGGGGAAGTTATCAATATCTTTAAGTTGTCTTGCTATCTGCAGTCTTGCCCCAAATCTTGTTACACCATACACTGTTGTCATTATGGTTTGTTTAATAACTTTTCGCTTTACAAATCCTTCTAGAATTTTCGCTACCTGCAAATACAAAAATTCAAAAGACTGTTACAAAAAATACTGGTTTCTTTTCTACCTCTAAACCATTTTCTGCATCTTTTTTCCTTTGTTGTTCAACTAACACAACAACTGCACTATATACATCTTGTGGAATAGGTGATGGTGTTAAATTGACGCTGTGAGCTCCTGCACTATCTCTTCCAAGAGCTGCATAATGTTGCAATCCGTTACAACTTCCATCTTGATGTACTGGAAAGTGTGATCTATATTTTTCTGGGGCAGGAGATCGAATAGCAGCAGCAATTTCCATACAACAAGCCAGTGTTTGCCAAGGTTCTTCTGATTCTGCCCACCACATATTACCAGTTAAGGGTTTATCGGCTGAATCTAATATCTTATCCATTATTTGATCAGCAAAAATCAACCTAGAATTATTGATATTTTTATAATGAAAGAACATTATTAAATCGTTATATTACCTATCACCAACACGTTCTCGTTTCATTAATCCGGTTAAATTTATAAGGTGTAGTTTTAGCCAATCAAGACCATGTGGTCCTAATGGGCGAGATTCTGCAAAAACTAGCATCGATCGAGCTAGATCTGACCCTAGGTGATTTAAGTGTGGAGGAATAGGATAGACTCGTCCACGAAAATCCATATTATGAGGCAACCAAAATATATCATTACGAAACTAAAACAAACTGTATATTAAATGGCAATTTTAAAAACCCTTATTAAAGCTTACATGACTAGCTAAAGACAACCGATATAAACAATCACACCAAAGCGAATACATTTCAGCCCTTTTCCTTCTATATTGTAATCTGTGACGGAATATTGCATAACGTTGACTTTTATCTATATCACGTATCATAGGTGAAGGAGGAGTAAGAATTGAAGGAGGTTCAGGTACATCTAGCTTAGATGAGCCACCAGAATTAAATACCTAAAAAGTAACAATTAAGATATTAATATATGTCTTCATTAATGTAATACAAACTCACTTCTAAGATAACATCAAGAATTCTAGTATTAACTCTCCATGGAACGGCAGCTAATTGATTTAGTGAGTCTAAGGATGGATAGATATCATTAGGTACAGCTTCCTGCAATCTCATTTTCTGTGATGTGGCCTGTAAAGGAAGCCTCACCATTTCACAAGGTGCTATTAAGTATCCACCTGTTGATACAGAACTCCATGGAACAGGAGGACAACGCATTGGAACTTCATTTGCAGGAAATGTTAATGTTTCAGGAGCTGATGCACGATACAATTTTGACAATATTGGATGAGGTTTTACTTCTTCCTTGACAATGTGTCCTTGTGCTCTAAAGATTGTGTAGAAACCAGGAAGATAATTTCTGAAACGGCAAATTACAATATTTAGTTTCTAAATGCATCAAATCTTTGGAATTGCTTACTTATGTTTAGAGTTATTTCTCATGGCATTCACATCAACTTTTAAATCATGCATAACAATATGATATAGAAATTTTCCAATATTTTGCAATACTGATGGAACCCATGCCTGATGATCTGTTAATATAGTAGCGCCTTCGCTCTTGTATTGATATTCTGTCCATTGCCAATATTGTCGTGTATTTAGGTGGTCAATATCTGTTGGAAACACATCAAGCTCATGATGTGAATTTGCATAGTGTTCACAATATTCTCCATGAATTTTCATAATCTAAAATAGAAACACTTATTTTATAGAGCAGAATACTTTTTCATGAAAGTAGATAACAAAAATGCCATTTAACTTCTTTGTTATTAACAAAGCTAGGACAAAAATTCAAAAACCATTGGGCACATTAAAAAATGCTCAAGAACCTTTTCAGCATATGCTAGGTTGCAGCAGGGACCAATTCCATGAATGACTCTGCTACTGCAGTTGTCAAACTATTACACAATACACTTTGCATTTGTCTTTTTTGATTGAAGGTTGAGCTAAATTTATGATTAAGAAACTGCCCTTACCACTACCTTCAAAGCACTGACAAATTCAGTCTACAATCTAGATGCTGAGTAAACTCCCCAGTAGCATTTTTCAGCAATATCAGCTTATCCATTCACTGAACCTATTTAGATCAAAATCTCAACTGCTAAGCATCCCTGAATAAACCCATTATTCTTGATGAGTATCAATATCAATTAATTTACTTTTCCCTATACTAGGTGTTATGTGTACGCTTGACACATTGCAACTTTTTCTTATCTTAAATGTGATGCTTCTGATATTCTTACATACTGAATGTCAACAAATCTATCTTTCTTATTATTTATTTAAAATAGTTTTAGTGATTATTTTGAGCTGTTAATGTTAAGTTGTCAGGTTAGTTACTTCCTTGTCCATTTTCTATTGTTTTATGTTGAATTATTTTGACTTTCTATTGACAGTTCAATCTATATTGTTCACTTAGAAATTTTTACCTTTGTTATGTATCCAAAACAAGCACTAAAACAATTGAAATGCGTCTATCTATTTGGCTAATGCAATTTGTCACTAAAACAAATCGTTTTGTGCTGTAACTTTTGAGCAGATAAAGACAATTTCAATTTTGTTTTCAGCAAAGAACTGTTGCTGCTATACCATTTTCAATGATATATCACAAGTGGTGGGGTGCTATTTAAAATTCTGAAGTTAGATTTGCTGGGGTGAACACAACAACCTCTATGATTTAGGTAATTGTGTATTCTAATGTTTCCCTTCATGGATAAATTGATTATTTTGACATCTTCCATTTGTATTAAGGGTAACTCATTTTTGTTTTCTCTGTATAGAGAAAACAATCAGAAAAGCAGAGACTGTCCTAATGATAGACAAACACACATGCTAAAACATGGGGATTGAAATCATCCATGATGTACTGGTTGTACAGAATGGTGGGTCAGTCAAGAATTGTCTATGTATCTTTGGTATGGTCGACAAAGATGCAACAACAATTGAAAAACTAAGCAAAGATTTGCCTAAATATTACCAGGGCTATGGAAGCACCACTGAGCTTTGGCCTACAATGCCTGGGAAATCAACTGAACAATGTAAAACATAAACATGAAGACAGACCAGAATACAATTTTGACATTCCTTTCGAGATTATTATACCAGATCAAAAGGAATAAGAACAAAGAAGTTACAGATTAACCTGTGAAGGGCAAACCTGCTATACAGATGGGTCTAAGACCAAGACAGGATCTGGGGCAGAAGTTTATATTAGAAAGGAAGGAAGTGATTACAGCTTCCCATTAGGAAGTATTACTATTATATTATTGCTATCCTGCAATGAGCACAGGAAAGCAAGGTCTTTGTAGTAACAAAAGGAATCAAATATTCACAGATAGCCCTGAAGACTAGAGCAAATCCAAAGGTATTATCTAGATTAATTGGAAATGCCTTGTAGAACTAAAGGCACAGAATAAAAATTTGAAATTTGGCAGTTGGTAGTTACTTGATATGTGCTTTAAAAATAGTTGCTAAAAAACCTAGGTTGCTATTAAAAAAAAATTATCGATAACGTTATACCTCAAATTTGGGACGTACTGTATAAATATTTTTTTAATAAAAAAGACCACAACTGAAAATACTAATCAACGTGTCTGAGCAGTTTTCAAAAAAAATTTGTCTTTGATTTACTGAATTTATTCCAAGTTACAGATTCACTCAGATGTATAGTATGAAAAGTACATTTATGGAATAAATTCTATTACTTCAATACCAAAAATTTGCAAAAATGCTGAAACAGGTAAACTAATATTTTTAATTTGCTTATTTTAAGTTATCTTGCATGTCTCTGACATGGATTTTTCAACAAACCCTTACTTGATACATAACTTTAATAGTTCTTGAGATATTTATACTTTTACATACTTCAACAAAATGTTTAGAACATTGAGAATATTAGTAAAACTGACAATAATAACATGATAAAGCACCAACTCATTATGCTCATTCTGTTTGCAATTATTTAGAAACTGTTTCTCCCAAACAGGTGGATTGGAAGATGAGGTTTTCTGGAATGGTCAGCTAAATCACCAGATTTAACCCCATTAGATCTTTAAATTAAATTGCTTTTTAAATAACCCCAAACGGAAAATGTTTGTAAGTAAAATGTTACAAAAGTGTATAATTGAATGCAGAATTAAATTCTGATTCCAAATATGCAAAAATGTACAGGGTATCCTTGGTCTCTTCACCCATTCTTTGTGAGTCAAGATACCAAACATACCAAACCCATAGTTTAAGAAGCTCTGTTCTAAATAGATATTATTAATGGCTTATTTACAATCCTCTACATAATCTTACCTTATCTAGAACAGCCAATTTCTGCTTTCGTAATACTTTATATCGAGAATAAACTTTTAAACCTAATTCCTTATAAAGCTGTTGACAAGTAGGACTATAAGTTTCAGACCCTTGAGCTATCTTTTTTGCTTCATCTACAATAATCTGCACAAAGTCTCTAGCAGGAATAGAACGTATATAAGGTTCTAAACTTAAAGCATTTCGTCTTGCTGTAAGTGTTGCTAAATCACGATTAAACCCTTCCAATGCTTCTTTTTCCCACATATCTATGTGGTTATCAACAGCTGCCCGATACCTACGAATCTCCTCTGTTATTTCAGATTTTGCTTCTATACTATTGACCTACACATTTAAATTTTATTAATTAAACAAATTACTATAACATCACTTGCTTACTGTGACATAGCCTAACTTTTCAGTTTCAATTTGTTGTTTTACTAGATCCTTCAACATCTTACTAGTAAAGAGTCCTTCTTTGTGTTGTGTATTTTCTTTCGATGGTAATTCCAATTGCCTATCATGATTAAGTTTATTTAATAAATGATTATTATATTGCACACTAGGTTTTTTTAAATTCATCACATATCCCGGATCATAACTCTTCATTGCTTTTAGTACCATGGCACGTTGATTACCTAAGAATACAGCTTCGTCCATAATTCTATCAAATGTAAATCCATTTTTAAATGCTTCTTTCACATGAATACGAATTTTTTTCAAGTAGTTGTCTTTGTAATTAACTCGTCCCAAACATTCAAAAATAGCTGCATAACTTTGTGCATTTAACTTAACACCTGCCTCATTGGCATATGTTATCACATCTTTAAGTTTTGTATAGTCAGATTTTGCAGCAAATCCTTTTAGTAAGCCATTATAAACATTTATATTTTTAATTGGCGGAAAGATCTTATTAGAATACTTTTTTTCTCTATTTCTATGGAACATAAGTGCATTCAGCCCCCGTTGTGGCATTTTTAAAAATGAACAGATCTCAGTATAAGCTGCAAGAGTGCGAGTAATTACTTCTTCTCGAGCAGTTTGATCTAAATGAACTGCAGGAGATTTATTTTCTTTAGTTTCATCAGCTTCCACTATTTCTATTGGTTCATCTTCCAAAGTTTCTGGTTGAAAGGTACCCAAAGAAACAGATCTAACACTAAATATTAATGAAACATTAAAAACAAATACATATAACAATTTTACTTATCAAATGTAAGCGTACCTTTCAAAATTATCCAAATTCTCATTCTCAGCAACAAATCTTTCAACATAATTTTCACTTTCACTTAGTGCTGTATTACATTCAGGTCGAGTTAAACTGCTAACTAAATCGCTGCTAAAATTATCTTTTTGTATCACATTTGCATTAGAATTATTCGTAATTACATCCACATCACTGGTCCTGTTAATTATATTACTACTATCAATATTTTCTGGAACTGTTTCGATAATTGTTGGAATATTTTCTATAATTGTTAAATTATGATAAGTATGTTCTTCAACATATTTCTCTTTTCTTAAAACTTTTAATTTGTACAATTCAGAAAGATTAAAGTCAGTCCTTGCAAAAATTTTCAAATCTGAAGGGCTTAGTTTTTTAACGGATGCTTTTTGTTCAACAGTAGATTGATTCGTAACTAAAAATAGAAGATGACAGGAATATTAAAATATAACTTTTAACAGTTCACAAACCTATCAATAATTCGGCATATTTTTTTGCATGTCTCGCTCGTTTTTTTCTCCCTTTTTTCTCTTTTAAATTTGAAATGGTATAGGTAGACTGATTTTTAACAAAAACTAAAAGGAAAGTAATCAGAATTCTGACTCATAAACAAAAATGTGATTTAGAACAACAGACAATAGTAAAATAAACATAATATGAGTTACTCACCGTTAGAAAAATTATGCAACTTTTGGCATAAACTGCAAGTTTGTTCCTTAACATTGTTGATACTTATCGATTCGTTTACTGGTAGGCTTGACAAATGTTTAAAGTAGGGTTTTCTAAATTTTAATAACCGATACATTATCACTATACAATAAGATTAATGTCTTCTAATTAATAAGCAGTACTATATAAAAAAAAAATCTTACTGTTGACATTCACGTGCTGCTTGAATATTACGCCATTTTTAACAATTTTAGCGCAAAAGGCTAAGTAGGTGCCGTAGCTTCACCGGGTTTGTCACTTAGGTAGTAATAACGCTCACAAACCATTTGTAACTTAGCTACAATTCTTGGTGTTCGCAGATCTACTGTACGATGTCGCCTAATTACAGACTGTCGCGCGCATTTCGCGGCATTTTTCTTATTTTGATTATTTCAAAATACCAGAAGTTCTTTAGTCCCTTATTATCTTTCATACAAGCACATAGAAGATTAAGTTTAGTGACTTCAATAATTTAACTCAAGGTTAGTTATCTGTCTTTTAAACAATTTATTTGTAAAGATTAATAAACATAACTTTAAAAAGATTTAATTTGTCTTTTTTTAATTGAATTATTAAAACATTTAGCACAAAGAGAAACACTGTGATTTATTTAGGTATTATCAAACGAAATTTCTAAGAATAACAGTGATTTTTTGTTTATTGATTATAAAAGGGTACAAACCAGTTAGCGATAAATAAATGCAGATTAAGTATAATTAATCTTGTACAAGTCATTATTAAAATTAGTTATTAGTAAATATGTTGTTTAACTTAGATCAACATGATTTTTTATGCTCTTATAGAAAGGGCAAATAACATAAAAAATAATTAAACTTTTCTTTCAAACGCACCGCAATTGAAGCGCACAAATAAAAAAAAACTGCATTGACTTATAAATAGAGAGGCGCCAGTTCTAAAGAAAAATCCAAACAGACACACATGATGGTTTACTCATTAAGCGTTTTAAGTACATATTATTTGTCTAATTAAGTGCACTTCTTTAAAAGCTACTGTTTGTTCCCCATTAATTGACTGTTCAGAGCAGATGCCCCTATCATTAAAAATTAGATAATAATAGAGAGATTTCATCTTTCATTATTGCTTCTGACACAATTTTTGAGCAAATATAGAAAATTTATTATTATAAGAAAAAAAAAGAAAAAGAAGAATGTAGGCACCCAACAAAATAATCTTGGGTTAAGAGTTCAAAGAGTCAATATTATCATATCCCTTATCAATTCCATAATTGATTTCTCGTTAAAGATGTCACTTTTAAAACGAAATCCTAACAAAACATGCTCATACATTTCACAAGATTTAATTTAATAATTTACAAGTTCTTTTCTTTTTGTTGTAGAGAATAATAATAATAAAAATGTGCCAGTGGTTACTGGTGATAACAATCATCTTTACTATAAACACGCAACTATTAAATGCAGCAAGACCAGTAACGTAAGTAATTTCTGTTTTGGATATTTTTGATTGGCTTTTATTATTCTTTAAGTTGCCATTATTGAAAAATAACTGCAACCATTTTTACAAAGTGGTTCAAAATAAATAAACACAGATGTGGAAAACAAGGTTGCTCTAGATGTCTAAAAATAAACTTGGTTCATTTACCCCCTACAACGCAGATGTAGTATTTTAAATCATTTCTAGTGGCTTGAAACTGAAAAATCAACCTAGTTCCTTCTACAATAAGGAACAGAAGTTGTCTTTGTTTTGCTTATTTAAGTTAGAGTGTATAATGAGAAGTTGAAAATCCCACTGCTCAGATTCTAAAATATTTAAATGTATACTAGGCGGCGCATGAGGGTTTATGATAAATTATTTCTTATTTCACATATATGTGGTAGGTGATAGTTTTGTTGGAGCTTTTTGCGCGGAAGAAAATATCATATCGGTTCATGTCGTTTCTTTAATATTTCTAATATCAAAATAGAGAAAAATTTAAAAAAATACAATAAAGAAACAAGTTAGACATAATTCCCTGAACTTATATTTTCACGTCTTACTTCTTTTAACAATAACACTAATATAGTTGCCAAATTAGGCTCTAGTTGGAAGCTTTGGGCATGAGTTAGGCGTTGAAGAAATAAGTATGATAGCGCAGATTCAGGCAGGTTGTCTTTAAAATCGGTTTCCAAACTGAGATGTATTTTAAAGGAAAAATTAACAGCAACGTATTTTTCAGTTTTTGGATTTTGTCAATATTAATGGAGCTAGGGACCCTAAAAGAAGACCCATTTTTCCACTTTATTTTGAAGACTGCTTATTCAGTTTTGTATGCTCATGTGTATCATCTTCCTGTATGACACCGCCTTACATTCGTCAGTCAATGCACTCCAGATCACTTGAATTTTTCTTTGTAATTTTCTTTTGTAAATTTCTTGAAGTTTAGCTATCATAGTATTTAGATTTGCTATTTATTTTTCTACAAAAAAGTATAGATATTTTAAGTACATGTTTAAAAAAATGCACCGTTTTCCAAAGAAACGTATAAAACCATCAGAGGTACCATCACATCTTTGAATAACATAACATATCAGTGGTACAACTGTAATTGAGTTTGATTCTTTTCATTAAACTTACGATTAATTTAAATGATTAATATGATTTTTAAAAAGATTTCCAAGACTACGTCGGCCTTTGGGTATGTAGTTAAAGAAAGAATAGGAATATTGTTAATAAGGTTTTGTCTTTTAAATGCCACAACTTTAGTTTTGTTTGGTAAGTTTATATACAGCTACCATCAAAAAGTTTTTTAGACAACTAGCTTTTTACAAGTTGTGGTGCAGAATTTACTTTCGCCAAATCGTATGAATTATTAGAAAACATGGGAAAATGAAAACCACAGCTAAAGATTGATGTTGAATATCCACCCTGTATAGCAGAAAAACTACTTGTTTAAAAAAGGTAGTATTCGGTATCAAATCCAAGATAATTCTACACTCTATCAGAAACCACGGTAACAGATTCACTGTGTTCTGTTAAAAGAATTGAGGGAAATAACGAAATATGTTTCTCGATCACTCCGTATAACATCATTTAACGTTCTTTAGCAACAAAGAGCAAAGCTTACTTCTACAAACGTGAAATACTAAAAGTTTCTTCTGTTAATACCAGGACCAGTCGAAAAGTTCGGGAAAAATTTTGTAACAAACAATTAAATAATGCCTAAACGGTTAGATTTAGCTCCCTATAATTAGTGATATATTTTTGTAATCAAAAATGAACCAGAACACTAAAATATAAAATGCCTCATTAGAAAAAGCTAGAAGCCGGTATGTTATACTTACTTTTAGGAAACACACAGATAGTTGTGTATATAACACATTCTATTCAAACGACTTTAGATACATATTACCATGATAAACAGCTATTAGAATATTCCAAGACAAATAACCCGGAAATATCTGTTTTTGGTATGTTCGTTATTCTAAACCTAAACAGTCTGCTGTATGACAAATCCAGTAGTGATAAGATTCCTCAAATACGTAAAATTCTATGCTAACATATAGCACCACGTATAACAAAAATCATATACAGGGTGTTTAATAAATTTGTCAAATATTTTAACCACTTTTAGTACTTATTGCAACGATCAAAAAAGTCTTAATCAACATGGGTCCGCAACTCAACCATTTCAAAGATATAGCACATTTTTTAATTAATGAAGACATAAGTACCTGTAATTATGTATTAAAAAACGTAAGATAATTTTAAACTACAAAGTCATTATAGCAGGTGCTCCACATGTCCCCTTTCCATTTCTAGGCAACATCGGCATCTTCTTAAGAAAGATGTTCGTACTCTTTCAAAAATCCCCGGAGTCGTATGTATTGTCTCAGAGGCATGTTCTATCCGCTCCCTCAATTCTTCTAGATTATTAATTGGTCGTGAATAGACTAAGATCTTAAATACCCCCACGCAGAAAAGTCCAACGAATTGAAATCAGGAGACCTTGGCGGCCATGCAACAGGACCCCCTCGTCCTATCCACTGATTACTAAAAGTTTCATTTAGAAAATTCCTCATTAAAAGAGGAAAATGCACAGGTGCCCCATCATGCGTAAACCGTAACTGTATTCTATTAAGGTACACTTCAGCATTTAACCGGTTAGGAAAAAAACTACTATATCTCTGAAATGGTTCAGTTGCGGACCCATGTTGATTAAGATTTTTTTTATTGTTGCAATTAATACTATAAGTGGCTAAAATGCTCGACAAAATTTTTCAAACGCCTTGTATATGATGATAAAACATTTAGTATTTATACAAGAAAAACAATTGAAGATAGTTTAAACAATAATTATATCATATCCTTAAAGCTTATACCTAACCAAAGAGAGAGTCCATCTAGTGGTGTGACTGAATAGTAACGATCTAGATTGCATTCGAGAGGTAATAATTATAATTTATTAAGTTTTTCCGTAGTTTTCCTTAATAACTTATGTATACCGAAATACTAATTTCCACGGAATTTAATAGCCTTTTATTAGAAAAAAGATCTTATTCCATCCTTACCTTCGTCCTTCCTAAAATTCCCATTTTTAACTAATAAGTACCCCCGAACTCTTAAAGCAACCACTCACAATGGTGTAATGAAGTATAATAACTTTCTTTTCATTTAAAGAGAATACCATGTAGTTATGGTTTTCCATTCCGAAGATACAGCACAAAACATTTCATTTGTAGTTTTATCCTGGTTTTGCCGAAGTGAGAGAAAACAATAGTAAATCAGATAAAAGTTGTAAAGTTAAGGAAAATTCATGCTATAAATACATATGTAAAATGAGAATCTGTAGATATTTGGGCAACACCCTCGGTTCTTGCATGTTTTTCAATTTAAAATACAATATCGTACATGCAAAACAATCGCCTTTTGTTTTCAATCGCATTCTTCGTTAATAAACTTGTTCTACATAACCAAAATCTTATTAATCTTCCTCTGTTCTGCTGCCTGCTCTAACCTGAATTACAGAGACGGCGGCAGGTTTTGGTGCAAGTTTCGATCCCTTACGGGGCAACATTGCCCGAAAGTTAATTATCTCGATCATCACGGTGATGAAATCGATCTCTTTGCCGACACACTCTAGAATAGCCACCAACCCCTACGGACCCATTTTTCCACAACCGCCATTCCACCGAGTCAACGAACAGATCGAAAACATGTATGAAATCCACCCCCTGGTGATGGTTCCCCTCCACTACCTCCCGAGCCGCCGCCCCCAGACATCATTGTTTGACGACGACCGCCATTTCTATCGGCAGAAATTCCGCCCCTGGCGAAGACATCATCACCAGAAAGCTCTGCGTCACCTTCCACTATCCGCCACCATATTACACACTTTCATCTTTAACAGTTGTCTCCTAAGAGGATATTTTCCTTCTTCGTGAAAAACCGCTACCGTCGTCATAATTCCCAAACCCAACAAACAAGCCTCCGACTCATCGTCTTACAGACCAATCGCCCTCCTAAACGTCATCGGCAAGATCTTCGAGAGAATCCTTACAGATTGACTCACAGAATTTCTTTCTGATAATAATACCATCCCCAATCATCAGTTCAACTTCAGACCTCATTTTCGTTCTTCACTCCGACGCCAGTAGTGCAATCAACTACGGGCACTGCGTTATCGGCACCTTCCTAAATATCGAACGTGCTTTCGATAAAGTCTGGCGCGAAGCACTTCTTCTAAAACTTATTTGTGTCAACGTCCGCCTAATAAACCGTTTTTATCTCATCGTTAACATAAAGTCCGAGTCGATCAAAACCTTTCTAGGACATTTACCTCATCGCGGGAAACCCTCAAGGGTCAATCCTTTCATCGATTTTATATCTCCTGTACTACCATGACATTCCCAAACCTCAACACCCCAATGGTCGCATGGTCCAGTACGCGGATGACACCGCCCTTTGGTCGTCAGCCGGGACCACTGCCACCGCTTCCAGCATCCTCTCCCGAGAACTCTCTCGGCTGGAGGTTCGGTTCCGGCGGTGTACAGTCCCAATCCAATCAAAATTCTCTTTCGGCACAAAAACCTCTCACAAACCCCTCGACTCAAACCAAATAATAACAGCTTTCCCTCGAGATTTCCCCTCGGGTCAAATATCTAGGAATTACATTTTCTTCCATCCTTAATTGGTCGGAGAAAACGCGTCTGAATTAGTTCAGCAGCGTAGCGGTGTCCTCTCCAAGCTCCGCGGTGACATTTCAGGCTGTCATCCTCGTACTCTTCACCATACTTACATAGTATAAAACCTTCATCAGACCAATTATCGATTACAGATTCACTTGTTCCTCCACCGCCCCTAGTCATCTTATCAATCGACTCCGGACCAAGGAAAGTACCGTCTGACAATTTCCCGTATCATTTACAAAAAAAGAGCATTCATCTGAAAAACACACATTAAAGAGAACATCTGGATTAATCGTCGCTCGTTCACTTATGAGCTCACAGAACTGCAAACGACCGACGGTCAAAATCGTCTTCATTAAGTTCTTGTAGCAACTGAATCTTGTATGGGCAAAACTTGTGGTGTTTTAAAATTCGTTGAATACTAGTTCTATTAACACCAAATACAGCAGCCAATTACCTCGTATTCAACGTAGGATCAGCAGCAATTTCGAACAGAGTTCTCAGCATTTCTCTTTTTATTAACCACGGGTCCTGTTTTCTGGAATTTTGCAACTAACTCTAAAACATACTTGCATCCTATGTACATGTTTATTTGCATGTCGTTTTTTATTATTTCCAAAGAAAAGTGCTATCATTTCAATCCTTTTTGTAATCGAGTAACCTATAATGTAAGTTTTTCTTAATTTACAACAAATACTAGAAAATTCACTTGCCGCCCACACTAGGAAAATAAAAAATAAACATGACAGACTTGTCTAGAGTAGATGCAAGATTGTCAGATTAAATGAGAACAAATGGTAAATGTAAAAATCTGAAGATCATGAAGCCTTTTATGTTTTAGATTTTACCCTGTATTTTCCAAAAAAATCAACCGAATTCAAAAATTTAAAAGGGGCAATACGGAGGATTGAAAGGCGTTTCTAATGATGTGCCACTTGAACCCCATTCCCATTAGAAATCTCTTAGGGGTTAACCCCCCCCCCCCAGGGGGTTGAAGTCTAGGGATCGAATTGTACGTCAAAAAATGTCCCCCTCTCAATACAAATCGACGTGCTTTTGTGTTTTTTCAAAAACTTATTTTTGTGGGAGTTATTCAGTCTGTTTCGTTTTCGTTGGGCCACCCTGTATAATCTCCAAAATAAACAATTTTTCTACTGCAGTCTGCAAAATTCTTTCAGTTAATCGGCTTTAAGACAATCTGTTGTTTAGTATTTAACACGATAAAAACAAGTATAAGCTAAAATATATTTTTTAAGTTCAAAACTAATTCGATAAAATTATTTTGATACTTATTTATTTACTTTTTTGATGAACAAAGAAACAAGAAAAACCGAATTTTGCTACAAGCAAACAAGGATAAAATCGATGTTGGTTAATAACTCCCCGATTTAGATTTGAAGTTTTCTATAAATAATTTGTTTAATATCTGAATGTTCTTATTGTTGTAATAATTATTAGAGTTATATTTTTTCCAGTCTGGAGGTTATTAGTGTTATTACTGTTTTACATATCGTATAATAAATTATCTCAGGATTTTGTAAGATTATTGTGCTATTTAGATCGATATTCTTAAAAACAATAATGTTTCTGTTTAAGGTTTTTCTTTGGTGATATTTACAATAACCAACAGAATCGATTCTTAGCCTACCTGTTTCAGTTAGTTGTAAGACACTTTTTTGAGTACAAGTATACCTACCTAGAGTACTGCATCACGTATTACCACGCAGGGAGATCACACCACCGTAATACCAATTACATATTTTTATAAGAGTTTAAAGAAAGAAAGTGATAATATTGATAAATTGGATTGCTCTAAATAACTTGTGATTAAATTTGGAATACAAAGATTGATGTTTACATGTTTTGAGTTATTAAATTGCACTTGTCAAGATTAGTTATTGTATGTTGTAACATATTTAGTATAAACTATCAAGTATATCATCAAAGATAATTAATTATTAAGGAAAGTTGTACTGGTCGATGATCTGTACATCAGTACTATTTGGCTTGACTTGTATCCTTTTTGTAGACGACTATAAAAATCTATAACATAGTATAGTAACAGGCATACAAAAGATTCCATGTGAATACCATACTTTGGTTTCGAAAGTATCAATCAAACAAGAATTATTAATAAATAAATTGAAGAAGTAATGTATACTCAAGGCTCACTTTTATAAGGAGCTTGTGTAGTCTACCGAAGAAGCTCCTTATGAAAGTGAGCATAACGCTGAGAATATATTGTAATTGAACAATGGCACGGTCTAATTGCGAAAGGCGGCAATTTATTATTAATGATTCAAAGTCGGTTTCATTTAAGAAATTATTAATTCAATTTTAAAATAATGAAATTTTGCAAAATTCAGTTTTACTCTAAAAAGACGCATCATACGAAAAAGATACAACTTTTGTCAGATTATACGTAGGCTTTGAAAATAAGTCATTTGTCTTTTCACCTGGTGTAGCACATCTTTTTTTTAAATAAGAGGTTTATACTTTCCCGACACCTTCATCACTAACGAAGAACTTGGTTATGAGTACATACTTGTAAAACAATAGATGTATTAAGATAACAACTATTTTGATATAGTAAAACTTTGTTTTTCGAGATATTAGAAAAATGTGCAGTTTTAAACTAAACTCTAACATCTTGCATTTTAGAAAAGCGATTGGTGCGTTTCCAGATGCAGTTTCTGTAATCTTTTTGTTATGTTGATGAGTACTACATGATACACAAGTATTGGTATATATTTCCCAAACATTCTGAACTTAACCTATTTTAATGCAACCGCTGCTAAAATACTTTTTATGATGGATACAAAAAGTATTTCTTACTTTAGCCAATAGCTGATCTTCCACATGAGGGTCCAATTTTCTTGAAACAATCTACAGAGTGTACCAATGGTTTGTATTGAAAGAACAACGTTGCAATTTGCAAAACTGTCAAAAACTGTTACCCAGAAACTACATTGTCAGCAACTATTTTCGATGATACAGGTTGCTGAATAAGGGAATGACATGTATATCCTAAATTTTTCTAAATGAGACACCCTATAATATGTTGATATGATATGATCGGTCCTAGCATTATAATTGAATTTTCTTATATCATAATTTGAATTAATCTTCGGTCTTTAGAAACTATTATTTGTTTTAACAAGAAACCTTTCTTCTACAGAGCGACCGAAAAATGCATTTCACTAAATGTCTTATACGGCGTGTATAAGATAGTATTCTTTTATCTTCTTTTTATTGCCGATTACTTTAATACAGGGTGTCT
Organism: Ignelater luminosus; assembly: GCA_011009095.1. Classification (NCBI taxonomy): domain Eukaryota; kingdom Metazoa; phylum Arthropoda; class Insecta; order Coleoptera; family Elateridae; genus Ignelater; species Ignelater luminosus. Next base: position 447,421 of record VTPC01090436.1, on the reverse strand, counting down.
CCAAAAGGTTGGGACATAGCTTAACTGCAGACTACTGGGATAAAAATAAGAAGATTTAACCCAACTTACCTATATCCAAAATCGTCTTGTAAAGTCGGTACAAGGGGTGAAAGATTTTTGAAAAAAAAAATCAATAAACTAGTAGGCTTTGATCGATTTTTATAATTTCTGGTATGGCATGTTTTGTGATTATAAGGCACGTTTCGAGATGGTTTTGCTCTTCATCAGTAAGTTGTAAGTGTATTAAACAAAAATGTCGCAATACAAATTTGGCATAACGAATTCATTATACGCACCTACGGTCCTGGTCAACTTCATTCTTTAATCTGCTGTTGAGAGTTTTTCCTTTCTATTTTCTTTAAAATACGGTCGTACCAAAAAATATTGTATACAGGGTGGCTCAACGAAAACGAAACAGACCGTATAACTCCCATAAAAATAATTTTTTGAAAAAACGCAAAAACACGTCGATTTGTTTTGAGAGGGGGATATTTTTTGACATACCTTAAATTTTAACCCTCTAGAGGGGAGGCGTCAACCTCTCAGAGATTTCTAATGGGAAAGGGTTCAAGTGGTACATCATTAGAAACGTCTTTCAGTTCTCCATATTGCCCCATTTCAATTTTTAAAGTTGGTCGATTTGTTTGAAAGGTACAGCGTGTGAAATCTAAAACACAGAAGCGTTTCATAATCTTCAAGTTTTTACAATTGACATTATTGTTCTCGTTTAATTTGACGAACTTGTATCTACCCTACACAAGTCTGTCATGTTTATTTTATATTTTCCTAGTGTGGGCGGCAAGTGATTTTTCTAGTATTTGTTGTCAGAGCTGGGTAAGTACATCACAAATGTACTTGAAAAGCCATAAATAAATCCTTTTTTTGTACTTGTACTTGTACTTAAGTACATTCTATCGGTAATGTACTTTGTACTTATAAATCCAAAGTTTGATTAGTACTTGTACTTAGTACTTAAATACATCTGACCCAGTATATTCAAGTACAAGTACAAGTAAATCTGTTTCAACTGAAATTTTTCTTTTTTTTTCGTGTATCCATGTTAAATTAATAAACAAAACCCATGCCAAATTTAAAGTTCTTTATTAATTTTATTTAACATTGTCGATGTTTTATCCTTAGGTTTAGTAAAATTCCTTATGTAAGTATATGCTGAAGAGCCTAGTTCCGTTTCTTTTGTTTTTTAAATTGAATTTTACATTGGGAAAAGTTTTTTATATTTTATTTTTCATTATGAAAATAACACCAAAGTTAATATTAACTAACTAAAAATTTATATTGTGGCTAGGCTAAAGACATTCATCATTTTTATTATAATTTTTATACTGCTTACGTAACCAAGAGAAAATAAATTTTAAAAAGTACTTGGAAAAGTACTTATAAGTTAGGAAATAAGTACATTTTATCCGTATTTAAGTACTTTTGTATTTAAATACTTTTCTTTTTTAAAGTACTTAGTACTTGTACTTAAGTCGTACACAAAAATGTACTTTGTACTTAAGTACATTTATGATGTACTTACTCAGCTCTGTTTGTTGTTGTTGTTGTAAATTGAGAAATACTTACATTTTGCGTTACTTGATTGCAGAAAGAGTTAAAATGATTGCACTTGTCTTTGGAAATAATAATAACAACAACAACAAATGCCCTCAAAGTTTATTAAAAAATTCTTATTTTTTTCAAGTAACTCGAAAACGCTTTGTTCGACTTGAATAAGATGTAAATATCCCTAATAAATAATTGAAATTCAATCTCGGTGGGACCAATGTACCCTTTTTTAAGTAAAGAAAAACTACGCCACTGAGTTTTAAGCATAAATTGGTATTAAAACTTGATTTGACATCTAATGTCTAAGAAAAAGTTATTCAGGTAATTTTTCTTTTCTCCTTTTGGTTTTCTAGTAAATCGCATTTAATGACTGTAATGTGATCTATGGAATATAGAAGGGTGGGATGATAATTAGCTAACCTCCGAAGAAATGGCGTTGCTATGCATTCAATCTATATACCATTGTAAATTTACAGCCAATGTTCCCTCTAAGGTGTGCAATAGTGCGCGCGCACAGCGTTTAAAAAATTAGCTACCAAAGATAATACATTTGCGCACAGTAATATTCAAATTCAAAAAGATTTATTTTTCTTTGCTGACGCACCAACAATCAGACTGCGTATGGCGTACGTGTTTGCCCCCATTCTGTTTATGCAACATTGTTGCATGTTGTCGTCTTCTTGGAACTATCAGCTGATATCGTACGAAACGAATTTGAAATGGCGCATAAATTACTTCGATTTTACAAAAATTGCACAGACGAAGAAAAATGCGCACTATAGTTGGTGAAAATTAGAGGAAACATTGCTTATAACCTTCATTTGTTTACTGAAACAATATAAAATGTATCTGTCAAATCGTTTGTTGTCAGTCGCTATTCAAAATAAACGTGTTTGTAGTGTGTTTCACAACGGAAAATATTGAACATGCTGTCATTAGATTTTTGCATATCAAAGAACTGAAAGGTGCAGAAATCTTTGAGAAAATGCCAAATGTATTGAGTGAAAGGGCCATTGTTAAGAACTGTGTGAACAGATGAACAACGCTCTGGACGACCAAGAAGTGTCACAACACTAGAAATAGTTACAAAACTCCATGATATGGTTTTGCAGGACAGACGACTAAAATTGTCTGAAATGGCTAATACCTCCGGCATTTCAAAAGAGCCAGTGTTCAATATTTTAAGTAAGGAATTATGTATGAAAATGCTCTCCGCAAGATGGGTACCGCGTTTACTTACGGCGAATCAAAAACGACTTCGTGTACAAATGTCACAAGAATGTTTGAACTGTTTTAAGAGAAATCCATCTGATCTTGTGCGTCGACTTTTCACCACCGACGTAACCTGGATCCATCACCAAAACCCTGAAACAAAATTACAGTCGAAGCAGTGGACTGAATCTGGTTGTTAAGCTCCAAAGAAGGCCATGGCTATTAAATCTGGGATGCAAAAGGGATACTGACGATCGACTATCTCCGAAAGGGGAAAACGATAAATGGGGAATACTATGCCAATCTTTTAGACCGATTACATCAGAATATTCGTAAAAAAAGACCGGGATTAACTCGTAAGAAGATTATTTTTCATCAAAATAATGCACGTGCTTCCACTGGTGTAGCTGCAATGGACAAGATCAAGGAATTAAAGTATGATTTATTTCCAAACCGTATTTCCCTGATTTGGGTTTCTCTATTCTCTAATCTATGTTTTTCTCGGTGGAAAAGAAATTTCTAGAAGTCAAGACCGCTGTCGAAGCCTATTTTGCAGGCCTTGAGTAAAACGCCTTCCGTGATAGAATCAAAGCTTTGGAACATCGCTGGACAAAATGCATGAGATTATGTTAAAAAATAAAAATGTTTTCTTTGTTGGGCTAAGTAATTATCATCTGACCCTTGTATTAATTTAACCATTAAAATGCAACAACACAAGATGGTAGTCATTTTAAACATTCTTGTAAAGCTATTCATGTGCTTTTCCAGATTTAAATGCTCGGTAGTGATGGTTTTGTCTTTCATTAGTTAGATAAATGTTCCGCATAAGTATCTTTAAGTGCAATTTACTAAAAGACGAAAATAAAAGAAGAATTACTAGAATAACTTTTTTTCAGAAACTGAACGCCAAATCAATTTTTTTATAAATTGTATTCAAAAGCCAGTGGTGTAGTTTTTTCACCTAAAACCGGGGGGTACTCGCCCCTAAAACAAAGTCACTGAAATCTATTTTCAAATGTTTTTCTACATGGTCTAATGTTTCTAACATGGTGATATTTACATAGCAAATCTTATTAAAATCGGACAGGGTGTTTTCCAGTTATTTGAGCAAAATCAAAAGTTTTTAACAAACTTTGAGGATCTCCTTACGGGCAAACGAACCATTTTGGCATAATAGGTAAGTTTGACCCAATTCACTTATTTTGACTTCATGAATCTATGGTAGCTCTATGCCCACGATTTTTTGGACACTCTGTATAATACTCATTATAAGAAACAAAAGCTAATTTACATTTGATTGTCTAAAGAATAATTAAACTGGTTTTCACTTTTCAGAAACGAAGACATTCGCGATGCAATCTTATCGGTAGTCAACATGATTCGTTCTACAGGAGATAAACTAGAAAGACATGAATACAGAGAGAGAACTCTCGGCGATCAATTAAAGAAAGCTCTGACAACAATCGATAAGCGTCAACGACTTATGGATCCAATAAAAGGAACACTTGGTCGCTTGGATGAACGTTTAGCAACTGTCGAAACAATTTTAATGCAAAAAGATGAACGAGAGAGGATACAAATGCAGAAAACATTTGATATGGTCGAGCAGATTCATCGTAGTTTACCACAATTATTTGAAACACTTAAGAATGATATAATTACGTCCGTAAGTTTAAAAAGTCTAGGAGAAAACAGGATTTAAATTGTATATTATTTTTAGTTTCCCAAAGATGAAGCAAAGCCAAACTTACCTCCACCAGATACTCCATTAAAGAGTGATCTACAAAAACTGCAAAAGGAAATTGAGACTAAAATTGATACTGCATCGAGCAATGCTTTTAAAGATATTGAGGGGCAACTTACTAAAATATGGGAAGAGAATAAAAAAAATAATAAGCTTCATGAGCATGCTTCTTCAAACTTAGAAGACGTAAAGCGCCACATTAATAATAGCGAACAAGTTTTAGAAAAATATGAAAACAAGCTTGCTGAATACAATAATAGAATTGATGTTTTGCCTTCAAATGACAAAGCTCAAGATGATATGCACGTAAATATACTCCAAGGTACGTAACATATTCACTTTTATAAATCCATTCGAGTGCGGAAACAAATCCTTTTTAGCTTTAGATGTCCAGAAAAGTACATCAGAACAGATTCTTGCCGATGTTAAAGCCATTTCTAGTAAAGTACAAAAGATTCCTGAAAGCTCCGATATTGAACTTATTAGGAATGACACTTTCAAGTCTGTGGAAGAATTAAAATATGAAGTAATACACCAAGCTGGAAAAACAATTAGCCTTGTTGATGGAAAATACAAAGAATTACAAAATAAAACTGACGAAACTAATAAAAATCTGCAAACATCCCTTAACCAAGTAGGTGAAATGATGGAAATTCTTACTGGAAACGTTGCTACTAGTTTTGAACAGTTACGAACCGAAGTACGAGCTTTAGGTAAATTGGAACAAGTTATGGTACAAACGGCTGATGGTGTAATTGATACAAAACGCCGTGTTGAGTATGGAGTACATCAAATACTACTAGAAGTTGGTGATTTAATTAAAACGCATTCAAAAGAAACGAATGCAACAATAAATGAAAGGTAAATATGCATGAAATCTTAAATGATCCGTTCACTATAGAAAATTTTAGGTTTGACAATTTTGAATTATCCGTACTGGATACAGAGAATGGAGCACTTGCAAATATAAGTTCAAAAATAAGTAGCGAAATTGATCAAGTATGGAGACAAATTGGTATAATGCATCAGCAAATGAGTGCCAGTACTGATACTCTAGATAAATTACAAAACCAAACAGATTCGTACGTCAATGGTTCTGTGAACACTATGGACGCAATGCGTAGCAAGGTATATATCAATTTTAGATAATATTCCATTGCAATGCAATACAATATAATTAATGTTTTAGGTTGCACAAATCACAAGTAGAATGTTAGAAGTAGATGATAATCTAAATTACTTATTGGGAAGATTGTCTTTGATAACACAAGAATTCAATCAAATTAAATCAGGATTGGGTCAAGCACTAGATGAAATTAAAGACAGCTTTAATGCTGTTCAAAAGAAATTAAAAGATGCTGGACCAGGACCACACCAAATATCTTCTAACGAAATTGATGCAAACAGTACAAATAAGAAATAGTATATAACCATATAAAAGTTAGTCATATCATTTGTTAATGTTAGTGTAACGTGTAAGTTTAATAAGACGATATAATTAGAAGTGAAAGGAAATCTAACCAATTTAGTATTTTTTGATTTCAATGATTAACACGAAACTTCAATAATAAAACCGTAGATAACGACCAAACCTAATATTAATTGATTGATATAATATTATAATAGATACGTAGTTTAATAAAAAATAGGTAATGGTATACTCTGCATTTATAAGTTATAACGAATCTGTATTATTTGTGATACTAAAAATAAAAAAATAATATGAAGGTTCTTAGTGTATCAAATGAAGTTTTAAAACTGAAGACCATAAGAGCATCTAAATAATGAAGGTTTGTACCGGGACATCGAATATGATCACAATCCAAGTGACCACGAAATTTACTGTTGGTTAGGCAACATATCTTGCACTATTGGCAGCTCTATTGTAATAGAAATAATGTAGTTCTCCAGTGTTTTCTAAAATCGTAGTTCTATTTTTTCTGGTTTCAGAATTTGGAAAATTGAAAAGCAATTGCTTGTACGGATGCAGAATTTTTTTCTCTACGAAAAACCTAATTATACTTTGCTTCTAAAATAATTGCGGGAGAAAATCATTGGACATTACAGATTTAGTATTGTAAATCCTATGCTGCGTCGGACAAGTCACCACCCGGTATAGGATATTATATATATACCCCTGAAGTAGACGTATTTAAACTTAGTAAGAACCCGTTAAAATCGAAAAAAAGGGAATTTAAGAAGATATCCCACATCAGCAAATACTTTATTTGTACTAAATTAAAGACAACTACAGTAAAATTTTACAAATTACAGAAAAATTACAAATTACATTCACTAAATCATATGAGTAGAAAATGTATTACAACAATATTTCACATTTAATGCAATAAACAATTTAAAATACAAAAAGTAAATAAAATTTACCCCAGATGATTTAAAAGTGCTATTACAAAACCTTTTATCGTTTCCTTTTGATAATTATATAAGGACAAAATTAAATAAAGTGGCTTAACTACATCTAATTCTTCAACGATAATTTTCGCTGCATCTGTGAAACCTCCACATTCTTTAACGACAGAAACAGAAAAATTAACTCCAGGCCATCCTCTGATGTAGATTCTTCAATAGTAATGATAGTAATCTTACCAGCACCAATTTCACCTGCTGGTTGCATTGCGCTTCCTTCTAAAGACTCCTTTAATAAAGCTTTCGGTATTTCTTTGTACTCCATTTCTTATTATTTTGTATAACGTACGAATAGTTATGAAGGTTATTCGTTATTAAATTTTATTCAAGTTGTTACAGGTTATTGGGTTAGTACCGGTCTACACAAATTAACTAATGGTGTTTTACATCACAACAAATGAATTTTTGGTACCAAATGTATTAACTAGTTTTAGTATTGATAATAAGAAAAGAGATTTTTTTAGTCATAAAAACCATTGAATGGAAAAATATCATGCCTTATAGGCTGGGCGATCGAAAAATATGATTTTAGATAGAGTTTTATCAAATATAAACCAAACCTTGCTCTAAGATCTATCTCTCCGTAACATTCTTCGCATAATCTTAGACTAAAAGCTTTTTAAGGTTGAGTCAAAGATTACGAAGTCTTTTCTTCATTAATTCAAGCTCCAAACATCTGCTTACTCAACCTAAAAAGTGTCTATCTTGCTGTAGAAAGTAGCTACGGTTGCGTTTTCATGTAATAATTTTCAACATGACAAGAGTAAATCTTAAAATACATGACTAACAAGATGTGCAATGATATCAAAATTAAGTAAAGGAGATTTCTTCTTGCTAGAGTGTTGGATTTGCAAACTCATCTTTTTCTTGTCAAGTCTTTGCTTGAAGGTTAGGAGTTCTATTTGAGATAGTAGAACTTTGGCTTTCACGTTTCCTTGTTGAACAAGTAGATTGACTTGAATCCTCCGATCATCCATTCTCCTGATTATCAGGTCCAACGTTGTTTAACTTAGCTTAGCGATGGATTCATCGCAGTGTACTGCCCGAGTAACTTATCGATGTTTTAAAGAAGATTTCGTTTCGTGTATTCTTCTTCTTCTTGCTATTTACTTTTGCGTCTTCATCGTTACTAAGAGCTACTTTTCCAAGTTCCATTGCAATGACATCACTAAAGTTTTTATCAAATACGGGTACAAGAACGTTACTTTTAATTTCCACATCATTGACTTGCTGCTCAGGGAGTAATCCGTGGTCTTCTTGATGGGGTCCGGATGTAGTTTTCCATCTACTTTTTAGCAGTTTTTAGGATGAAAACAGAATGGCATTTCACATTATAAGGAACCATCCTAGACGCTAGGTTCTAATTTATAGCAAAAAAAGGTTGGATATAGGATAATGTCAATCAGCCTTTTAAAAAGTAGGCGTCGAGACCATGACCTTGTAGGTTTCTCAGAATTCGACGTCACTCTGCTTGCTATGTTACGGAATATTCAGCAAAGACATCTTTCGTTATGACTATGAAACTTATGGATAGATCTAAAAATGCTCTGCATTTGTGTGCGTTACCCGCCTTATCAAATATAAAAATATGACTGCTGTAACAAGCAACACTTGTGAATTTAATTGCCTTTCGCGACAATAAAAAGAACCTTGCAAAGTTGATGGATGAGATTCTGGTGTTTCAGAGATAGGTTCGTTGTTCGTTTCTTTCTTTGTTTACTTTATTATCAAAATGCAATCATTGAAAAAAGAAAAACATTCTCTACCAAGTGAGTACAATAAAAAGATACCTTTCCATTAAAAAAAATTGAAGCGGTATTCGTTACGCTTTTGTTTTTTTAAAAAACAGTTATCTAAACACTAAACAACTTTTATAGGAAACATTTTTCCATAAAATGTATGCTTACTGAGATATACGAGGGTGGTCTGAAAAGTTTCCGACCTAACAAAGATACAAGACATTTTTTCTGAAAATTTTTTTTTATTTTTCAACATAGTCTCCTTGTAACTCTACACACTTCTCCCAGCGATGCTCCCATCTCTGTAACCCGTCCAAATAGTACTCGGCATTTTTCTCTGCAAAATAATTGTTCACGAAGGTGATTGCCTCTTCATTTGACGAAAATCTTTGTCCTACGAGCGCAATTTTTAGATGAGGGAACAAAAAGAAGTCGCTTGGGGCTAGATCTGGTGAGTAAGGCGGATGGTCAAGCAGTTCAAACCGTAATTCGTGGATTTTCGCCATGGCAACCGCTGAGGTGTGAGACGGTGCGTTGTCTTGGTGAAACAGGATTTTCTTTTTCTGCCTTCAGCTTGTCAAGTAATGATGCATAGTATGCTCCTGTAATGGTTTTTCCTTTTTGAAGATAATCGATTAAAATAACTCCATGACTATCCCAAAAAACAGTCGCCATCACTTTCCCAGCCGAAAAAACAGTTTTTGCTTTTTTTGGAGCCGGTTCCCCCTTTGCAGTCCACTGTTGGGACTGTACTTTTGTTTCGGGCGTATAATTGTGTATCCAAGTTTCATCTACAGTAATTAATCGGCGCCAAAACTCGGATTTATTTCGCCTAAACTGAGCCAAAAGAGCGTTGGAAATATTCATTTGAACACGTTTTTGGTCTAACGTGAGCAAACGCGGCACCCAACGCGCGGACAGCTTTCTCATGCCTAAATGTTGATTTAATATGTAAAAAACACGTTCTTTTGACATGTTCATAACCTCTGCTATCTCTCTCACTTTAATTCGGCGGTCATCTAGCACCATCTGGTGAACTTTGGCGATGTTTTCGTCGGTAGTTGCAGTTTTTGGACGACCCGAACGTTCATCGTCTCCCAAGCTCTTACGGCCACGTTTAAATTCAGCAGCCCAAAATTTCACTGTGGTAAATGATGGTGCAGAGTCCACATACACAGAATCTAACTCATCTTTTATTTGCGAAGGCGTATTGCCTTTCAAAAACAAATATTTAATGACAGCTCGATACTCGATTTTGTCCATTTTCACAAAAAAACTCACATCAACTCACTCAAACGACTGTTACATAAAAACTGCGCGTCCAAAATGGCTGAAACTTTGGTGAGTAACTGTCAACAGATGAACAACGAAATTCAGTAGCTTTTATTTACGAGTGCTGCCATATTCACGTTGAGGTCGGAAACTTTTCAGACCACCTTCGTATAGGATATTCCATACTTTTCGAAAAGTAAACGACGAGCTAAACAAACTGTTTTATACAGTATACCATGGCACTAAAGAAGTTTCAATCGCTGAGTCAACGGTATTATTCAAAGGGAGAACATCACTGAAGCGGTGTAATCCAAATCCATAAAGAGGGGCTATAAATTATGGTATATGACAGACCAAAAGGGTTACAGTCTAAAATCTGATATTTATCAGGGAAAGTATTCCAAGTGGAATGAAAAATATCCAAATTTTGGGTTAGAAGAGCTGTCCGGAAAAAGAATTTGGAAAACAGAATGATATTCTTCGATAATTTTTTCATATCGATATTGTCATTAGAAAAAATGAACATGTTTTGGCACGTGGCACAATATATGTAGTCTCTAAGAAAAGGAGGTCCGAAGAATCTGAAAATGATGAAAAAAGAGTATGAAAGGGGAAGATCTTGAGTTTTGCAGATCAAGCACAGATGTACAGTCAACTCATAAAGTAATGTCGCAAAATGATTTACATTTTGATATTTAATATCTGAATTCATTACAATTGTTTCATAGGTAAGTATTAACTTGATAAACTTATTTTGATTAATCGATTACTATTTATAAAATGCAAAATTTTTCATTAATAAGAAACTAAACACTAAGATATAAAACATTTTGCGACATTACTTTATGAGTTGACTGTGCGATAAGTTATTATAAATGGATAGACCGGAAAACTATACATCTAGCTTCTAACTAGCATGGAAGTGAAACCACTTCCAAAGAAAGAAAGGTCAAAAATAGTTCCTCTCAGGAAGTTAATTGCCAATTAGTAATAAAAGACTGCGACTCCCACATAGGAGGTGTAGACTTAGCTTGGCTAGCTTAGAAACATATTATAATGTTGTCCGCAGGTCACGGAAATGGTGGAGTAGACTATGGTAGGAACTTATGGACATTGCTTTTGTAAATTCATATGTTATCTATAATAAACTTAATGAGGAAATAATATCACTGCTTGAATTCAGAAGAAAGCTAGCACAAGGTCTAATCAGTTCAGTATTGTCGAAAAAAAATATTCCGTTGTGAAAGAAACGTAGGAAATACAACTGTAGTGTCTGTGATGAGGTATGCCTGAGTAAGACCTTTTGTTGGAAATAATATGTTATGGGATTTAAAATTAATTTAAGAATGTTACGCAATAGTTAAAAATTTCCTTGAAAAGATATATTTGTTAGTTACCCTAAGAAGCTTTTGTGAGATTTTCAAGAGAACGTGAAGTCATTCTTCTAGGTAGGAGTTCCAGCATTAGCGCACTTTTAAGAAAAGGACCAGCCTATAGTGATTAACCACTATACGCTAACAACCCCTTGTCATAAGTGGTAACAACAAAGTTATAAAAAGGAAAGAATTATGGTTTGAGGTAGTAGTTCTATACAGTTTGTCCTAAATTCATGGCTCACCATTGAGATTTCGGGAATCTCAAGAATTACGGAATTGGTTAAATTAGAAAAAAGTTGCCTATTTTAGAACTCAGTTTACTGATGTTCTTGTTTTTTCAAAAAAAAGCTCACAGCTTACTAGATATTCGCTAAAAACATAATTATCGGATTTTCTCTACAGTAGAATATCTCAGGAACGAGCAGATAGAAAACAACGACAAAGAGAGGTTTTCGAGAATTGGCTTCAGAACACAAAAAAGTTATTTTCGCGATCGTCGTTTGTTTCAGTTCGGCGGTGGAACGTAAAGGCATTTTTTAAATAAAATGCTTTGATTTGCATATTGCTGAATAATATATTTTAAATACCTTTCAGTAATATAAGATTTGACTTAGTTATTATTTTGGTTTGCCAAGTTATGAAGTGAAAACCATTTTCATTGTAGTGTGCCATGACATCAAACCCATGAAAATCGTGGATTTTTATCAAATAAATTGTATTTGTTATATAACAATTGCTAAACCGAAAATTTTTAAGATGTTTTACCCGTCATTTAACAACTACTGGCTAGCTGCCTATTGATGTATTTGATACTATAGGGTTTTCCAATAAGAGGTGTTATTTTGAATAGCCCGCTATTTCGGTAGATGTCACTTTTGAAGCTATCATTTTTTGACATTTGACAAGTAGAAACTACGCCATTAATAAATATGAAACGATACACGCTTCAACAACGCATTGAAATTATTAAAATTCACTATAAAAATGGTGAAAATTTGGCAGAGACGGTTCGTAAAACTCGAACATTTTTGGGTCACCGTGAAGCACCTTGTCGGACCGCAATACAGAAATTGGTGAAAAAATTCGAGCTCTTGGGACAAGTTAGTGATGTGAAGAATAAAACCCGTGCACGTCGCTCAAGAACAGCCGAGAATATTGCTGTTGTAGCCGAAAGTGTTAAAGAAAACCCAGGTTTGTCCATTCCTCGTCGTTCTTTGGAATTAGCCATTCCACAAACGTCATTACACCGTATTTTGCATAAAGATTTGGGTCTTAAGGCTTATAAAGTCCAGTTAACACAAGAACTCAAGCCGGCCGATCATCAACAACGTCGTGTCTTTGCTGATTGGGTCGTTGAAATGCATGAAAATGATCCAGAATTCCATCGAAAAATCATCTTGAGTGATGAGGCCCATTTCCACCTCGGTGGCTTCGTCAACAAGCAAAATTGTCGGATCTGGGGCTCAGAAAATCCAAGAGTTATTGTTGAAAAGTCTCTCTATCCTCAACGTGTGACTGTTTGGTGTGGTTTATGGTCCGGCGGAGTCATTGGACCTTACTTTTTCGAAAATGAGGCTGGAGCAACAGTTACGGTGACTGGATTGCGCTATCGAGAGATGATTAACGATTTTTTATGGCCGGAATTGGATGGTATTGATCTGGACAACGTTTACTTTCAACAAGACGGCGCTACGTGCCACACAAGCAACGAAACCATTGATCTTTTACGGAAAAAGTTTCCGGACCGTGTTATCTCTCGAAGAGGTGATCACAACTGGCCACCGAGATCTTGTGATTTAACACCTTGCGACTTCTTTCTTTGGGGCCACGTGAAAGAGAAGGTCTACGCCAACAGCCCAGCGTCGATTCAAGACCTCAAAGATGGAATTCGTGAGGCTATCGAGGACATAGGGCGGCCACTTTGCGATTTGGTTATGGAAAATTTCATGAAAAGGATATTGTCCTGTAAGCGTGGTCGTGGTGGTCATTTGCCTGATGTTATTTTCCACTATTAACGGCATACCTTCCTCTTTATAATGAAATAAACATCCGATCATTTATATTAAAAAATGGCACTTTTCTTTGAATATCAAAATAACACCTCTTATTGGAAAACCCTTTATTTGTTAAGACGGCAAGATACCCTCTCAATACCTATACTGAAATGTCGTTTAAGAGAAAACGCATAACTAATTAAGGAAATGAAATTAAACAATGCTTTTTTAAACATAGCAAAATAATTTCATGAACTATGTTTTCTTTGTTGTATATTATTAATATCTGATGTACTATCTTAATTACTAACTGATAAACTAATAGATACTTAATATGAATTATTGTTAAAAGTAAATGTTATGGATGAAAAATAATACAACACAAACATCCTACTTATCTTAAAAATCTATTTCCAGTTTAGTGTAGGGTGCTAATTATTATCATAATTATGATATACGTTTTTTTTTTGTGATGATTACAATTGAAATTTTTGAAACCCAATAGGCAACCCTTCCTACATCTTTTTTCTATCCTTATCTTAAACATTTTCTTTCCTGCGTATTATATATTGTAGTAACCTTTTATTATATATCAAATTATTGTTCCTCTACGGGGTTAGGCTGTTCTTGACGTGAATAGGTCTGTCAACGTCTGCGTCCTTCGGAAACTTCTTAAACTGGTGCTTAGCGCTCTTAACACCCCAGTAAAATATCTTAAAGGTATTATTGCTGTTGTTTTAGCAATGCGGTCAGCGGTACTATCCGGTATACAAACTTAAGGTGTATACAAAACCAATAAAAACTGGTTTTAATCGATAATTAGAATTTCTTTATTTAGTTTTCATTTATGTACGAAAATTATTTTTATCGGTTACGTTTCCGTTTTTGTTCTTAAGAAAATTTCGTTTTATTCCGTTCTCGTTTTCAGTCCCTGATAATAATTATTGTAAAGCAAATATACTCGTAACATCACAATCTTCAAGTATCTTCTTTAATATTAAAATTATTTAATTAACGTCTTGTTGTCTTTTATTAACAATAAGTAGAGTTATTGTCATTGTTAGTGAATCAAAGACCGTTTCTTGGCTACACCTGAAAGAAAGTTAGTAAACGAGATGTGAATTAATTGTCGGTAACACTATCCTGTGATATGAAATGTAAGAAGCTTCAATATGTAGTAAGATGAGGTAAATAAGGTAAGCTTTACCCGTTACACGCTGGTTGTTACATGTTACATCGTTTTTATATTTCTGGCGATAGTGGTTGATTTTTTTATTCGCCGTTACACCTTTATTACTGTTTGAAAACTTTTTAAAAAGACTTTTTAAATGTATTTATTTTAGTACCAGCATTTTTTAAAAATTGCAAATTATTGCAGCTTTTACATTTTTCTCTATACCGGGTGGCCCAAAAGCCTGGAAACGGTTAAATATCTCGAGAAATACACTTCGGATTACAAAGTTACGAAAACGTGTGTTTTGATTTTCAAAGACCTATTCAAACGTGATATGTGAAAACTACCACCACTTGGGGGTGGAGTGAGGAGTAGTTTTAAAAATTTAAATGAAAACCCCTAATATTTTGTATTTTTTGATTCTCTATTGAAAATTGTTCATGGACATGAGGAACCACCCCCACTCCCGAGACCCTTACACGGGGGTTGGGAGAAAAAGAAAATAACAACAAGGTACTACAAGCAATTGGAGACATGTGGTGTTCTATAAAATTTGTTCTTGTTATTATATTGCTCTTCCAACACTTTTTTTATCGATAGAAAATGGTGTTGACAGCAAGCTGTAGAATAGACCAGCTCTTAGTTTTACTAATAATAAAGCAACACACACTGATTTGAACTATCTATGAATCCTTGCACAGATCTAGCAATTATTATCATTGTTTTAAAGGGAATGTATTTATTTTGAAAATAAAATGTCACCCCAATTAAGTTTTCTTCTTGTAGCTGTTTACTTACAATGGGTAACTTTAATACTAAAGAAGCTTTCAAAAAATACACTAAGCAACATTACTTGAAAATCAAAAGCTATTTTAGTATAATTTTTCTTCTTGTTTACCAAAACAAAACAGTAAGTACATTTTTCCAGAAAAGATCGGCTGTACGTAACATTATTTAAACAGCATTCTTTTCATGACTAAATAAATGTAACAGGCTACAAAAAATCATTTTTACTTAGAATCAGTTACTGTCTTTTTTTAATAAAGTAGCTAGATTAAGTAATTGAGTATCATTGAAACAGCAAAATGTCAACCTCATTTGTATAATGAATTTAAAAGCGAATTTTTTAAAATTTGTAGTAAGTAGTTCTTCACAGACCGACCTACATTTGTTTGACCATGAATCTGAATTTGGAGAATAAGGAAAAAATCTCCTTAATTTTTAGGAGAAGTTAAAGAAAATTAAAGCTGAGCACCACCATTTTGAAAATGAAAAAGGGATGTGATTGTTCGAAAGAGAATAAAACTGAGAGGCTGCTATTTGAAAAACTGAAATAGCATCAATTTTTTTCAGGAAAATAAGCAGAAAAGTAAAACAAACGCAGTTTTCAAGGTTAACCTTTCTTCAAGAAATGGCATTAGTAATACGAATAAAACCAGCCATTCTTTGTGGCTTGCAGGGTAGTTGACAACAATTTTCAAAAAGGTGTCAAATATTCTATTTTAGGGAAATTTGGTATTTTTGAAGTTATCTTAAACAAGATATCGCCAGTTACATCAACAGAAACAGAACTTAAAGCAATTACAAGGTGCTATTCAGAAAAACAAAGTTGATACAACTTCCACTAAAACTAGAAGCTCCACTTAGTTGAAAAATAGCAAATATGATGTCATTTCAATTTTCAGAACTTAAGGCTCCACTTCAGTTGCATTTAAATTCGTTTCTAATATTTTAAAAATTTTTGAGAACGCCTAAAAGTAGGCTACTCAATAAACGGTAGTTGCCTAGGGCGCCGACGACGGTATAAAGACTTTTAAGCAGATTATTTATGTTCTTCGAAAATCTAACCAAGTGGAAAGTACATAAACACTTTTAGGGATTATTCTTGCTTTTCCAGTTATGACTAAGATCTGCTTTCCACCTAAACAAAGATTGCGTTTCCCTTTTCTAACTGTAAATACTGTACAGGTAAAGACCAATTTAAATATATAAAAAGGAATGCAAATTTCTTACCTATACCATTTGTCTATAGTTTTTCGTATTGCTTAATATGTTCTAGTATACATATGCTAATAGTTTATGCTTTATGGTAAAATTCAGTGATTGGAAGTGATTTGTATCTTTAGCTTGTTGTGTAGTATTTGTTTACAACCGCCAAAGCGCAGTAAGGTTCATGTTAAGAATCTATTGGTTTCACTAGACTTGTAGACTACTATCATTTTAAAAAGTGAATTCTAGTTAATTTATAAGAATCATTCTAAACGTTATTTACCAAAAGGAATTTCATACAAAAAATAATTTGACATGCAGTGTTCGAAGAAAAAGTCGGAAAAAACTAATGAAGAAAATCGCAGTTGAGAAGTTGAGGTAAATAAATCTATACTCATTTTTATATTACCTAAGACTGTACGGCGGGGTAACGCTTGAGAAAAACAGCTTCTTTTACATCAAAAAACAATTACAGAAATGCGTTTTCAGAATCAGGAGTAACAATAGTATTTTCTAGTTAGACGTCTAGTTTATTATTATTTTATAAAAGCAATCAAAAATGTCAAATGTAAGGAAACTAGAAGCTGCTACTTCTATTACAAATTTCGCTCAAGTTTCCACACAACAATCGGAACTAGATGGATTACCCGTATTGACAGTAGAAAAAGAAGTTGAAGCAGAAGTTTCACCTGCCCCTGAAATTAGTGGCCGACGAATAGTCGACATAAATGTTTTGTTTTCCATTCTAGTCTTTAAATCATTCTGGATTTGGCTGTAGCTTTTTTGACATAGACATTATTTTTTAAAAACGACTTGGTTTAAGAGTATTTTCCACACCAAGTGTAGGGTTTGTAATAAACAAAATACTTTAGCCACTAATGCCACGATGCTAATCATGCTGCAGTATGTGGCATATACCAGGTGTATACCTATGAAATGAGACTTTTTTTTTCAATTTTAAACGTT
>VTPC01090436.1:395793-424962 GCA_011009095.1 Ignelater luminosus | reverse complement strand
TTCTCTGTATGTTCAGTATTCAATAACTGTTTCCTTACTAAAAAATATATTTTCAAATTCACAAGACTGCATTGTATTCAACTTTCTTTCTCAAAATTGTACAAACCAAATTTAAACTAAACAAGAGCTTACATTCTGAATTGTTTTCAGAACACTAAAATCATAAATCCTTTAAATGTCTTATTTACGAAAGCTTGAAAAACATGTGGCTGTAAGTACAATAAACTAGAAGTGAATAGAGACTTCTTTTAAAAGCATTTTACCAATTTTACTACCTGCTTTACAATAAGTATTTAGAGTCATACTTTTACTTTCAAAACTCTAAAACGGTGCTTAGAAGCTGTAAGAAGTAGTTTTGGTTGCCTAAAATAATTATCTATTAATTAGAATTTCAATCAATCTGTTAATAATAAAGAAAGATTGCTGCAATAGATGTGAGGGAAACAGAGAAGCCTGCATTACAGTAAAAATAAGATCTAATTTTCTGCACTAGTTTCCTTATAGCGTCGAAATAATTAAAATCGTTAATTCTTTTAATTAAATATCAGATATTATACTGAGAAGAAAAATTCTCTAATACCTGTCTTCCTTTAACTCATATCTGCAATATCAGATAGTGAGACACACTGTAACACTTCTCATTTCACTACAATCTAGAAAAAAAGTGTACTATTAAGTATTAAAAAGTTTTCAGGGCGCTGAAAAGGAACCTTAAAGAATAAGCAAATGGCAGATTGTCTCCACTTCCCATTGACACTGTGTATACTCTGTGAAAACTTAGATGATAATTTTTGTGGAAATGTTAAAGTCTTTTAAAAGATGTAGTTAACATTCTTAAAACTGTAGACTGATTGCACCAATGATTTAACTGCCATCAAGACTGATTGTAAATCAAAGAACCATACTTTACTTATGGATTTTTATCAATCAATTTTGATGGCAATCAAATCGTTAGTACAATCTACCCTGTATATAAAATAATTTCCGAGTTCCCACATATAACCGAAGTCATCTAAGAGAAAACTTCTGAAACATTCCAAAGCCTGTGTTTAGGCATTGCCGTTGATCCCTGGATATTTGAAATTAGGAATACAGTTCATATTGAAAATATCAGCTTCTGTGGTGTGGTTGTTTAAAGGTATAAAAGATTTCAATCAAGTCACAAAAAAAGAATCGAACGACTTATAAAGAAATTTAACAAAATATCCTACAAAGAAAGTAATATACGTTTAAAGAATAATTATTACAAAAGTTAATATTTTCAGCATTTCAAATTTCAAACAGTATGAACATCGATAAGGGTCAATGGTTATGCACAAACATAGGGTACTGGATTTGTTGCAAGTTTTTTCTTAATGACTGATTTTAATTTATCACTTTCTGCAAAAACTAAGGTTTGAAGAGTTTTAAAATATCAATAAATGAAAGTGAGAATTATATTACTATAATGTAAAGAAACTACAACTAATTATCCCAAGAAGGTTAAGAACTTTTAAACATAAGAAATATTCAAATGCTTTTGATGAATGTATTTTATTATAACAAAATTTACAGAAAACAGCTTTTATTAATAATGTGAATGAAATATATTCTTATGAAGAAACTGTTAGATGATGTAACAATTACAAAATGATGCATTTAAAATAATTAAAATAAACCACAAATAAAACAGATTGAATATTGCATTTTAAGTAATCATGAATACAATCATTTTACTTTCCAACATATTTATTATAAGAGGAATATAATAAAACCCAGTTCAATATTAATATTGAATTTATTTATGCAAATACGCGTTTCTAGGTACAATATAGATGCGAGATGGACTGCAAATGCAGTCAACCCTACAGATTCAAAATCCCCAATACCCTCAATATGGTACCTACTCAGTACGTACATGATGTCAGTTTTTAACGTTTACTCACTGATACACTTGCAAGGAGAGAAAAACTCAAATACCCTAACTAAATTATTACCATGTGTCAATTTTTTAATGTATATAATGATATTTGAAATCACAGTAACATTGTTTCTAGTTTAACTAGAAAACGCATTTCCCTAAAAAATCGACACTCTTACACGATGCAATATTACATTTGCAAAAATAAAGTGTTTCATATCTGTGAGTAACGTAGAAAAACTAATCAAAAAACAAATATTTACATAGTTTTTTTGCATTCAGTGGCAGTGAAACTATCAAAACCAACGATTTTCATTCATAATGACGAGCAAAATACAAAAAGAAGGGCAAAAATACAGCTATGGTGAAACAAATGCTTCTCCAGCACAAACATACAGGACAAAGATTTCTTTACACCGCACTGACAGGTTGTTACGATTTAGGACGGATAGGCGCTAATAAATATATCAAAAATAAAGCTGAAAAATGGACATTTTCGGAAAATTTATTAAATCAAAAAAGTATAATAAACGTGAAGCCTACAAAATTTCTGAGGTTACTTTAAAAGCAGTGACTTGTGCCTGCCCATAGAATATATATATATTTTTTAAATTATCTTTTTTAATCTAATGGAATATTTTATTAAAAATAAGACTAAAAACAGAAAAATATGATTTGATTCTTATTTACAGTGATTTTTTTTATACAAGCCGTATTTTTGCCAAAAATTTTATAACAATTCATTTGCTAATTTTGTACAAATAGTGGTGTACAAAGGCTCTTATTTATATATTAGAAAAACTATCAACATTCAAACGAGAACAGTGCTTTTTTTCCCTTATTACTTCGACACGCACACTGAGGTCAAAGGTTAGCACATATTTCACAACTCTTTTATTATTACTTAATAACCATCATAAATCTGTGTTTAATAATAATTCTGGTTTCAAAAGATGACAAAATGATAATAACAAAAATAATCAACACTCCGACTCTCTCAAAAATGTACATACACCACTATTATGCATTGAATTCAAACAATAATATTTTCAAATCCATCTTACGCTAACTTTTAAACAATTTTTGTATCCACAAACTACATCATATTCAACAATTTGCATTCATATATTTATTTCTCTTTATGTGACCACTCTATGCACAAGTGAACATTTGTTTATTTTATTTAACTGTGGCTTCTTCTAAATATAACATAAAAAGTAACAAATGATCGATAAATCATGTAAAAGAAACCAATAAAATCCTTTAGACTAGACTAGTCTTAGTTGTTATTTAAACTTGACACTAATAAGAAGAATGGCACCACTTAACTTAAAATTAAGTGCCAAACTTCTCAATGCATCAACAAAAATTATCAAGGGGGCATTTTGGCTATTTTGAATTCATAAAACTCTTTAGATAATCATTTAATTGCAGGATCTAAAATGCTCCATTATTTAGATAACTCGAATTGCACATTAATATTTGTATAACCTCATTTTTAAATGTTCAGTAATATACTCGTTATTTCCTAATTAAAGCCGTCCTCCAATTACAAATTGTAATGAACATGAATTGATTCAAAATCACTTTCATTCTTGAAATGGAACAACAAATTTACATCTTTCATTAGACTTGTGTCATTTCTAAGATGCATGTAACAAATTCAACTTCAGAATGAAAGTAACAGTAAAGTGAAATCGAGAGATTTCGAAAAATCAAATAAATATATTTCTTGCATTTTGTTGTATTATGCGTTTTATTACCAATTACCACCGATCATTCATTCTTATTCATACTGATAAAAAAATAGGGTCGTGCTGGAGGGACGAGAAGGGCAGTCACAATATCAGTTCATAATCATTTCATTTTAACTGAACACAGACAAATTGGAGGTTGGCTTAGGGGATTTTTGTAAACAATTATAATCCGATGAAAACATCAGATATACACCTTTTTGGTATATGTATGTTATTAAATGATACTGCTCGGATATGTAACAAAGTTTGTAATTCTGGGTTAAGTTTGAGAACATCAAATTAAATATAAAATCCACTCTAGCTGGTTTATGTTGTAGTAAAGGAAAAGCGTGTTTATTGGTTAATAAAGGTTTTTTTAACATAAGAGTAAAAAATCTAAAGTTGCAAGTTAACATGATGTGCATCTCACTTGATATTGTGGCAATGCGTCTAGAAAGAACAAGAAGCAATGTAATCCTCGAGTGACAAGATTACTAAGATTTGGACTGTGCTGCATCATTCTCAAACATACCCCTGGAATACAATTTTTTATGTGTATTATCGTAATTTTCAAGTTTATATTTAATATAAAAAAAATTTTCATCACTCTATCTTATAAAATAAACAAAATGTACACAGCTTAGATATTAATAAGGCTATATAAATAAGTGCAGTATTTGCTTGGTTATTTGTTTGTGTGGTACGCAGTACACAAGTAAATCAAAATTTAGAAATCATCTAAACATACTTTCTGCACGAGTATTATATTTGTCAAAGGAATATACTGGGTGTAAAAATAATAAAGGATACATAAATAGTAATTTCACATGGGGAATCAAGAAATTGTAAGCCTAAAGGAGTATTCAAATATTTTTTCTTCTTTCTTATATTGCATAATTTGTAAAAAAACAATACCAGAAATCAATGAAATTTGTAAAGAACTATTGCATTGAAAAATTTGTTATGCAAAGATTTTATGAATGTTATTTTCAAATTTACCAATTTTTAACAAGTCACAAAAAAGCTGATAACATATTCGAATGTCTTTTAAAACTGCAATTTCTTCCTGAAATAATTAAGAGAAAATCTTTGTAATTCTTTGATTTCCTATTTAAAAATCCCAAACATTCTAAATCATTTCAGCCTAGACTATATTTCACACTTTTTGTTACAGTATAGAAACTAACCCAAAGTCCACTTTTCTTTCAACGTTTCTTTTTCTATAATTAATACTTCATAATACTCTTGTTAAATCAACTGTATATACAGGGTGTCTCCAAATAAATTAAAATATATATTTGAGTAAAAAATAACAGTCATCTTAATAGGCTTGTCTTAAAATGTACAGTTTTCCAAAAGGTGTTAAATACACAAATTAAGCTTTGTAATAACCAGGGACAGGATGGTGATGACCAATTTATGATGGACCCTGCTAAGTGTTCAAGACTAATACAGATACTGCTAACTGCATTATTCACCTGACCCACTCACGCTCATATCATGTGCTTTTTTCTCTGTTTTATACAGAGTGTTTCGGATCTTGGGGTATTAATTTTAACAGATAATACTACACATTAAACAGTGTTGTTTGGCAAAAAATTACCCTAGTAAAAGGGATTTGAATTCGAAATTTTTTTTAACCTCTAGACATACACAATTCACTGAAGAGAATCTTGAAAAAACAGTTATTACTAATATTGACTTTTGTTTATTTAATTTAAATTAAGGTTAGTAGTTGCCACCATGCCGCTTCCTGGTAATAACCAAATGTATTCCATCTGAATATTATACATAGTTTTCAAGACATTAAAAAACAAATTACAGATGATGAAATCTTGTTTCACTCAAAAACTATAGATCCTATGACAAACCGCAAGAGAAACTTTCTTTAAAAAAAATGTATAAAGTCATCACTTTTACACATAAAAGATAGATTTATATCGATTTGTCTTACTTGCAAAGTTATTGGTCTTCAAAGTTTCATACGGATTTGTTCATTTTTGAGCGTGTTATGGTTATTTATCAAAATATCAAATATCTTTATTGAAAAAAGTTATAGAGTGATACCTCTTGAATGGTTTAAAACTACTTATAATTATACAAGGTGTACTCTGTAGTTGTGACACGTCAAATCACAGGTTTCTCTTTCTTTCGCTACCAATGTTATAAACCTCAACTAGAGGGTACACTTTATATAATTGATAGTAGTTTTAGAACACCCAAAAGACAATTCCCTACTACTTTTTCTAATAAATAAGTATCTTAGATACTTAATGTCTGCATGCAAGGTCAATAGTCAAGTAATTAAGACAAATCAATTACAGGTTCCATTTAACAAATACTTATGTAGTCGTCATAAATCTACCTTATCGAATTGTCAGTGTTACCTATTTACACCTTGTATAGTTAAAAGATGCATTTCCACAAATAAAGATGCTACAAATTGAGGGCTTTTTAATCAGACAAGACTGTGTTAATTTACACCTAATAGATATTAGGAATTATCATTTATTAATCTAAAATGTTATTTGTGCAATAAATCAAGAATCCTCAGCTACTAAGGACATACAAGCAATGCTCACATACGAGCAAATAATAACATTATTCTTGTCTTCTTTTGTGTTGAACCTTTTTTTTCTACATTTTATTGTTTGTTTATTCACAAATGTCTCATAAATTATCATTTTCATTATATAAATACATAAATGAGCCTCTTTATAACAGACAGCGTATGTACCAAAGTAGAAAATGTCAGTGTCCGCTATGAAGAGATAAAAACTTATGGATTTCAACATTTTGGGACTTAGAAAAGTGTTCTTAATACAGATATGTGTGCTACATAGAGATGTCCATTAAAAGAGGTTTCACTGTATTTCTGAGAATATGTAAATTGCAAAATACATAATATCAGTACGAATGGAATTTAGAATTGTATTGTTTTTATTGTGAATAAGACTATTCCATTCAGGTATTGGTTTTATTAATTTAGATAATATAAATGTGTAGAAATAAATAAACCAAATGTAAAACCTGCATGCAAAGTTATTAACAACCTTCAGATGCTGCCTGATTAAAAGTTAGCACACTGCAACAGCTTTCTCCATAAAGTTCTGTACTGCAACAAAAGTGTGAAATGTACTCTATGTCTTTGAGATGTGCAATAAAAGCATTGTTTAGAAAAGGGTCAACTAAATACAGTAAAGTAAGGTAATATTTTAGTTAATAGAGAAACATTAGTTTTCATTGTTTTCAATATATGTAGTGTTTCAGTTAATCAAGGCTCAGATAAAATCAACCTTCTACTACATCTTTAGATTTATTCATTTTCTTACCTTTATGATAAGATCTTTTTAAATTAATATTGAGTAATATACAAAAAAGATAGAAAAATGTAAAGTTATTGATAAATTGAGAGGATGTTTTATAAATATTTGAATCCAGGTATAAAATCCAGCAAAATGTTTTTCCTTTACTATACGGGGCAAGCCAACAAAGTGTAATTTTTGATAGTTTCTTTAAAATAAAAGCTTAATGGTAATTTGCACAGTTTATACTAACATGTATATTTTAAAAAAGTATTTCCAAGTAGATAATTTTAGTAAAGTGTGGCATACCAAAGTATATTTTTTATAAAATGATAATAATCAATGGATATGTTTACCTTTGTAATATTTTTTAATGAAAATCTAATAAATATTATACAAAATTTGTTCCTTAATTATTTTAAGTCAGGTTTTACGACCACATATATGTTTTTTTTTCTAGTATCAACTGTGAAGCCTTTGCAAGCATAGCAGATTCCAAAGAAAACTTATTTATTTAGCAAAACATTGAAAAGGATATACGATATGAGGTGTACAATACATCTTACGACTTTTTAAGTGGCAATAAACATCTTAAACCCTATTACCTCCTGTAATCCTTTTATGTAGAATTTTGCAGTAAAAGTATATGGATCATATTTACCACCATCACGACAAATAACATTTTACCAGTAATCGAACTTCATCAGCATGTACAGAATGTCCTTAAATATAATAGACTGTGCTCATAAAGTTATACTAAATCTTAGTAGCACTACTATCTTATGAACAATTGTTTAACAGTACTATTAAGGTGCCATCTAATAGCAACGCGTATTAGCGCTATTAAGATTTAGTGAAACTTTAAGAGAACAGCACAATAATTTTACATTTCATAATGATACAGCTGATAGCTTGGTTACAGTAATTAAGAAAGGCATACACACCAACTCGCACTGTGTACTGTATAAATTACCTCTTAGATATTTCTTTCTCTTTACAAATAAAGCAACCATAAAAAGAATTACACCTTGCTGACTTACTCCACACACTCAAATTGTTTTGTTAACGAAGTCACGCTGTGTTATCCCAATAGATTATGATTAGGTATATTCATAATAATGTAAATGTGAATGCTTGTAATTATACTATTACGCTATCAGATAGAGATTTTCAATACATTCAAGAATTGTTATTTATTTCATTAGAAATTGTTTAATTTTATGAAAATATAAAAGTACATTAAATTTGTTATTCTTATTTAGATAACTTTTAAATTATATCCCCACAATTTTATTCTTAGGTGTACTTAAAAACTCAATTGCCTTATCACACTGGTTTTGATTACTGTTGCCAAGTGCTAGACTATACAAGCAATAAATATTAACAATAACCTCAAGATTTTTAGAGGCAAAAAGTGAACTTTTCGAGGTTTGTTTAAAAAATATATTAACGATTGTATTATTATGTGGACTAGTAATTTAAGCAAGAAAGTATGTTTGTATGTAGTAAGAATTAAAACAAATCGTACTCTTACTAAAACAATTGTAAAAACAATTTTAATTAGTCACCAATCGTTCTATGCTACATTTCATCTGAGTAACCACAACTGTATTTAATAAGATAATAAGCCAATATATTTTAAAAATAGCAAAATGACCCCTTAAAATACCAGAATTAAACATAAAATACATATTTGCACATAAGATGTAATGGTATCTAAAGTATTTTCCTATTATTTGCATTTAAAAAATTTGTGGATAACCTTGGCGAACAGGTCAATTATTTATTATTTGCTATTTTCACTATTTATCAATCTGCATATATTACAAATTAAAATAAATGCCATTTCTTCAAACAACTATTGTTTAAAAATGTGGCATCTCACATAAAAAGTAAATTAATGAAAACCATGGTGTACATAACAATGTGCCAACATTTAAAGTGAATAAAACCTATAGCAACTTGCACTTGCATAACACCTCAAACGTACAAACAACACAAAAATTGATTCGGTTGATAAGTTATAAACGAAAAAAATGGACTTCCGCATCATCACCGTTCTGTGGAATATAGGAAAACTGCGGTTGTACATGACATCCTTTTGACGTACCCTGTTTGTTTATATGAATTAATCCGGCGGACAAAGTAAAGTCTCGAATAAAGTTAACAATAATTTCTTTTGAGTTTTAATCGTTGTTTTCACAGGAGGGAAAGGACGATACTACTTGGATATTGCTAAGGGAAGGAAGACAGACTAGTCAGTCCCATTAACACACACTATATACAACCCGTAATGATTATTATTTACATTTGATTCGAGGAGGCAAAAACAAATTCAGTCATATGATGTTAACACTGCAATATTATGGATTGGCTTCAACTTAACAAAAATTACACTAAAAACACTCAAAAGCTTAGCTAAGCATTAAAATTAAAATACTGATAACTTGGAATTAACAAGATTTTCAATACCCATATATGAAAATGAGACAGTCTAGTATTTTATGAAGCATAATGGAATATTGTACTGAATCATTAATTTGTTCTTGCTAAACTTTTGAATGCTAAATGCAGGCACCTTTTTGCTATTTTCAAAGCCACATTGCTGATGGTACCCTCCTACATGCGTGCGCTATATATAAAACAACAAATAAAAAAAAAAAGACAAATAACAAATTAGGAATGCTTTGAATCCTGTTTTTACAGATTACCACTAGGAATTATAATCTACACATGCCCACTTGCCACAGCAACCAAAGACCCCAAATAAAAACGAACCGCCTGTACAGCACCAAAAAATTCCAAAAATAAAATTTTCCTACCTACTAAATAATCTACAACAAAAATAAAGATAACCGAATGTACACATATGTACATATTGTCATAGATTTTTTTAAAGTCTGTGCGCGACACTAGTGTTTTATAGTAAAACAGCACCCTCGGGACAATCAATGCTTAGACAATGAATGTCCCGAGTGTTTTCCCTAACTGCTCGTGCTGGCCATGGGGCTGACAGGAGAAAGAGGAGTGCAGGTGGCGTCTCGCAAACACCCATTCAAAGTTATAAGGAGTTTCCGTGAGCCTGCATGGTCCCTATGTTCACACAACCACACTCCTTGCCACGTGCCCAAATTTAATTTTCCTTCTGTTATTGGTATAGTAAGAGAGGAACCCAGAAAACAGGCCTTCACGTGAGCCGGCTGGAACAACACAAAAAAATTATTTCTCTTTTACTTCAATATTTTTATCAAAGCACCCTAGACTTCAATAAATGCAACAAAAACAAAATAACACAATATCAAAACAATTAAAGAAGTTACGATTAGATTTACCACAGATTAATCATTTTGACAGAGAACACAATATGTAATAAAGAAGGAGCAGCAGAGATTAGTTGATATGTCATGATGACCTAACTGCATCCTTTAGAGTGGTTTCCAAATCTCACGACACACGACCTTCGATGCGCAGAAGACGAATTTTAGCCGGGCGGCCCTACATACATGATTTTTACAATTTTTTTTCTCTCTTTCTTGTGCAGTAAGGACATCGAACCACTGATAAACAAATTGTTTCGCATAAATGACATTACTAAGTTACAGAAATTGCATGTGTATGATTGTCCAGCCAACTAGTATCAATAAGCGCAGCGTGTTTATATGCACCTGCGGTCAAGTATACGAACAACATTACAGCACCATCAACTAATTGATACTGCTCCTTGATAATAAATTATATTGCAGTGTATACGCTGTTCATGATCTTTTTGGATGAAGGTTACTCATGGAAATTTGACATTTTCATCTTGTACATACTTTCGACAGTTATTCTTAGGTTAATTTTAAAAGTGACAGCCTTGTCATGAATGGTAATTAAGAAACTATCTTTAAAATGTACTTGATTTGAGATCATTACACATAATTGAGTGTTTCAGATGTAGCAACTTAGCAAAAAAAAATATCATGGACAACCATCATCCAAAATGACAGTGAACAGCATATATTTTGTGTAATCATTAGATAAATGCAATCTTAAAAAATTCAAATTTATATAAACCAACCACCCCACCAACATAAGTATTGTGTATTCAGCTAAAAACAAGGCAATAATGTTGAGAATTACATTGATTATTCTGTTTAAAGCAATGACGTGTGTGCTCTGCAAAAACCTGAGATTAATCAACAAGTGAAAACAAATTGTCAACAATCGTGACTATTTTTGGTTAGGTTAAAGCCCTTACACACATGGCAATCTGCAGGGACTAATTTGTAGGGTAAAGAGCCCCCGCACACTGCAGACTTTTTGATCAGCCTATAGTTTAGTTGGATTAAATTTCCTATGGAGTTATAAGGGAGTCCGCACACCTACCAATTAAAAGTTGTCCGACTAAACTATCAAAAAGGCTGGGCAATTCCCTTTTGACTGAAAAGTTGGCCAACTATCGGCCGATTGTGTAATCAGTATGGCTTGTTATGAGAGTGTGCACACTATCCAACTAAACAGTTGGCCAACTGATATTACTGTCGCACCAACTGATTGTGGATGTGAAACAGAGGCCTGAACTCTATAAAAATGCCCTAAAAGAATACTCAGATATTAAAAATTCAAGATTCTCCATCAAAACTGGGCTGTCGCCTGTTCAGCACTGCTTCCCATCACAGATCTCGAACAAATCGACCAACTGAAAAGTCGGCAGTGTGCGCACGCCTTCCAACTACACTGTTTTGTCTATGCAAAATTAGTATCGAGCCCCGATAATGCTCAAATTATCGGCTGATCAAAAAGTCTGCAGTGTGCAGGAGCCCTAGATTGGGTAGGGAAATCTGTCAGTAACAATTTAAACAGGAAACGAGCACTTTTTAAAATGATCATGATCGCCACATAGCCTTTTAGCTTATTATTATTATCCATCCATACTTCTTTTTCAAACATTTTAAAATAATTATAGTATATTTGATAATTCGCTACACTTCCAAATGGTAAAATAATCTTAAATTAATCAGCAAAAGTAATATGGCAATTGAAACAGAAGTAGTATTCATTTGTTTTATTAAAAATTAAGAAATGACAGTAAACTAACCTTCAACATTACTGCCGTTGCTTTGACAATCAAAATTATTAATTGGTGTGTTCAATGGAATCAGCAATTTAGCTCTTAGCTTTCTAGCAATTGCTATAACTTACTGAACAACATAACCTATTATGAAATGTCACTTTAATTTATTTTCTGCTGAGATAGGCTGTGAGCTATTTTTAGCAAAATGAAAGCATGCTAAATCAGCATTCCAACAAAAATCAGCTTGCTGAGAACTTAGCACAAAATAGCGATGCATTCAATACAAATTGCTGAATCCATTGAACGCATCTAATCTTTTTAAGCATACCAATATAAGTTAACTATTCATAGTCACTCACTAATGTTATAAAAGTAGTTCATTTCAGAAAGAAGTGCATTTGTTCAAAACAAGGATTTCAAGATAGGTACACTTGAATCATTTATTTCAGAAAGGACCTAACGTTATTATGATTTCAAGAAAAACAATAAAAACTGTCATTACCATTGATACCTTTCTGCACTAAATGATTATTTCACATTTAATCTTAAGTACTTGTAGTTGCTTAATATTAGTTCTTCCTGCATCAAACGCTGAGTCTACTGTTAGAAAGCATGGAAATTTGTTTAACTCAAAATAGTAAAAAATGTTAGTTAGGCCCTTTCTGAAATAAACGATTCACTTGCATTATCATTTTAAATCGAGAAGTAGAGTTATAATAAAATAAAAGCTGTATTGTTTATCAAAACACTAACCATATCATCAGGCCCCTCGCATGAATGCCTATATGCTAAACCTTCGGGCACTATTTTATTTAGCATCATTTCCATATCATCCCTTACATCTGGATCCCAACTTTCATTTAATGCGAGACTTGCTGATGTGTGCAGTACTGAAAATACAAAACCAATCAGCCTTGTTACATGAAACTTGACATTATTTGTTATTAAAAATATTCCTCTTAAATTTGATCCAAAATACTTCAACACCTTCTAATTAATCTTGTTGCAAGTTGATGAACTAAGAAACAATAACTAGGAACTGATCATTTTCGTAGTAGTATGCAATTCCAATCATTATACTATACTGAATGAACAGAAGATGTAAGTAGTTACAACCAAAACAATGTAAAATTGGGTAAATTATTGAAATTGAACGTGTGTTAGCACGAGTTTCTTACTTTGTACATGGCAAAGTCCCATTGCAAATTGTGACAATTCTGGGACTTGTCTTAATATTTCTTCCGTGACCAAGTGTACGCCTCTATGTTGCGGTCTTAAATTAATTTTCTTTTGAAACCATGCGGAATTAGTC
Source organism: Ignelater luminosus (assembly GCA_011009095.1). Taxonomy (NCBI): domain Eukaryota; kingdom Metazoa; phylum Arthropoda; class Insecta; order Coleoptera; family Elateridae; genus Ignelater; species Ignelater luminosus. Next base: position 411,653 of record VTPC01090436.1, on the reverse strand, counting down.
TGAATAATTCGAGCCGAAGAAGCCATGTTGGACTTACTGTCACTACCACTGTCAGTCGCCAGTTTGAAAGTTATTTATTAACACTCACAAACAACCGAAACAATTATACACTTCAAAATTACTTTTATATCTCACTAAATTCATTATTATCATGAGCAAATCATCGGAATTGTGTTAAATAGTTCGAAGAAAAAACAAAAAGGTTACACAAGGCTTGCCGCAGTGCAAGACCGGCTCGTTACTGACATTTCGACAATATTCGGTAATATTCGGACGGGCGAGGACTTATGATTAGCGCCAAATTTGAATTCATAACATTTACAAGTAAAAGTTGGAACCATAATAAAATTATTGTTATTTAACTGTAAGCAGGTATAAAATAATAAGCCCTTTTCATTATAATATTTAAGAATAGCATGCCCACTTTTGACGCTTATATAAAGAATACTGCAAAAAGAAATTTTTACATTCTTGTCAATTTCAAATTTGAATGATTGTAAAAACAAAATTAAAAAATAACTTTCATTCAAAAAAAAATACAATATAAAATCGATTTTTAATATTATTATTATAATTATAGATAATTCTTTCCATAGATACTCATAAAATGAATTACTGTTTTATTAGGTAATGTACGTGTTAATGGATTCTTGTAGGCGTGTAAAGGGTGCGGCAAACAACCCCTTTTCTGATTAAATTCATTGTCAGTACGATTTAGCGTGTTTTACTATAAGCATGGCAACCTTTCATCCAAATCCAAATGAAGAATCTGAACCATGGATTGAAAGATCCATTAGGGATGATTTAGGATTTAGAATATGGCATGTAATGTTTTTCTGTTTTACAGGAATAATATTCTTAGGTAAGTTAATACTTATTGGCACTACTAGTAGTAAGAATAATGTTGTTTTTTATTTAGTCATTTTGGTATGTTGTTGTATAAAGATACGAATACCTAGAACTAAGCAAGAAATTGAAGCTGATTATCAACGAAAAAAGATAGCATCTAAATTTAGAGAAAAATTGAAATTAATACAGAACCAAGAAATGGACGCAATGGATCTAAAACGAGGTATGGTATTATCAGTAATAAAACCATCTTGTGCAATTTGTTTTAAGCTCTAGAAATAATTCAAGAAGATTTGCAAAATGAAAATAAAAACATTGACGAGCAACTTTCTCTGAAAATAAATCCCAATGCTGACTACAATGTTTCGCTCGAAAGTGCTTCAAAGAGTGCTCAAAGTGAGTATTCAGTATCTTGTAAGTACTAATGAAATTATGCCAAATTCAATTTAGGCAGTATGAGAGCTGAGCCACAGCAACCTCCTTCGAACGGAAAGATTTCTAGTAGACTGATTTCACTTGTCAAGTCCAAGAAGCAGGAACTATACAACTAGATGTCAATAATAAAACAGATCTAAAGGAAATAATTTTTATATTACATAACTGTAGTCTTATTTTACAAAACAATGCATTAAAACAATAAATATAAAAGAACTACAAAATCTTAGCGAATTAGAATTTTGAAGATGTGAAACATACAAATCGCTAAAATTTTGGAGCACTGAATTATCTTAATTAAATAGAAGTTATTTGTATTTAACAAAGACTCAGAGATACTTGAAAACTGCAATTATGTTCTAAATATTGAATTGGTTCTTAAAGCACATTGCAATTATTAAGAATAAGTGAAACTGGGCATTTTAACTTCTGTTAATTTTAACAGAAGTTAAAATGCCAAGTTATTATGTATATTCTTTTTTTACAAATATGTTTAAAATTTATGGTATTTAATAAACTTAATATTTAGAAAAATAATTTAAACATAATCCATAAGCAGATTTACCAGCATGTGTTTCCTCATTTGATTTATAGGAAGTAAATGAGTAATTTGGTAAGTTTTTATGCACTAGCTTAATGCTACTGTATAATCCATTTTTCTTGCAACTGAAGTAATTTTTTTGAATATTCTCGATTCTTCACAAAATTGAAACTTCAAATTTTCTTATCTGTATATGAAATTTCAGCTTTCAATTGTACGATACATATTGATTTATTCTGATGAAGATTGAAAATCATTTGGACTAGTTAATATTTTAATAATGTTTTAGATAATAGAGAGTTGGTGCAATGGCAGTTTTCATTATTATTATACTGCTTTCTAAGTTATAAATAGTATGATGTTTAAACAGAAGAAATCAGTTAGTGCACATTTTTGTTGTAAAATGCGTTATTTTTTGTTTTTTTTAGTTATCTGTCATAACGGATAATGTTTTAACTTGAAAAGTAGGAAAACATAAAGGAACATTTTCTGATTAGTTCCATTATTTATAAAAACATACAATATAAGCTTATATAGTATATTTGTAAGGCAGTTTTATCTTTATAATATGAAGACTTTTAAAAAGAAAACTACATTTGCACCAACTCTACAATAAATTACATTTGTAAATGTTTAAATGTAAGGTATCCAGAATTTTAATTCTTAAATAGGATGATAAACACATTGAATTAACAATTTATTCTGTATAGAGAAATAAATGTGAAAATGATACTTGAATTCTATTGAGTGCTGTAATTCTAGGAAAATTATAAACTGCAACCACAGAAAACAGCTCATTTCTTATCCTTCTACATATTACACAACTTTACAATTACAGATAAGTAATTGTCTCATTTTAGATTGCTTTAAATTTAAGATTATAGACAGTCCTCCTGTTACATTCAAAACTGAAGCACAATTACTAATAATGCAACACACCATATACAGAAAATATTTAAATAAAGAAATATATAATATATAAAGCAAACTTTTACAACTTAAATTATTATTATTGACTGAATACAATATACAAAAGTCTAGTATTATGTAATACAAGGACTGTCTCTAATCAAAAACATGATCTAATTTACATCTACACTGACTACTAACAAGTTTCTATTGAAACGTTAGTTGCAGTTTATTACCAGCAAATGTTACTGACTTGCTTATAAAAACTTTAAACATTATTATACCACAATAATAGAAAGAAAAAAAAACAGATTATACAATCCTATATTTTTGAAATCAAGTTATTTTAAATGATTCCAAAAATATACAGAATGATTCATCAGTATACTGACAACATCGTCAGTCAATTTCTCTCGTTAAAATAATCAAAGAAGTTCATATGAACTATGGTCCAATAATGCATGGTTTCCTAGATATCAGCAATTAAAGAGATCATTAAGTTCATTTATAAAATCTAAACAAATCAATATTTTCTTCTGGCATTTGGATGTCTTTATTCAATCAAGGGTCACTGTTTGATGTAAATTCTGCTTCAAAAATATGTGCAAGGCAGCATTGCCTTTTTTTTTATCATAGCTTTTTTGTTTTAAAGATTTTGATACATTTGATAGATTTAAGATTCCTCGTATCAGTGGTAGAAGTAAAGTACTCTTGTTTTACATTGAAAATGTGCATCGTTTCTGAGTTATGACCACTTTTTTGCAACCTTGTAATTTATGTCCAACAAATTAATGTTATCAACATCATGCCAGTCATCTCATTGAACGTATAATTTACATTTCTAAGTCACAAAAGGCAAATAACATGTTGGAGAAACTAAATTGACTGGAAATCTGACAAGTTGAGTTGTTATGTCTTCTTTAGAAATACATTAATTTAACCGGCAATGTCTAGAAAACCATAGTCCATATAAACTTTCTTATTTTAACAAAAGGAATCACCTTGCAGTTGTTGTTCTTATATACATTAATTTGCAAGATGTAAATTATGCAGTTGCAGAAAAGTGGTTATAACTCAAAAATCGTGCTCGCCTAGAATGTAAAATCATAGAAATAAAAGATCCTAAATTTTCTAACAAATTTAAAAGAACAAAAAAGTTACGATAAAAAAATCAATAGCACCCTCTAGTTTAACTACTTGCAGATAGTCTACAAACAGAATTTACATCAAACGGTAACCTTTGATTGAACAAAAATATCCTCCAAACAGTAGAAGAAAATATTGATTTGTTAAATTTTATAAATGAACTTAATGATTGTTTATCCTCTCTTTAACTGTCAATAATTAGGAAACCATCATTATTGGATCACAATTCATCTGAACTTTTTTGGTTATTTTAACAAAAAATTAGCTGGCGAGCATTATCAGTGTACTTATAAACCACCCTGTATTTCATACACAATTTCAAGGTACTCCATAACAGCAAGAAATTGAAACTATTTAAGTTCCTATAACTTAATACTTTATATTAACATAATATGCATGTCAGGCTTAAATATAAACCCGTATGTTTGTTTATAATTTATGAAAATGTTTAGTAGAGGAAATTACACAATCAAACATTTGCAAACACGTGTGCACGTTTAGTATTGTGAAACCAGTCATAACAAATAAGCGAGAAATTAAAATATAGAAAAATGTGCCCACCCACTTTCTTTCTCTAGGAAGCACGTTTAAAATATTAACTATATTTACAAATCTGGCTATACTCCAGAAATACTCCAAAGTTTACATCATTATTTTAATATTTGCACAATATTATTGATGTAAACATTTCCTTCTACACTTAATTGTATTTAATTAATAAATTACGATTTTATTAATTGTTAGAAAAAGATGGTGCAAACTCTTATTTACTGTTCTCATTTTTACACCATCTTTACATTTTACTTATTTTTCTAAATTTAAAAGTTAACGCTACCTCATGTTCAAATGTCTTCATATCACCAATATATCATTTGTTTTACTTATACTAAATTTTGTAAAGCATCACCTGGTATAAAAAAGAAATACAAATAATTAAATCTTCTATGATACATGAGCAATGTAAAAAAAAACAAGTTCAATGTGCTTTAGTATTTTAGCAAATAAATTGAAAATACTGTTAATTTGAACATACGATACGAAACTCTGGAAAATAATATAAATGAAAATAAATAAAATATTTATAATAAATTCATTAAAATCATATATTAGTTAACGTTTTATACATACAAAATCATGATAAAACAATATTAAAAAAAATATATTAAAACAATATGAGTTCAATGCACGCGATATTTTTATTTTGAACTTCGGCAGTTAGCTTTTAGATTATATCATAAATTTTGAGCTGATCTTACATATCGGCTTAAACTAGGCCTACTCACATCAATCTCTTCGTATAAAAGTTCTTCCCCTGTAAATTACATTAATTAGCTAAATTTTACAAGCAACTTTATTAACTTACGTAATGGTCTTCTTATCTGTAGATTTATTCTCAGGACGAGCCCTATTAAGCACCTTGAGGAATTCTGATGTTTTAGCCCTCATTCTACTATGAATGTATGCTTTTGAACACTTAATATGATAATGCAAATAATGCCTAAACATGTGGATCAAATTAATGGTATTATCACGTGTGTTTCTTGCAGTGTGCCTTGGAAACAAAACAAAGGTCACATAACCCACTTTATTATCTACTACGGCATCAGTATTTTGAAGTTCCAATGGCGGTTCACGATGACTGAATAAAACAGGTGGAGCTGTATGTGAAGCCCGCAAACCCTCCTTTAACTCTTGCATAAATACTTTACCAATTACTACATCATCTTCATCTCGAAATCTTGTTGAAAACACTACAGTTACTCGATCTGCTTTTGCTTCAACATATCTAGAAGAGATTATCAACATCATTTATATATATATATCCAATGTTACAAAAATAAATTCTTACAAGGTTTCATCACTCCTGTAATGTATAACAGCACGTGTTTGTCCTTCTTCGCCTCGTTCTTGAAAATCAAAATATTTTTCAAATACTGATGCAAAACAATTACGTTTAAGAAGTCCAATTTTTTTAACTAATTCTGGCCAATCCTCAGGAATATTCTCAAGGTCTATTAAGATAGAAACATTATAACCATCTTCAGGCGGTATAAGGAGAGGGCCATATTCTCGTTTCAATAGTTCATCTGCTCCGTGTTCTTGAAGCTCTTTATAAAACTTGAGCGATATACTAACTCTAACTTTTGTTTTATCCGAATTCAGATTAGAAATATGGTATAGTACACCGTCGAAATCGGCTACTGTCACGTCAATTGACTCATTTTTAACGCTAAAAAATATTAAATCTTCAACCTCATTTTTTTATACAAAAAAAGTAAATATGGCTATGACTCATTCAAAGTTTCTTTTAGCTATTAAAATTACTGATAAAAGGGTGTGCCATCATGGATGTGTATATCATCGTTACCTCAATTTCAGAGGAAACATTTATCAAACACTAGATAAGCACTGCCTCACCCCTAAAGTGCCGGCCTAACGGAGGTAATAAAAAACCGTAAAATGCATATACGTACCCAGCTTGTGCGTTTCTTATTTTAACCGTTAATGTCTCTTCAACTACCCTATTATTTATTTCTAATAAAATCATTTTTACAAGTTTTTACACTTATATTTTGTTAAAATTAACATTAACTTTACAATAATTGAGTGACACCACTCATTGGGAGGTGTTCATTTTGTGGTATTGGTAACACTGTAACACTACTTTACCGATATAATTAGTGACGTCATTTGAGGAAAAGGAGGCTAATTTGAAATTACTACTACTTATCTGTAAATATAATAATACATCGTTTACCATCTTCATTTAAACACTGAGTCAATTTCTCAAATTAGAAAAATAAAATACATTACTAAATTTATAATTTATTCATTTCTAGATACACAAAACTCGCTAAACATAAAAGATTCTTAATCCAAGCACACGTAGGTATAGAAAAGAAAAGCTGAAACAATAATGTTAAAGCTTAATTAACCTTTTAAAATAAAATAAAATTTCACTGGGGAACGAATTTAGGATTCTTAAAGATTCGATCATTTTTTGCTGCATCATCTAACTTTGAAGTTCCATCATATACAAGCACATCAGCAGCAGTTTTTTCTTGTTTATTGTGTTGAGATCTAGCAGGATTTCGACGACTTTGTCCAGGAGACTTTAAAGAAGAACCTTTGTCAATGTCGTAGGGGAGAAGAAGAGAAGGTTTTGGAGGAGAATTACCACTTACTAATGATATGTTATGAACCTCTTTGAAAATATCAACTATATCTGCTACAGTTGGTTTTTGGGTTCCTGATGTGTATGGAGTAACTGGTGTTACAGGTTTTGATGGTGCAGTTATTCGGGGACCATAGTATTGTAAAGCATTTGGTACCAGACTTAAATCGTCTTTAGTTAGTTGTAAATTGTCTAGTTTCGAGTGAGGTAAAGAGGGATTTTCCTCGCTTTCTTCATTTACATCTTTAAGCCACGGCGGGTGAGTTGTTACACTAAATGTGGAATATCCTTCTGGTGAAGCAGGCCATGGCTTTCCTGGTGGTATAACTTGGTTTATAGTATTTCCAGGTTGTGGATGATACCATGGTCGCTGAGGCTTATATGTTAATATAATACGTGTTGATGATGGTGTTTGGGATGCAAATGATAAAGTCGTTTCTTTGTTTCCTAGGACTGGAGGTTTTGTATTAATAATTGGAGTAGTATGCGGAATCTTCGTATGTTTAATTGTAGTTGATGCTAAATCAGGTAATCTCTCGTCTAGATTTACTACCGTTGAAGTTTGAACGGTAGAAACTTTGGTGCTACTCGTGGATTCTGTTTGATGCCCTTCTGGTGAAGCAGGCCAAGGTTTTCCAGGTGGTATTATTTGAGCCGGAGTAACAGGTTTCGGCTGATGAAATGATGTTATGGGCACATATTCTAACACCGTTTGTGGTTTTACTGTTGTGGTTGGTGTTTTCTTAGAACTTTTAGTGGTTGCTGTTATAGGTTTCTTATTAAGAGTCGTTAATTCTGGAAAACGATCAACTAGATTTGGAGGAAAAGTCGTTTGCGGGGTAGGTTTCTTTGTAGGCTTTGCAGTTTGTGGAGAATCAGGCCATGGTGTTCCAGGCGGTATTATTTGAGCAAGAGTAACAGGACGCGGATGATAAAATGATGTTATCGGTACATATTCTAAAACCGTCCAAGGTTTTACACTATATTCCGTGGCTGTTTTTGTCAGTTTTGTAGATGTCGAAACTGTATTAGATCCTTTCGTTGATTTGGGCAATTCTGATAACAAAATGTTAATTTTTTCTTGAGAATGGAGAGAAATGCTGTTAGTGTTAGTCTCCAAACCTTGAACTACTGACGTTTCAGGAAAATCACTTGTTGTTAACGTATTAGGAACAAAAGTTTCCGTAGATTCGGATTTCACGTGTTTTAATTTCACACTTACAACTATCATAAAAAATATTTTAAAAAATAATCCCGACAGACTCTTCATAATTAGAATAAATAAACTTTTTTTTGAAATTAACTTTTAAAGAACCTGTGTGCGCGTAGTTAGATTAATCGCGAATATTACGCAGGTACTCTACCAAAGCATATCAAGAATAATAAACTGATGCGCACCTTCTTTAACAAAATAAACAAAAACATAACTGGTCTGAAGAACCAGTTTATTAACATTTTTCTTCGATTCATTCCATGCTAATGTCGTTGATCTTTCATTATAATCAGCGATGCATTCAGCAACAGAATATTAATTATAATTAGAGTTGGAATTCCCGGTGTGATTGAAGTATGTTTGTTGTTATAGTAATATAGTATACTACCCCCTCGTATCGAACGTGTTCCAAATATGAAGCATTAAAGAAATGCATTAGGTCTTTGACGCCTAACATTCTCATGTGGTAATCTCCTTCCTTCAATTACTTCAACTATTAAACCGATGCGATGTAAACAAACAATATATGTACAGCTAGATAAGTATAATGTTTCAATGTGATTGTTATAGTAAAGTTGTAATTGTTATACAATGTTCAGTTTTAAATATAAAGTTACAATAATTAGCAAAATAATAAACTCAAAGACCCTGACCTTCGATTAAACTAGTTTTCTGGTGGTATTTCCCAGCTTTTCAAACAAGAAATGAATAATACATAATTATACTTAATTATTAATAATAATACAGAGCGAGTATCTTATCAGTTTACAATATTCATCACACTTGTGCTTTTTTCAAGGATATTATAGATCTTATTATATAACAAAATTCAAAATGAGCACTTGATCGAATTTATTTAATTTTGTTATGACAAGATCTTGGTACCCTTGAAAAAAGCACAAGTGTAATGCGTGCTGTAAACTGATAAAATACTCGTTCTGTATATGAATAAAAATGTTTTTCTACAACCGTCAAAAAAAGGTTAGATTTAAGCATCGCCAAGGGTACGGGAAGCCTATCATTTTTTCACATGGGAGAAAAATATATATTTTACGCCCATGTGCGCAAAAAATATGTTTCACGCACATGCGCGAGAAAAAAACAAAAATGACACATTAGGTAACTCGGCTTACCTTTGCAATTTAATACTTTATTATTTTGCATTTTCATTGCACACTTGTTTTGTTTAATTTACTTCAAAAATTCACATAATAATGTTTGAAGGTTGTAGAAAAAATGTTGTTTGCATTTCGTGAGGGAAATCAGTGATTTTTTGGCGCATTCGAATGCCATTCTCATGCGCTACAAAAAAACACTGATTTCCCGCACTTAATACAAAAATAACTTTTTCATCCTATTCATAATAAATTGCTATAATTAGCATCTTGTTAATTAACGGCGAAAAGCAATTCAATACCTACAACAATCCTAATTGTTATACTTAACGAGTTTTTGGTAAAATGAATTGAAATCGTGTAATGCTTGCAATACATGCACATTACTTATAAAACTGCAACCCCATAAGTTAGAAACATGAACAAAACTTTAGAGAAATAATTGCTTAATTTTGATATCCGTAACTTTTGTAGTGCACTTAATAGTTACTGCACGGTGCATTTACTATTAGTAGTAGTGGTAGTAGTACATTGACCTATGCGATTTGGCGATTTACATGTTTACATGTGTATTTTTAGACTTATCCGTTATAATAGGTAAGTACCGGTTCAATAGTGACTTAACGATCAGCGGAATGAGATGCAAGAAAACAAGAAGCGGTAGGATAAAAACCAAAGTTATTATTATTTACGGACCTTTATAAAAACCACTTTATTTTTCAAAATCTAGTATTTTAGACAGTTCTAAAAGTTCTATTTCTTAGCAGTGATGGATTTAGGCAAAATTTGAAAGGCGACAAAATTTGAGAGACGACAAAACTTCGAAATGCATGGAGTTTCTCGGTGACTATAAAAAAATTTGCAATTTGCAAACAAAAAGAGCGCCATATCAAAATAGGCCTAGAGCGCAGTCAAACCTAAATCCGCTTCTGTTTCTTATTGATACATTTTACAGTAATACCCCAACTTACGCTACCCCAATTTACGCGAATTCGAAATTACGCGGTTTTTAAATCTTCTCGTCGATTCGCCTTTTGTTGACAGAAGGCCTCAGTCAATTGAAAAAGGGTTATGGATTTTGGAAAACATAGACTCCAACGAGGAAATTTTGTGTGAGAAGAAAAAATCTTTGATCCGTCAGACGACTATGTTAGATTTTATGAAGCCTTCTACGTCAAAATAACTTCGTTTTATGTTTTTGCAATTTATAATAATATAATTTGTTGTATTATCTAAGATTTTATTACACATCTTTCTTCTAAATTATTGTTTTCTTTAGTCTCCGGTCCCAATTAAACATAATTTGTATGTATTTATATGCAAAATTGTACCCCAACTTACGCGGTTATCGCTCGGTCCCACCTATCGCATATGTGCGGGGTATTACTGTATTTGGAAATACCTAGTATACTATTACAATGAAGATGAAGTGGCAGCAGACAAGACCGTAAGAAGAATTTCAACCGTAAAACAATTAGATGCTTTCGTTGCGGAAGAAAATGGCACACGAAATTTAAGTGCCTTAAGTGCAAGAACTCGATCACAACTAGTATCAACAACATGAGATTTTTGAAATACAACGCGGTGCCAGTCTTATCGTGAAAAGTTAACTTAAGAAAAGAAAGTGTAGATTTACTGTTTTACGGAGTTAATATTTTAGTGATTAGACCAGACCTGGTGAAGCATGGCAAGTTAGAAAAAGTTTGCTTTCGCATCCAAACCGCAACAGGTACAGATATACCGGTATACCAATGACTGCAGCTCAGATGATAGACAAAGCTATTTTGGGTATTGATTTTATGAAGACTTATGGAGTAGTCGCTTATATCTAAAAAAGAACATTGAAGTATGGGAACTAAGAAATTGGCATGGTTCTGCCCGAAACGAGACTGTCCAGGGTGCGTCTTCTCCTCCAAGAAAATATGCGCAGAAATGCCGGACAAAACAGAACAAATTATTCTGATATGTACTACAGGAGATAATTTGAAAATCAACAATATCGCTATTGCTGAACCAGAACGAGAAGAAGTCATAGCCAAAGGTATGTTTATGGAAAGAACACTGGTCAGCAGCTACAATGCTCCCAACCCGTATCATGAATGCTAATGATTGTCCTGTGATCTCACGCAAGGTAAAAAGTTTTGAAATATTAGACCCAGTGAATTGAATGGCTAACTGTGAAAACAAAATTCGGCCAAGTGTCCAAAACGACTACCACAAGAAAAATATAAATTAGTGGAGAAAGTTTCTGAAAAGTCGAGTTCCCAAGAAAAGAGAAAAATTAGGCAAATAATAACAGAATACTTAGACTTTAAAAACAGATTACGGCAGAACCAATCTAGTAAAACAACATCGATGCGAATGACGCAGCGTCTCTATTCGCCAAAATTCAAAACCAAACGAGAAGAAACCTTGACTGAAAGATTTGCATAATAGAACTCGGGCGGTTATTTGAGCATAAAGAAAACGTTGAAGAAAGTACGAGAAAGATTTTACTGGGTCAACTGGCAAGAAAATGTCAAGGCCTGGTTCGTGAATGCGAAACATGTGCTACGGTCAATGGTCCTAGCAGAAGAAGGAGAGCAGGCATGAACCAATACAACATCGAGAGCCATTTTGAAAAAATAGTGATGAATACTGCTCCCTTTCCATAAACCAAAGCAAGAAACAAGTAGATTTTTGTGGTAACGGATTATTTTACTAAATAGATAGAAGCTTATGCTTTGCCTAAGTAAGGAACAATTACGGTTTTCGAGGTCTTGCTAAGGAATCTTGCTTACCGGTTTGCAGTACCATTAGAGATTTACTCTAACCAAGGTAGAAATTTTGAATCAAACTTTTTCAAGAGCAATCTGCAAGTTGTTGGACATTAAGAAAACTAGAATATGACCCCGCTATATCCACAATCTGATGGAATAGTGAAAGAATTAACAGAACTCTAGGTAAAATCAGAAAGATGGGAATAAGCACGTCGATCGCTTCTTAATGACTTTAGCGAGACTCGTTCACGAAACGACCAATGTCACGCCACCTCGATTAGTGTTTGGGAAAAAATCAAGGTTTCCGTATGACCTGATTTAACGATGTAAAAGCAGAAGAGGAAAGGGGTTTAATGAGGATGACTTGATACGGCTTTATAACCCTTCAAGACGTAAAAAGTTCTCTCCAAAAGTGAAATACAATATGGGAGGGTTCATACAAGCAAATAACGTAGATGTGGTGTGTACCAAATAAAGAAGACTGATAGGACACAATCCAAAGTTGTTTATATCAATTGATGAGCGCCTTACAGAGGCAATGATAACGAAGACAAAAAAGGCAATGATGAGTCTCTAAAACTATAGACGGTAAGACCGCAGGTCAACCAACAGCTTAACGAATTTATCCAAAATGCAAGTAACAGGAAGAAATTTTGTTACGGAACAGTAGTAGAAAAAGTACAAGATATCTTCTACCTTTCCAAAGATCATGAGTTGTTTCATTACTTACCCAGTGATCACTTCCAAAAAAAAATGTGGAAGACTAAACTAATATGAAAACCAAGGCAAGGTCTTCAAGCTAGTTGTTCTCCTTATTAACGAAAAAGTACTTCCCTGATAAACCGACCTATGAAGATTTATATGTAACAGTGCTACAACTGAAAAGAAACACAGAAGAACAAGGGCGTCAGAGACAAGTAAAAGATCGGCTGTGGACTGGATCGTTTAGATTGAAGAATTGTACGAAGCATGCTAGAAACCAATTTCGCAATTCCGGTTTCAGAATAACAGATTGCTGCTTCTAGTCAGCAGATGAAAACCGTTTCAGGGTTTACAAAACTGTAGACTGTTTCTTTTACAATTATTCTAACTGTACTAAAGGTATAAAGATTGTAACTATCATCATCAACCATATGCCCTTGGCTGCGAGAAAATACGTCTCCAATAAGAGAAAAGTTCTTGTGATGGCAACTGCAAGTTACACTGATGCCGTTATCACTAAGAAACGAGCCGAAATACTATGTTATTTGAAATTTCAACGGAATGGCTATGCAAAGAAGTACTGCATCTTCAATGATGTTGCCGGAAACCGTAAGAACCTGATCGGGACGATCAGGATTAATATTAGAGGAGCAATGTTACAAATATAACTGCTAGGAAAATCCCTATCGCACATAAATTACACGGATGGCTTAGAAGGGCCTTTCATAATAATGTTAACGGTAACGGTAATATTATGTTAAGATGTTAATACTCAAAATATGTAGTGGTCATTGAAACGTTCAAAACAACCCTTTATGTTAGCCTTCCAAAAAATATTTTGGATTCTTTAACATCTACCAATAGAAATGAAGTTTTACAGCATGCACAGTGCGCACTGCCATCTCTCTCCATTTTACCGATCTGCCAGTGTCATATCTGTCAATTTATTCTGTTTTGTTGCGTTGTGCTGTTAGGTGTACGTTTTAAATACAACCAAATTAAAACTATATCCAAATCTCAAATCAAATGAAAAATCACAGTGAAGAATGGAGGTTATGTTAGTTGTTTATAGGTTTTGTATTTATTTTTTAACAGCGAAGCAGTTATCTACGTTTCTTCCACTTTTATACCTGGTAATTTTAAATATATCAACTTCTAAACATTAATATTACCATTAATGTGAATTGAAGAATCGACAGGTCCACTCTAAGCGGGCGTGCAAGCCGTGCATCGCACACGGGCGGCACGTTCTGCGAGGACGGCAAATACAGCGATCTCGTCATGTTCATACTCATTCTTATTAATCAGTACAGCATTATGAAAGATGTTTACTTGTTATGACAATATTTTTTTCTTCGTGTACATTTATTGCATGCATTGTCTCGCAATTATTTTTCAATTATCAAAGCCAGTTGATTGTGAGACAAAGTACCGACACCAAACAAAAAACGATCGCAAATTAAGCTCAATAACGATCTTTTCTCCGCTAAAGGGGATGTTGTTCCACTTTAAATTTGACAAATTTAAACGTCAGTTCGTAAGATTGAAGTTATTAGAATCTAAATTTTAGAAAAAAGTAATTATTAATGCCTTGTATTGCGCATTAAACTTCGGAAACTAAACTTATATTTCTGATCTGATCATACAAATTGCATGACACAGTTATTTGAGTTAACTCGGTTAATTAAAAATAATTGGGAAAATGATGAAGATGACTCCGAGGAAATAGGAAATACACTTTTTTGCGAAGAATAAAGAATAATACGCAACAAGGCAATGATAACTATTTTTTCTAAACTCTAAATCCTAATAACCTCAAACTTATAAACTGACGTTTAAAGTTGTCAAATCTGACGTGGAACAACAGCGCCTCTAGCGGAGGAAAAATTGTTATTGAGCTCGATTTACGATCTTCTTTTGTTTGGTGTCGGTACTTTGTCTCACAATCAACTGGCTTTGTCAATTATCTCATAACATCGCCATATATTGGCATCTATCGGGATTAAGATGCAAAACGGCTGCAGGTTTAAACTACCTTAGCAAAAGTGAACGAACGAGAGCCGGGCATTTGACATTGACATTGATTTTTAAAAAGTCTACGTCATAAACATGTAATAATAATTTGACAAGGGAATATTTAGAACATGTTTTAAAAATCGTGTTAATTTTGCATGTAAAAAACATGTCCTAAATATTTCTTTCTCAAATTTTTAAATGCAGTTTTGACGTCAAATGTTCTGTATGCAACGATGTCAAATCTCAAAGACGAAATTATAGTCAATTTTGACGTCAAATTTAACACCGTGTTAGACGACCCTATAACTGCTAAACGACATCCAGGAGAAATTGGCTCGCGCCGTGAGGTTTTTTTTAACTGAAACTCGACTAACCCTAGCAGTTTATCAAATGATGATGTAGACATACGTGTAAAATCAAAAAACCAGGCTTCATCACATAGTCGCATCTCTTGCAGTAGATGTTCATAATGTCCCTGGTACTGACGCTTTGTAAAATTGGAGTTGTAACTAAATATTTTTGGTTTTTATTTTAATTACAAAATAGATTTTTAGGTTTGCAGCTTTTTACACATAAAAAACGTAATAAAACCAATTTTACGACTTTTTAAGGTTATAGCCACAAAACAAGAACAGGCAAATAAAAACAATCTTAAGTTTTAAATAAGGCAAACTGCGCATGTGTCAAAGTTGAATTTAATTGCAACTTGAAGTGGAAATTTGCAGTTTGCATGCTTCAACTTCAACTTCGAAGTCGAAGTTTAGCCAATTCGACAGCGAATTTCTAATGTAAACGCCTACCGGTGATGCCATATGCTTAACACGAAATTCAGACTTGGCGGTTGAAGTGTGCCGCTAGCGAATTGGTTGTAAATGGGCCTTAATAGTTTGTACTTTAGTTTTTTTAATCCCCCTGTATATATTTTTTAATAATCTGATTATAGTACTTTTGCATTCTGTTTCTGTGAATATGTCATTTGTGATATTTTGTTTTAAGATAA
>VTPC01090436.1:378865-395393 GCA_011009095.1 Ignelater luminosus | reverse complement strand
TAATGTGCTTTATTTATTTCAGACAGTGGCGGCCCGTTATAAGGAGCCAAGGAACCATGGCACCACCACAAAGGCATTTCATTGTCCAATTTGAAAAAAATAATTTATACTCTTAAAATTTTCTCCTTTAAAGTCTGACCTTTACCAGAGATTAAAAAACAGATTGTTTTTATTATATTGTATGTTTTATAATATAAGAAATTTCTCTTCATATTATTATTAAGTTTAGTGAGTTATTGCGTTTTTACCGTTTTTCTGTGAGATTATACCTACATATAGCAAATCAAACAAATTATAGAGAGGTAAATGAATATTTTTATAGTTTATAAATCATCTGGAATTAGTACTTAATATTATTTTTTTTATTTTAAAACGGAATAAACTGCTTTCTCTGCCAGAAAGAATTTAGTAGTACATCAATAAAGGAACAGACATTTAAAAAATAAACATCAAGTAGAAGTGGAAAACAACAGGAATAAACATATCATGTGTCCATTATGTTCAAATGAAAATGCAGAAGCCCTGAATAATTATGAGTCCCTACACAAACATCTAAATGAAGTACACTGTATAAATGTAAAGCAAACTAAAATATGGTTTAGACACCATCCCTCGAATGTAGTAGAAAAGTCCCCAACAGTCTCGAACAAGCTGGCCGAATGTACCGGAGAAGTCTTGTCCGACCGTTGAATGTGCGAGCAACAGCGAGGACATTCTACGCCCATCGAGAGCGACAAGGAAACGTATATAAGTGCAGCATAGATAGAGCCGTGGTGAGTTCTACAGAAAATAACCGCGTGTAGTTACGAACGAAATAAATGTAATTAGTGATAAATAAATTATTCTGTACATAAATAAGTAAATAAATTAGTGTAAATAAATACTGGAAATAAATTGTAATAAACTAAGTAAAAATAAATATTAAAAATAAATACACGCTTTTGTCAAAACGTAACAATATGATCGTATATATGTAATTGTTTTATTATGCACACTTTGGCAGTGATTCTGTCACATCAATATAAGCTACCTATATAAATTAAGATTAAAATAAAAAAATATTTGATTTCAGATTAAATACAATCACCTATTTTTCATGTAATTCTGTAAATAGAAATAAAGAATTTGTCTGTTGTTTTAGTAGCTCATTAGTTTGAACCCAGTTATAAACTTAAGTTAAATCTTGGATTATATATATTTATTATTTAGAATTTCATAGAATTAAGTAAATTTGTTTATATTGTAGGAATCTGTAGGGGCTGAATTGTTGTTCGTTAAAGACTGACATGGTATATAAAAATTGTAAAATTACAAAATATAAAAATAATTTGAAAAACTATTGGATTTTGTTTGCTAGATATATCCTGAACTTGGAAAATAGCACAATCAATGCATCTTCAAAATTTATTCCTATAATCTTAAAATTAATTTTTTCAAAAACTGACAATAAAAATAATATGAAATAATAGAGAGGAAATCAGCAGTAAAGTTTCCTTTTTCTGAACAATCTTGTTGTTATGCAGCCTATATTTATTAATAATAATCTATATTCAAAATTAAAAAGTGATTTTTAGTGCTTTCATATAAAAAAATAGTTATTATAAAATTAATTACGAAGAAATCATTTTTATTCAGTTCTGGAAATAAAAGCGCCAACATTTTAAGTCTCCTTGCAGTCTTATTGGTTCTTATTGCTTTTTTTCTATTGGTTCGGTATTTTGTTACGCTATTGGTCGGCATGTGCGGTTTTTAATGTATCCTATGTTATCAGGCTATCGCCTTTGTTTAGTAAAATCTAAAAAGTTTAGCATTTTACTATTATCTTGCGACCACGCTGTGTACATAATCATTTTTTTTTGAACTGTTACAAGATGTAAACTTAGAAAGCACCGTGTATATTTGCACTACATATCTGGTAACTTTTTGTATAAATGAAACTTAAAAGTTACCAGATGTTACTAAAAGTTTATCAGAAAAAATAACCGCATTGAACTTGCCGACAATTATTATAACCTCATTCAAGATAAATTATTCAGTGTCAATGTTCACTGCTGTGAATTATTTTTAGAAGAGAAATTTAATATATTTATGATCATGAAATTAACGTTTATTTTGATTCACATACTATTCATACTTACTACAGTTTGTGCATCACAGTTAGATAATGATTTTGCAGAGTTTGAAGATGATGAAGTTACAATTTCAAGCAGTGAACAACAAAGTGTTCCTCCTGTTTACGTTCAAGAAAGCCCCAAGGTAACTACAGGAAGTGAAGAACAAGAAGCAATATATGAGGATCAAGATTCGTTTGACTTTTTTCATGATCCTGAGGAATTTGAGGGCTTTCCAGAGGATGAGAAACCAGAAGAGCTGAAATTTTTCACTGGAAATTTCCCAAATGCACATGGTGTTAGCTGGGATGGGTATTGGCTAGAAATTCTGATGGTGGCAGGACTGGTTGTTTATTTTTTAAATTTCGGTACAGGAAAGAGTAAAAATACCAAATTAGCAAATACATGGTTTTTAACACATAAAAGTTTATTAGAAGATAATTTCTCATTAGTTGGCAAGTAATGATTGTAATACAAAAAGAATGTGCTTAATCTTTCAGTCTTTCAGGTGATGATACAACTGTAGAGAATAAGGAAAGTGGTGCTTTAATTAAGGAAAGCGAGAATGTTTTTACCCTTTGGTGTAGTGGAAGAGTATGTTGTGAAGGAATGTTAGTGGAATTAAAATTAATTAAGGTAGTGTTATTAGATAATGTATAAGTCATTTTAATTGTTTTAATGCAGGTATGTTGGTTTAGAGACAAGATTTGGTAGCAATAATAGCAGGAATGATGCGTCCAACAATGGATCAAATACATGTTAAAGTGATCATGAATAAAGAAGACATGGATAGTTTTGTATTCTGTGTTGCGTCTAAGAAGACAGCCATCCATTTATCAAAGGAAATGGCTGATATAAGTATGTACTGTCCTGAAAGGCGCCCAGGAGAGAAGCATAATATTCCTAGTAATTTTAATGTTATGTGTGAGATATCAGAGACAACTTCAGCTATACTTGATTCGAAAGTTACTGCTGTACTTAATAAATATAAAGACTTGGTAGACTATATTCATTTTTCTGATCAATATACTGGAGTTAAACAACCAGAAGATAATGGACAATTGAAGCTACCAGAAACTCAAAAGGTAAAACAGGCAATATTATAATAATACAAATATTTAAAAATTGTTTTAAGGTGCTACTTTTTGGATTTAATATACCAGTAAAGGGTATGACTGTGAATGAAGCTATGGAACATGTAAAGCCACTTATGAATATGGTCTTGTATTGTATGGATAAAATACGTCGTTATCGCTTATCTAAAGAAGGTATGTAAATATCTGTTTTAGTAAACAATGAAAGGATCTAGTAAAGTTATGAGATTTTTGCTTATATTTTAACAAAAAATCTTAGAGCAGTATTTCTCAACCTATGATTTATGAACTGTGAGTGGGTAATTAGGACCCTTACGTGCTGTACAGAAATAATTAAATATTTGAATGTGAAAGTTTCAAGTGTTTGCTTTTAACTTATATTAACATTCAACTTCTAATAAGATTAAGTGTTCACCAGAAAATAAATAAGTTTCTAAGTATAATAAAAGATTGAGAAACACTGCTCTAAACAATTATTTATAAAGAGAGATGAAAAATAAGTTTCTGATAAGATAAAGTCATAGTCCCAAGTCCTTTTCAAAGTAAATATTGATAATTATTGCTAAATTAAAATAATATTTAAAAGTGAACTGAATGAAAACACTTATTGCGGGTTATTGGCTATTGCCAACCACGAACAACAGGCAATCAGTGACAACATTAAATTCATTGCGGATGATTGTTTACTTGGAAATAAAAATTTAATTCAAAACAATTTTCCTTATTTGTGCTTATGGAAGACTAGCACTACATCTTACTGATTATCTACTAAATAAAGTTTGCAACTCCAAAACACTATCGTTATGTATTTAATTAGGTACTACATCCTATGTCATGCAAGTAAATAGACAAATACAGAAGAAATGATAATCATAATGTAATCTGTATCAGCGGTCAGCAACCTTTTAGATATTGCAGACCACTAAATTCGCAATTTAAAATTTCGCAGACTACTAACATAATTTTTAAAGGTACAAATTAATACGAACACTGAGTATGATATAATATCTGAATTTCTTTGCGGATCATTAAAATTACCTCACGGACCACCAGTGGTCCGCAGATCACCGCTTGCCGACCACTGATCTATATAACCTGCTGTGTGAACTTGAATCTTCTAATTCTGCATAGAATTTTATGTAGTACTTGTATATGCTTAGCTCAATATCACATAAAAGATATAATAATAATAATAATAATAATAACAACAATAGTAATTAATAGGTGAACCCTGAGCAGAATCTAGCCTAAGGCTGTAGGCTAATTATTAAAATTCCCAAAATATTTTACAACTGAGTAGTGTGAAATATAATAATTGTTTGTTAAATCTTATTAATTCTTTTATTTGTTTAATACAAATCTACAAATAACTATACTTTCAGGTAAAGCTAGGGCTGATAAAAACAGGCAACGAGTAGAAGAGGCATTTTTAAAATCAACACATGTGGCTCGTGCTGAAGCTGCTGCTGCAAGAAGAGAAGAGCGTAAACGCTTAGAAAAAGAAAAAGTTATGGCAGATGCCGATCCTGAAAAACAACGACGTTGGGAAGAAAAGGAACAGAAACGACAAGCCAAAAAAAGGGCACCAAAAATGAAACAATTGAAAGTAAAAGCTCTTTAATACTTTTTTTAATGAGCCGCACTGATTAATTAGAAGTATAAATTATTTAGATTACTAGCCTTTCTTATCCTTTATAAAAAATTATTATTTGTTAGGAATTATTTTGTTGGAGAGCAACAATTCCTTAAGTGTAAAGTAGAACAACAGTAAATTGTCATATGTTTAAGAAAATGGCATTTTGCAGTAATAACTTATTTGTTATTGTATACTTTGTAAGTTGTCATAATAGATTTTACAAAAAAAAAAATTTATGAGTTTCATTGCAAAGAGATACTTTTTGATACAGTAATTAATATTATTATTAAATAGGCAAGTGGACTGTTATTACAAGTTAATGCAAATAGTTGCGTATATTTATAATAGATGTTTATTTAATATATGAAAATATGTACTTCAATTTTAATAAAAATCACCTTCAGGATTTTAAAGTGTTTGAGATGAACTAGAATTTTTTCTCTGACTGCTTTGAAAAGTAATCTTTGTACCTAAAAAATTAATTATTTACATTGAGTTCATTTGTACACGCATCAGAAATGAGTATATAACCATAAACTGGCAGTTCAATTACGTTGGCATGTAGTACAATATGTAATGCACAATATGTTTATACAAAGTTTTGTACTACCGAAAATGAGATACATCTAATGGTTGAAGATAGCTGGTCATGCCAGATGCTATAAATTGGAAAACAAAATCCACATGATCTATTGAAGAATATAAAGTTCTATTTGTTTTTGTGTAGAAAAATTGTCGCACCACCATTACAGAGTGTTCTATTTAAAACCTATTCTTCAAATCACTGCTCTTTTGTTTTATCAGTGATGGCAAGAGAGCAAAAAGCAAGTTTTTAAATTTTTGGAAAAACATTCCGACAAAATTAATGAGTGTGTAATGAAAAACTAACCACACTGTATAAAAATATTTCATGTTATTGATATGCTCTGTTTATCATGTTTCTGGGTCGTATATGTCTGTGACAGAATGACAGTTTAAGTATTGTAAACCGGGCTGTTTATCTATTAACTCAGCTTGTAAAATCTTATTGACACTTAATGTATTTTAAGGTTATGATCTTATGACAGTTTAACCTCACACTATTGTCATCTTTTTTGTAAATCTAAATAATTTATGCTAAAAGATGGTTTTACAATAATTCCTATTTCCTGTAAAATATTGAAACTAAATGTTCAAACTTTTTACTTTCAGGGATAAAGACGATGATAATCTGTTACAGTAGAAAATTCTTCTAATTATATAAAAAATGTATGTGGGATTATGATTACCTTCAGATGTTACAAATTGAAATTTTTTTGAGTAATTACAAGTACGGAAACTCATGAGTATTAAATTTTTTTTTTGCTTTGTATTGCTATAAAAAAGATTTAAAAAGATGTTTACTTATAATCCATTATTTACATTTGTTCAACGTTAACATATTTGCATCATGATTATAAAAATAAGTTTTCTACTAAATAGGTGACTTTCAGGAAATAAATGTAAACACAATTAGTTCTCGAAAAAACTTAAGTTTGCTAATGTGATCCACTGATTAGAATGTTACACAGTAGGGCGTCTCATACCATGCTTCCATCCCACTGTAGAAACTTCCTCTAAGGAAGTAATAAAGACCGCTGATGATCATTATTCTACAGAGTTGTTTCTACAAGATGATTGTGGTGATATTATACAAAAATTTTGATGTTAAAAATTGTAAGCCCTCATTCCACTTCCATTAGTTTATGAGATGAATCTATCTCTGAATTATCCAAAAAAGATTCAGAGTCAGATTCTGCAAGCGAAATAATAAAAGGAGGAATGTTTTCAAACAAAAGATTCCCCATATGTTTTTTCCAGTCAGTCGAAATAAGCTTTTCACAGTGATCACAGAAATCTTGCCATATGTCTGAAGAATGTTTTGAAAGAGACTCAAGCCATAAATTTTGGACATGATTTTTAGAACGTATTTGAGAGTTTATGTGGTTGTTGTAATAAGACTTACAATATCTCCTATTTCAATAGGGTTATACTGACAATGGTATGGAGGCATTCTAAGAACTTCATATCGTTTCTCTTTCACCAGTTCATCTATTACGTACGTCTTTTTGCTGTGCGATCGAAAAGGTTTTATTAAATACCATAATTGCTTTTTTAAAAATTTTGAATCAAATTTGACATTGTGGTTAGTCAACCATTCCTGCATTTGGTTTTTCTTGGAGGAAAAAGTTGGAGGTTTGCCCAACTGCACTGAATGGTAAGCAGCATTGTCCGCAACTATCACACTTTTCCCTCAAGCTTATCTAAAGCAAGAATGAGCGGATTAACTACACAATCTTGAAAAATACCCCAGTCATGTTTGCGTGATAATCCTGATCGTTAGTTTAAAAAACTAAAAGAAAATCACACCCTGCCAAAAACCCACCCCTATATCTCTGCATGCAAGATAGTGAAACATTTCCCTTCATTTTTAAATTTAGCTCGGTTACTCTTTATATCCGAGTCGTGTACCCAATGTTGAATCACGGATCCATTTTGATAGATCCTTGTTTCATCTATGTATACAAATTGAATATTTTCACTGGAATTTAGATACTGTAAAAACTTCCTAAGAAATGCAATTTTGGATGCAACATGTTTTTCTTCATAGAGAATTTCACAACCCTTAACTGATTTAGATTACAAAATCTTATACAAAGTTGTCCTCCCTCCCTTAAATTCATAATTTTTCTGTACTTTAGTCAAAAGAATTTCAACTTGCTTGGTCTCTGTCGCACAATCGCTTCTAATTTATAACTTTGCGAACTCATTTATTGGTGCAAAGTTTCTTCTGTATTTCATTTCAGGATTTTTAAAATCAATTGTTAAGTAATCACAATTATTGATATTTTCATAATATTTTCTGAGTTTCTTATGTAATCCCTTTTTTCTAAATATTAAACTTATATCATTACCATCACAAGAGGGAAATATTGAAAGATAATTACATTGTAAAATGTACAAGCAGTGGATTGTAAAGTATTGACTTTTCGAGCAATTTGGTGCTTGCTTCAAGTGGGATCTTCTTCAATTAAATCCATAATCTAATCATCAATAGCTTGCCTGTTTGTTCCTTGTCTTGGTAGCAGTTCACCCGAGGTACGTGTTCTTTGAATTAGAGACCGAAACATTGAAGATGTAGAATGCCTTCTATTGCGAAAATGCTCTGCATACAATCGTGCAGCTGCAACAGCATGTTGTAGTGCTTCACCGTTAACTATTATTTTGTCTACCAATTCTTCATTTGTATACATTCTTCAATTCAGCACAAAATGGAAAATTATGGAAGTTGATTTAATTAATTACCAACCTTTGGCACTACGTAAGGGGTACAAGATGATGGAATTGAATAAGTAAGTACCTATTTCTTTTTTCGTAAGTAAGTAAAGCATTTAAAATGACAACGTCACTTAAGAAAAGTTTTGTCGAAAGGTCAAAATCAAAGTGGCTAGATGAGCTATGCCTACTGAATATGTTAGCAAAAACTTTCCTTTTAACAGGAACAAAACAAGTTAAGAAGGTTGAGAATCACCCTGTATATATATTCGTAACCTGCACGAATAAAGTAAAAAAAAAAAACATAACCGCAACATCTGGCAACATCTTTTAAATTGTAATTTGGCGGGTTGAATACGTGATAGTTGACAATAGTTGATAAAAGATTAATGAATAACAAAACCTGCTAGATTGTGAAATCTTCGTAGATATTTATGTAAGTTATTGCATCTTTTAAGATAAATTATAAAATTATGCTGTGTATGTATTTTAGGTTATCTTAGGCTTATTCGTTATTTATGACGATAATAGAATGGCAGGTTATAAACCCCCATATACCTCAGATGAACAGAAGAAGATTCTACGATATATAATTGATAGTAAAGGATATTACTCTTTAAGAGGTAGAAGGTTCTGGCAAGAAATGGTAGAATCTGGTACCGTTGAGCGTACCTGGCAGTCTGCAAAAGAACACTTTCTCAAGCAGCTGTATCCACAGGTGCATAATCCTAGATTTCAGTTAAGTGATGAGGAAATACAGTTAATTAAAACTGGTTACATAGAGAGTGGTCAATCAAGTGTAAACAAATCAAATAAAACGAATGCCAGTAGATCTGAATCAGAAAATACAAAAACTGTAGATCTGACTTCTTATGTGGATTCTAGTGATGAAGAATTAGAAAAGTAGTGTCTTATTGCTTTGTAATTCTTCCTTACATCTATCGTAATTAGGTTGTTGAACTAAGTGTTGGATCATATTAGAAAAATGGTTATGGAATAACAAAACATTGTCAGCTGTTCTGTGTTAAGTAGAGAAAGTGAAAAGCATCAGGTAGTTTTTCAGTAAAATGCTCATATTTTGTAGTATAGGAAGACAATTTTATCGTTTGCAGGGTTTTGTGCTAAATTTGTTTTCTTTTTAATATATAGAGTAATAAATAATAAAAATGTTACTTTGGTCAGTTTGAAACACTTGCAATACCAGATTATACCGTGAGAGCAACAAAAACCCAAGTCAAAGATACCCATGGATTCTAAATTTCTCATCTTTGATAGTTTCATACTTAAAACAAAAGCTATTAAAATAATGCAAGTGACATTTAAATTTTATTTAGGATATATTTTAAGTGATTACAGTAAAATTATTCATAATTATATTAATGTACAAAACTGTGAATTTAATAATGTTAACAGAGGAACATAAAATATTCATATTAGAAACTCATTTTTGCAATAGCATCAAAATGGTGAATGGGAATATTCAATAGTCGCAAAGGATTATGACATTTGAAAGTTTAATGTTTGAATTCATAATTTAAGGATTACTCTAAGACAATCTTTTAAAATTCCAAGGGAATCTTTGACTTGGTTTTTTGTTGCTCTCACATTACTTAAAATAAATGAATGTTTAACACAAACAGCATTAAAAATCATGCATTTTAATGTTTTGTGTGTCTTCCAGCAACTACTTTTTCATGCAAGTTCAACAGCCTAATAGAATGCCTTGATATCAATTTGATGTTTGTCCTCATGTTAATGTAGGCACACTTGTCAATGACGAGAGACAAAAATTTCATTAGCTCTCGACTCTCACGGCAGGTGTAAAAGACAGAAGAATTTACATTTAATAGACTATCCTCCAAGACTGACATAGTTGTCAAGTCACTACCCTCTAAAATATCAAAAATATCAAGACACTCTTAATATCTAATATGCTTCATATTCTTTTAATCCACTGTACATAGTTTCCTCTTTTTATTATAATTTCTTTATAAATAAATGTACAAAATGTTTAATTCTTCTTTATTAAACAAACCATTATTACCTAAAAATGAACATTATATGTTTTATAAATTAAGTACATTCTATTTATCAACAGGTGTTAGACTAGGAGCATTGTACATAAATTCATTAAATAATGCTTTTGCATTCAAAGACACAATTTCTTTTGTAAATTCGTAGTCATTAATATCGATAAAATCACATATGATAATATTAACACCACCTACTCCAACTTTTTGTTTTTGAATCCAATTTTGTATTACCTTAGTAAGTGGCTTAGCACATTGTTTTCTCAAAGTGCCTGAAATTAGAGAAAAAGATTCACTAAAGAATTAAACATGTAATACTACAAAATACTCACTAAATAAATGCTTTGTGACAAACCAATTTGTTGGTGTTAAAACAAACTGGGAAATAAAACTAGTATTGTTAGGTCGGCCAGCAATACCTTCATCTAATTTAGTTATCAATTCTCTTTTTGAGACTGTTTGTGGCCATGGTGATGGAAAACTTGCACTTGGCCATAGGTTAGGTTGCTGAAATCGTGCCATATCTGATCGATATACTATAATTACCTAAAAGAAACAAGTGAATGCATAAATAATTAAGTTATAAAAAACTAGAATAAATACCTGGTAGCGAAATTTGCTAAAATATTCCAAAGTCAGATGCTGCATATTATGAGAATATGGTGTAAGTTTCTGATTAAAAGTTGCATTCAATAAACGTAAAAAGTTATTGTGATCAATTTTTTCTAACGCATAAAAATGATTAAAATCTAAAATAACAACCTAAAACATGACAGTTTTAATATTGCAAAATTAATGAAGAGCATCAGTTATGTTTTACTTCTCCTGGATGACTATCTAAAAATTTTTTAAGGTCATTTAATACACTAACAACCTCTGTTGCATATAAACCATGCACGAAATAAGGATAAACTGAACCTTTTTTTGTGGCAACTCGAAGATCGAAGTATCGAATTCCTGCTTTTAATTGTTCTAACATGTCATAATCTTGAGTTTTAGACCATCGTGCCATTATAAAGCGTAATAGAGGTCCCAGAAATTTCATTTGCTGAAGGAAATTTTCAGCATCGGGTGCTAATTTTGAGCTAGTAGTTATAGAGGATGTCATGCTATCATGTGAACCTAACAATTAAAATGTGAATGTAATTCAATGTTTAAAAATGCTAGTGTAATTACCTGGAATTGCTAGGTATATTAAAGGTATTGTTCGAAGTTTTGGAGGCAAATTTGTCATCCAATTTTCTAAGTCTTCTGATAAAGCAATTTCTTTAGACAGATCTTCCATCATGTATTTATTTTTTTGTTTTAAGTAAAAAAAAGTTTTATCTCGCCTAGACTATCATCAGGTTTTTTGAATAATTGAAATTCCAAGTTGTCATAGTAACTTGTGTTAATTTAGAGATGACAGTTCACTGTTGGAATTACATGTTTAGATTGATTTTAATAGTTGTTTATTCTTGTCTTATTAAATCATCACTTAATTGCGCATCTGTAATAATTATAAATTAATATACATTATTTTGACGTTTGAAAGGTGTTTTGTGCGTGCTACCTATTTATATCAATTTGCATAAAACGAAGGTCAATCCATTAAGGTTATACAGGTTAATATTTTGCATGTTTTGTTATTATTACACCTAGTTGCAGTTCTTCACAAAAGCCGTTACACCTAACGGTTGAGAGTTACAATAAAATAAAAATATAAAAAATGGTCTGACAAATACTTC
Organism: Ignelater luminosus; assembly: GCA_011009095.1. Classification (NCBI taxonomy): domain Eukaryota; kingdom Metazoa; phylum Arthropoda; class Insecta; order Coleoptera; family Elateridae; genus Ignelater; species Ignelater luminosus. The sequence goes on along the minus strand of VTPC01090436.1, from coordinate 383,501 downwards.
TCAAAATCATGAAACTATCAGCAGTAAGACATGATAAAAAACAAAAGTTAAAGGCAAAGAATAACCACATGCAATTGATAAATCATAAATAGCCTATAAAAAAATATTAAAAGAGCGTACCTACCTATATGTAATTTTTGATAAAATATACAGGGTGTTCAAATATGGCTAAATGTCACGTGATTGACAAAGTGCGCAAATATGCCAAAACTAATCTCTGAGATAATTCATTTTGTGCATATCGGGTTACATAAGCAACGTTCTTTTAGTGTACAACCATTAGTTCTTATCACACCAATACATAAACTGTCAATAAAAAATATTAATAAACACACCGTATGTAAACATAGATGAAGTTTAGCTACCTTTTTACTGTACAGCATAGATGCTTATATGCAGCAGATTCTCTTTCTTATAAGTTACAACAAGTTACAATATTAATACTTTAGCTTTATGACATTCTTTTATTATAGTTAAGATTAAATTCGGTTTAATTCCGTTTCATATAATACAGCTCGACCAACCTCAGAAAAAACCTCCAACCTCACACCCGAGTGGGCGTGTACGAGGGAGCTACATATTAACCAAGTACACTCGCATCCAAAAATCTTTCGGCGAAAAATTTAAATAAAACTAAACATCGCCAATAACATGTGATGGTTTTAAGACGACTTTTTGTCAGTTAAATTACACTTCTGATTGGTCGACGTTGTTTGTTATTGAAATTAGTTCGCATATTTTCCGGGGCTTTTCTGAGGTTGGTCGCGCTTGTATCTAGGTTAGATACGCTTTAATCATAATAGAATAGCTCAGTACCATTTTTTGATTATAGTTATGTGAGAATTGCAGTAGGTATAATTACTTTTTGTGTTTAGGTCTGTTCATTTGCACTGCACTAACTTGTACTTATTACAAACTAGTTCAAAAATATGACATCATCAATTTCTAAAGTTCACGTTTGGTTCATCTTAGTGCAGGTAAAGTAAATGAATAGTTTACGTGCAGATTATAACGAGTTGAAGGCAAAATAATCTAACAACCGTGTCTTTCGAGGTTATGTTGTTGATGTACTGTTGTAACAAGAAGTTGTTATTACTTATTATTTATATTGTTTTGTAAAACTGTTAATCAAAATGGATAGAAACACATTATTAACGATTTTAGGCACGTAAATAAAATATGAAACAGTACAAAAATGTGCAAGTATAAAAAATAAATGTTATATATAGGTCTTAAATAAAACATTACATTTATAATTATTCTGAAGCATGTTTCAATACTCATCATCATTTCGTGCTTGTATGCGTACCTATTTAGCATTTCACCTGACAAACGCGTGTTCATGTCTTAGGCTGTGTACACTTTCGTGCGCATGTCTGCACTACCTGTACCGAGAAAATCGTCGGGCAATAAGTGCAAGTTTTATGCAGCTGCACTTACTGCAAATGAACAGCGTTAGGACAAGTTAGTGTAGGTACTGAAATGGCTTAGTCAAAAAGTGAAATGAACAAACCTTTTAATGATGATAAAAAAATCATGAAATAGAATACAGGGTGTACCCAAACTCTTTCCTATATCAGCCTGTTCAAGAGTTAGAACCACTCAAAGATGGCGTCACATTCAGATTATCATGTTCTCTAATAACTTTTGACCGCATTAAGCAATTTGGATCAAATTCTGCACATTTAGGTATTTTTATAATAGAATAAAATGGTGTAAATTTTATTCAGTTTGCTTAATGAAAAAGTCCTCATCTTGAGCACTCCCCATCTCTATTTTAATGAAACTCTGGCTGTAGGGAAGAACCGGGATACAATGGACAGCTTTGACAAGATGGATGATTGCTGGCTCTGTAAAGCAATCTTTGCTAAGAATGGTATACCTTTCCATTGGTTGGCACCCGAACTAACCTTTTAAGTTCTAAAAATGCCTAGCATTTACTTAAGATACTTTGTGACTAAAAAAGTATCAAATGTCAAATCCTTGTGGGGGATATGTTGGACATTGGGAAAAGCAGGTGTTTCGCCACGAATATAGTTAACAAAGTAGTGAAAATGCTTGCCTAATTTAAATACCTTATAAACCCAGGATAAAATAGTAATAAAATAAGAATAAAACTGGGAATAAGATTATAATTAAAATATAATAAAATAAGAATAAAAAGAGCACTACAATTATGTATTAGGTGTATACCTATGAAATGAGACTTTTTTTTTCAATTTTAAACGTTTATTAACAAAAAATGGTTACAAATTTAATCTTCAAAATAATAGCCATCGCTAGCGACACATTTTACCCATCTCTCAGGCAATTTGTGAATGCCGCGCCAAAAAAATTGGCCGTCTTTGGCCGCAAACCAATCATCGAGCCATTTTTCGGCTTCTTCGTGAGAATTGAAGCGCTGCTCGGAAAGTGCGTGGCCCATCGATGCAAACAAATGATAATCGGAAGGCGCCAAGTCTGGTGAGTAAGCCGCATGCACCAGCGGTTCCCAATCGTACGTCTCCACCAATTCCCGGGTCGCTCTTGTTCGATGTGGTGGTGCATTGTCATCAAGAAAAATTACTTTGTGACGCCGATCGGCATATTCTGGGCGTTTTCGGTGTATAGCGCTGTTCAAATCGGCCAATTGTCGTTGGTAGCGTGCACCGTCAACTGTTTCACCTGGTTTTAATAGCTCGTACCAAATCATACCATGCTGATCCCAGAAAACACACAGCATTGCCTTGCGGCCGAAGCGATTTGGTTTGGCCGTTGATTTTGGCTTGTGGCCGGGCGGACCATACGATCGTTTACGCTTGGGATTGGAGAAATACACCCGTAACGATTCGATGCAAAAAAGACTTCCTTTTGAACCGGGAGAGCAGCATTTCACAAGTGGTTTTTCGGTTCTCTTGCTGCCTTTCAGTCAGTTCATGCGGCACCCATCTTCCGACCTTTAAAATCATGCCCATGTCTTTCAAACGTTTGCAAATGGTTTTTTGGGTCACTCCCAACTGCTCTGCCATCATTTCTTGCGTTTGACCATCATCTTCATTCAACAATGCTTGCAATTCGGTGTCCTCAAACTTTTTCGGTGGCCGGCCACGTTCCTCGTTCTCCACGCTAAAATCACCACTTCGGAATTTTTCAAACCACCTGAAGCACTGTGCTCTGCTTAGAGCATGTCCACCGTAAGCTTCTATAAGCATTTGATGAGCTTGAGAAGCGTTTTTCTGTCCGCAAATCGTAGTTTGAAGGCACGAAATTCGACATTTTTAAGAGCGAAAAAAATGCGTTGTTGTATGAAACATCACAAACAATGAATTGAATATTGTTGACAGATGACAGACGAAAAAAATAAGACATTTGGGACAGTTTAAAAATACTCCTAGCGACATCTGTGGTCTAATAGCTGAAAGTCTCATTTCATAGGTATACATCTGGTATAATAAAATAACAACAAAACATAGTTCTAACCTATCACAAATTCTTAAACCTCTTGACATTGTTTTTGAAGTAGTATAGGCCTCTTTTTTCTTTAATCAAACGTAGGTTTTTTGTCACGACTTTAAAAATACTGTAGCCCTGTTTTCAGCGGTAGGGTATACAAAGGTCTTGCTTCCCTTTCTTCTCATAAATCTTACCTCATAATACACATTTTGTTTTAAGACCTTGGTAATGCAGCACAAAAAGTGGTTTCTATTTTTCGTAGGAACTTTATCAATACACAATCACTTATTCGAATTTCCTTAGATTTCTTCATCATCATTCTCACTTCCTTTGTAAGCCGATGGAATTGATTATTCCTCTGACGACGAGGGTAAGATTTTTCTTCTTACGATGGGGGACGCATTTTTTTCATTTCTAACTATATTTTCTCTGGCGTGTCCATTGCAATCATACATCGACTCTTGCTTGGCCCCTGCTAGATTTTTTGATACCTACTTTAGGGAACGGACGGATGTGTTCCGGAGTTATTTCTGTTTGGTTGGAATTTTTCGAAGGCCCGGCGATCACGTCTGCGACATCTGAGGAAGGGCTTAACAATGCAGAAGCAGCCTCCAACACTGCTGAGGGAGGGCTTAACACTGTACTTGGGAGGGGGTGGTCCGAAACAACAGAAGGGAGAAAATCCTCTTCTGTAAAAATGTTTCTGTTAAACGGGTAGATACCTGTGTTTAATAACCCCAATCTGACATTCGCCGGGGTTACTGCTTTTTACCAAGCCTGAGAAGATAGTTGGGGGATGTTGAATATGGTCAGTGGGATGTGTGAGTTGGTTGTCATCCACGAATCCTCAGCTGAACTAAAAAATGTTTTGAAAAGTCCATACACAACTCCTATCTAATGGCTGTAAGTGATTGGAAACGTGTGGGATGGAATAGTCAACACTAATATTCTGTTATCTTTCAAAAGTCCAGACTGCTGATACTTAAGTGAGACTCGTGATTATCCATAATTAATAATACAGAATGTTCTCGAGAACATCGAACGTAACTTTCAAAAAATTCTAACACCTTAAGAAAATTACCACCTGCCATCCATGCAAGCCCCATTGAACCAGGTGGGCTTCATGCATCAAATCGAGATCTTGGAAAAACCCATACCGGTGACAAAGCAGAGCCACTTGCAGAAATAATGCCAACTGTTGTGA
>VTPC01090436.1:337186-361203 GCA_011009095.1 Ignelater luminosus | reverse complement strand
TTTTTTTGACGGCATTAAAAAGCTTTGTCACACTAGTCCGTAACTGGAAAGAAAAGATCTTATCTTAAATAATTGCGGCAACCGAAAAAACAACAATAAATGCACAACTGAAAAAACAAGTGAATCAAACTATAATCACAACTTATAACACAAACGACAATGAAATGAAAAGAAACAACAGAAATTAAGTTGTGTAGCCAGCCACAAATCATGAAATTTATGGTTTTATGGACAATACAGTAGAAAATTGGTTAATAGATGAAAAGTGTCCAATCACACGTTCGAAATAGAATTGACATTTGATTTGACAACTTGCATAGAGAACGGATGTCTTTAAGTAGAAGCATGGTATCTCTTCAGCCAAGAACGGAAGATTTAGGATGTAGGGCAAAGATGAAATAAGATGTAATTAAATCTGTAGAGATTGTTCCGGTTTTCACCTACATCAAATCAAGGAAGTGAAGCTGATGAGTGATGACAGTTGGCCCGGGAGTTTGAACACTGGTTTTCAAATGCAAAAGTGCTTCGTTTTTAGTAAAAGAACGCGTTTCAAAGTGTTTACTTGAATATAAAATATAAAAACGAAATTTGTCTTCCTTAGGAATAATTATCAAAATTATGCAAGCATTGACTTTTATTTTGGGAAAGCACCACACTTTAAGACATTAAACAGTTTGTAATTTCTAGAAAAGCAATTTCGCTATTTGAAAGTAAGTACTTACAGTATAACCTTATAATGTGCAATTTGTAAACACAGCGGAATATTACCCACCGACAAAGTAATTTTTATAAATTTGTGATACTTAAAATTAAATTATTGTGAAAACTAATAAGTATAATACAATTTCACTCATTATAATTAGATAGATAATGATTTATCAAACCTGCTGGCTTGAATAATTACAGATAGAACAATTTTGGAAAGTTTGAGTTAAATTGGTCCGATTTCAACCCGAAGCCTGTCATTTACTATTATTGCTTTTCTGTCCTGCATTTTGTTATTTTGTGTTTTCTAAAAATATTTTCTTAATTCCTTTTGATAATTCATTTGTAGTTATAATTTATTAGTATAATTTATATTATACGGGTTGTTTCCAAATTCGGGTGCCAAATTTCACTGGTATAGGTGAAACTCAAACTCGGATACGACCTCTGGTGTGATTTTTATAAGCTAAATTGGACTGCACATTCCTATTTGATTTTTGTGTCGTTCGTGGGCGTTTCTAATTTTATCGCGTTCTTCTTGTTTTTGTTGCCCCAATACGTGCAACAGACAATATAAAATGTTACCTTTGTGTGCAGTCCAAACGGTGCCATCTTTATTGCAATTTGCAGCGCCACTATCAGCCATGAATTTTTTCTATATTGGAAGGAAAAAGTAGTAAATTCTAATTTTGCCGTTTTTAGTTTATCAAATACTATTACTGGAATCTCTTGTTTGTCCGATCTTGGTTTCAGGTTTGTTATGCATTTTTGCATAAAATAAGAGACTATAAAAATGGGTGAAAGGAGCTCTACCTTTTTTATTCTTTTCTTTTTGCGTTTATATTTATATCCTTTCTGCAAAGTACATATATTCCAATCTCTGATCTATTGTTACATTATTGGTAGGAAGTAGTAGATCGGCTAATCGCTGGTCTCTCTTTCATTATCTACTACAGAGAAAGAAGTCTCTAGTTGCTCCAGCTGCTGAGGATCACCTTCCTGTTAGCGTATCGCGAAGTCATCTTCCTTTTTCTTTAGCGGTAGCTATCGTAGAATACAATAACAAATACAACTTTGCATGTGGTTTTTAATAATAAAAAACTGTCTACATAAAAAACTCCTTGAAGTCTATAAAACACAGATGAAGAGGCTTCGCCCGAAAAACTCTTGAATACCACAAGGAAAACACTGTTGGTGTAGATAGAACCGCCTACGAGCATCTGGTAGCATAGACTTAATTCACAAGTTAATCGGCAAAGAAGAAATTAATAAACAATACTGTCAAATCTCTGTTATAAATTATATTAATCTAGATAGTGTGTTTTTTAGGTTCCTTTTCTGAATCAAACGGGTTTCCAACACTTCACCTAAAGAATGATTGCCGGTAGATAGAAGACGAAGCTAAAGACAAATATTGGTAAGAGATTATGGCAATTTGAAGCCATGCAATCTGATTTCTACAATGTTGCTGTCACATTTGAAAGATTGGTAGATAATACTCAGGTGTTCGTATTAGAAAACGTGTATTTAAGCAACGTGATAGTGATTAGGAAGTTATTTGAGGACCATCTCAATAATTTGAAAGGAGTGTTTGGAAAGAATTGCTGATTATCCAAAAAAGTGTCAATTGTTGCAAGAACAAGTAGAATAGCTGTGCCACATAGTATCAAGTACAACGGACTTTTAGAAAATATTGGCAGTGAAAGATTAACATACTTCTAAAGCTATACACAAGATACGAAGTGTCTTTACATTTACTATAATTATGCAGATTTTTACTGGGTTTTTGCTAATATTCCTAAGCTACTTCAACAGTTTATAGAAGCAGCAACAAGATTCGTGTAAATCAACTAGTGGCAAGAAGCGTTTGAAATGGAAACTATCCAATACCGCTGTTATATCCACAGTCTATTGGTGTTCTTTCGCAAATTTGTCCAAACCAGAAATTGACCAGAAGAGAATTACTTACCATCGAAAAAGCGTTCAAATATTTTTATAAATGTTTCTATGGTGTGGCCCTGTCTAAGGAACCGTAGTTATTACCTGCGAATAGAAAATAAGAAAACAGAGCTCTTTACGATGACAAGAACAACCCCAGACAGCAAAAGTTCACTACTTTTTACAGCAATGTGACTATTTGTTAACTATTATTTTACATTCATACCGTTCTATTACCTCTCTTTAACTATTTTTAAGGCATTTTTGGGTCAGGTAACTATGTAGTAACGTTTTAGTTGGTATGAAGCCGTAACTAAACTTTCTTATGTTCTTTAGTAGTCAGATAACCGTCAACTTACTGTCAGTTGACTTGTTAGAGGAACCGAAAAGGTTTGTTGAGACAACTGCACTATCTGATTGTCCCTTTGCAGTAATATTAACATATTAAAGCTTACTTTCAGGACAGAATACGTCATGTTACAATAAAACAGCTATTGGTAATAACTCTACTGCTTGCTGATTATTTTCTGTTACTCCCAACAACAACAAATTAATTATTAATAAAGGGTTTTCCAATAAGAGGTGTTATTTTGATATTCAAAGAAAAGTGCCATTTTTTAATATAAATGATCGGATGTTTATTTCATTATAAAGAGGAAGGTATGCCGTTAATAGTGGAAAATAACATCAGGCAAATGACCACCACGACCACGCTTACAGGACAATATCCTTTTCATGAAATTTTCCATAACCAAATCGCAAAGTGGCTGCCCTATGTCCTCGATAGCCTCACGAATTCCATCTTTGAGGTCTTGAATCGACGCTGGGCTGTTGGCGTAGACCTTCTCTTTCACGTGGCCCCAAAGAAAGAAGTCGCAAGGTGTTAAATCACAAGATCTCGGTGGCCAATTGTGATCACCTCTTCGAGAGATAACACGGTCCGGAAACTTTTTCCGTAAAAGATCAATGGTTTCGTTGCTTGTGTGGCACGTAGCGCCGTCTTGTTGAAAGTAAACGTTGTCCAGATCAATACCATCCAATTCCGGGCATAAAAAATCGTTAATCATCTCTCGATAGCGCAATCCAGTCACCGTAACTGTTGCTGCAGCCTCATTTTCGAAAAAGTAAGGTCCAATGACTCCGCCGGACCATAAACCGCACCAAACAGTCACACGTTGAGGATAGAGAGACTTTTCAACAATAACTCTTGGATTTTCTGAGCCCCAGATCCGACAATTTTGCTTGTTGACGAAGCCACCGAGGTGGAAATGGGCCTCATCACTCAAGATGATTTTTCGATGGAATTCTGGATCATTTTCATGCATTTCAACGACCCAATCAGCAAAGACACGACGTTGTTGATGATCGGCCGGCTTGAGTTCTTGTGTTAACTGGACTTTATAAGCCTTAAGACCCAAATCTTTATGCAAAATACGGTGTAATGACGTTTGTGGAATGGCTAATTCCAAAGAACGACGAGGAATGGACAAACCTGGGTTTTCTTTAACACTTTCGGCTACAACAGCAATATTCTCGGCTGTTCTTGAGCGACGTGCACGGGTTTTATTCTTCACATCACTAACTTGTCCCAAGAGCTCGAATTTTTTCACCAATTTCTGTATTGCGGTCCGACAAGGTGCTTCACGGTGACCCAAAAATGTTCGAGTTTTACGAACCGTCTCTGCCAAATTTTCACCATTTTTATAGTGAATTTTAATAATTTCAATGCGTTGTTGAAGCGTGTATCGTTCCATATTTATTAATGGCGTAGTTTCTACTTGTCAAATGTCAAAAAATGATAGCTTCAAAAGTGACATCTACCGAAATAGCGGGCTATTCAAAATAACACCTCTTATTGGAAAACCCTTTATATAATATAATAATTTATAATATAGAAATTTCCAATATGCAAAAACCTTCAAATATATATATATATATATATATAATTCGCACAGAACAAATTAAAACATTTATTATTATACTCTATGTAAGTCTTGTCGTTTCTTGTTTACTTTAACTATGAATAAATTTTTTAAATAAATTAATAAACATAAAAATTGTAGTTGTTTAGATAATAATTTAAGGTATTTAGGTTAAATCGGTCTTCAGAAGGGAAGCGCCACAGGTACCCGGGGTTTTGGAGGCAGTGGTCGACCGTTCGCCCAGTAAAGAGACCAAAAGTTGTGTAGAATTTCAATAAACCATATTCTTATATTAAATTTTATCCCAGACAGCAAAAGTCTACTACCTTTTACAATAATACAACGTTTTGTTAACTATAATTATACATCCATACTGTTGGATTACTTTCCATTAACTATTTTAAGGCATCTTTGGATTAATTAATAAAACAACATTTTATGGTAACATTCCTATTTTTTGACTATTTATTTGCTGCTACCACCAACGGTAAGTTTTCTAGCACAAATCTAGCCCTGGGCGACAACGAAATCCAATAATAATGTAAAATAAAAACAATTATTATTGCAAAGCATTATTCACAAGAGATAGTTAAGAATATAAAAACAAAAATTTTGTGGTTGTTGCAAAAACTGCTTTATTTTACTATTTCTTTACATCGTTTACTTTACACAATTACTATGTTGTTAGGAAATAGTAAAGTTTTGCTGTCTGGGACGATAAAAACGAATGAGCGGTTTGACGATACGACTTGAAAAGAAGTAATAGACCCTGATTTCGTTACAGTACTGGAATAGAAAGATCAAAAGCTTTGGAGTCGATAAGACTCTATGTAGACGTGGAGGAAAGCATGTTGAAGGTGTTTTCTAGAATGTTGGTGATAGCTTCATCAGTAAGCAGTACTACCAAGTGGCAAAGAATCAGAAGTACCTGGAGAACTACATGATGAGTTTAAGGTCGACATCGAGGGGTAAAGAAACGTTAGAAAGACTGTGAGAAAGGTTTCACTAGGCCCTACAAAAAGACGTCAAAGCCTAGAATTGTAAGGGTAAAAACGTGTCGTGTATAACCAATAGCTTCGCTAAAAGAGGAAAGCAGCCATAAAGCAATACAACTTGAGTAGTTTTTTTGGAGAAATAATAATGAATATTGCTGGTTCCTTTCCAGAAACTGAAACGTGCTGGTAGTAATGGATTATTTTAGTAAGTAGAAAGGCGTTTACGCTTAGCCTAATCAAGAAGGAATCACGGTTGTCAAAACACTACTTATGAATTTTGTTTGCCGGTTTTTCCCGAGCAAGATAGGAATCTTAGTTCAAGGGTTTCCCAAACCATGTGCAAGTTGTTGGGCATTAAGAAGACCAAAACGACCTCTCTACATTTACAGTCAAATATCTAGAATATTGAAAGAAATGAACGGGACACTTACAATTAGTAGACATTTATCTAATATAGTGTCCGAGGATCGATGAAATTGGAATAAATATATCGACCTTTTTTATTGGCTTACCTCATGGTTAGTAGGTATTTGTTGACGAAACAAAAATATGATTAGTCTTCGAAAGAGAATTAGAAAAGAGAAGGTGACTTGCTGTGGTTTTACAAAAGCCCTTGAAGGTTTCAGAGACTTTCTCTAAAACTGCAATTGAGAAGGCACACGCAAGGTCGTCAAGTAGGTAAGAATTAAACAACCGACAGAACACAACTAAAAGTCTAAAAGTCAGCTGGTTGGAACGAAGTTGTTCAAAGAGCACGAGATCTTTTCCAGACTTGTTGGTTGGTTCAGTGCATGTTTAGTGATCCAAGGATGTTACAAAGGAATAGCAATTTAATTTTAAAGAAGATATGGGAAAGAGAACAAACTTCCAGAATAAGATCGCAGATATTGGCAAAGTCATTAAGCTGCATTATGAAAAATCTTTGTTTTATTTTGATACCAATAAAGGCTTTCTAAGATAAACTAACATACAAATACCTATGGTCGATATCAACACAGTAATTGTAGGCTAGATTGTATAATTGAATAATTATCTTATTCTATTATACTTCAAGACTCTGCTAACAAAATAACTGCCTATTATTTTAAGCCTCCAAATGAAGCAAACTCTTCAAAAATTTATTATCGCTTAATCGAGCCAGCTTAGACAAACTCTATATTGTTAATAGAAATATCACAGTTAAAAATTCCATGGACAACTATTACGACTTACATTGGAAAAGAAAACCATGTTCTATAAAAATTTTAAAAGAAATTCAAAAACAGAATTTCAGTGTCTTGAGGCTACGAACAAACATAGTTAGAACTTCTTTTTCTAAAACCACTAATAAAACAATTATTTTCTACAAAGAACTTGAAGCTGAATTTACTTTTCTAAAATTCGATGAAATAAAATAGAGACAAAGAAGACCAAATTTCGCAAATCATATTACGTAGTGTTATTAATACTTAGCAGTCTACTTTTCTGAATTATGAAAGCATAATTGGTGATTATGTATGTATGTCAATTAATTTTGTTTACAAAGCTTATTAATGTACAATTACAAAACGTGTCATTTAGAAAATATTCGTTTTTAAACCATGCAGCACGGAACATGAGTAGGTTAATTCAATAACTATGTTTACTGTAAATTCTAGAAACTTACATAATTCTAACACACGTCATATAATTCAAAAATTCTAGTTTTATTTTAAAGCAGCATTAAAATAAGATTTTGAAAATTACTAAATAATATGCTTAATAGCTACTGCTCGAAATTCGTATACCGGGTGATCATTTTAAAACTTCCCACTTTGAGTAATTCTTTAATTAGTAAAATCGCTGAAACGTTTCGAGTTTGTTTTAGAGGGGGGACATTTAATAACCTACTCTAGTAAGTTGGGAAACTTCCACCCCAAGATTTTAAACGGCACTACCCCATGTATGATATATAATTTTAAAGGGTATAAAACTCTTAATCTTTTACATCAAAGAAAATCAAAATCGGTCCAGCCGTTCCTGAACTAGAGACAGAAATGTATTAATTAAATTAAATACATTTTCATCTCTAGTTCACGAACGGCTGGGCGGATTTTGATTTTCTTTGATGTAAAAGATTGAGAATCTTATACCTTTTAAAATGATATATCACACATAGGGTGGTGCCATTTAAAATTTTGGAGAGGGGGTGGTTGGGGGGAGGGTGAAAGTTTCCCAACTGACTAGAGTAGGTTATTAAATGTCCTCCTCCAAAACAAATTCGAAGCGTTTCAGAGATTTTTGATAATTTTACTAATTAAAGAGTTATTCAAGGTGGGAAGTTTTAAAATGATCACACTGTATATTTTATATATAATTTATAGTTACTAAGCAATTTGAACGATTTGTTAAGAGTTTTTGATTTTTTTACTTGGCAACAATACAAAAAATATTTTACGGCAAATTAAATTTGCATTCCTAAAAGTTTTGTACAAAGCAAGAAACTAGAGTTTTTAGTTTTCAATGCATTTTGAATGAATCCGTGACGTTAAACCAAAATTGTTGAAATAGTCTGTTTACTATTTAGGATGTTTTTATTATTCCGCAATGGATTCATTTTCTGTTAACTATACTATGATTTCTAATTAACAAGTCTTTTAGTCTTTTTCTCTTTGCTTCATAATTTATTTTCTATTTGTATTTTATACATAATTTACTCATCATTGCTCTTTTATGTAAAACCCTGTTACACCAGCGGCATCCTTTCAGCGAAAGGTATTCGGGTACTAATGTTTAGAAAATAGCATTTGCTATGAGAGAGGAACATTTATTGTTTGGGAGAACACAAAATGATAACAGTTTAAACTGATACTTCATTTTGAGAAATCAACAAATGAAAAGGAATTTAACACAATCCATTTCAGTAAATAATTAGCCGCTGCAGGTCTACACTAAGGCAATTTCAATAAATCAAACTTCTTTCTTTTTCCTGAATTGTTTATTAGAGTCGGCCTAAGCTGAAAACAGCTGATTTACAGGTCCGTCTCCCGAACAAACTGCCGCTTTCTCAAAATTGTTAGTTTTAAAAAACACAGGAAAAAATCAAAAACATGCCACTCAAATATGTAAATTACCTTGTAATTACAATTTATAATGATAGTATGCAACAGTAATCGCTTTCTTTGTAATAGTAAGGAATCATTTCAAAATTATAGGTTATCATCTAAACGATTATTTTATTTGGAAATCGTCTTGTGCAACTGAAAACATATTTTCGAAAACAAAGATTCCATTATTTTAGTATTGGTTAATGGCTAATCGTGTAACATAAAATAAACAGTATAAAACGAAGCAGTTTTGATCAAGCATCCTAGAACAATTGAAACACCTCCAAGGTATTTATGATCAGATCTTATACTGAACAGAAATAAGCATAAATCACCTCTTTACAAGTCCAAGGTTGAGAGGTTAATAAGTCATGTAAGAAAAACATCATTATAGTCTCCATACAACAGGCAATTTTAAATTTGTACAGGTCAGAACTTTTTGGCGTTGTGTTTAGAAGAAAAGTTCCAGACTATCTGACCTATCCCAAAACAGAAATACAAAAGGTCAAGAAATAAAATAAAGGCGGTAGATTAAAAAAGAGATAAAGTTAATTTGAAATCGAAAAAGATAAAGTAAAATGACCCGTATAAGTATATTAGATTTATTTATTACTTATGAAGGCTAGTGGTTGAGTGTTTTGAAATGATAAAACAGAAAAAGTCACTGTTTTTATTGCATCAGACAACTGAAAAAAAAATGTGATTCCCTAAGAAAAACTTTATGATACTGTTTTATCTTCTACTATATGAAAATTGAAACTAATTGACAATATCGGCAATTACGGGAGATAAGACTTTTATATTTTTTTAATGAAATTTTTTAAATAATCTGATAAGTCATATAGAAAGAGTAAACACGGTTTCCATGAGTAAGATAAAACACGTTAACATAGTAAACAAAGATACTTGCGTCATTCGTAGACTGCATAACCGGCAGAAATGAAGTAGTTTTTTTCCAAAAGTAGTGTTGAGATCTTTTTGAAAAGACTTAAAACTTACAACAGATATCAAAGTTCGATATTACATAAATAAAAACTGTATCTCTTTAAATGACGTACATGTTAAGCTACCATTCATGCCATGTACGCAACGACTCTACCTTCTAACTTTCTCATTACAGCAGCCTACATCGATCTGATACATAAGCGAGGTTCTCAGCACACGCGTGAACAGAGTATTTCAAGACGCACACCCAGAATCGTCTACGTAGACGAGCTGGCAGTATAATATTGAAAAATTTTGTTTATAGTAGATGACGAACGGTAAAGATTTACGAGTTTGTCAGTGAGAATAAAAGTGCGAAACGCTTCTTCGGCTTCTGATATTTGCATTCTTTTTACGGTCGCAATAGCGTACATTGCTAGTAAATCTGGCGACGGAATTTAGATATAGACTTGGAATGCGACACATTTTAAAGAAATTTATAATTTATACGTCTTCAGATCACTTTTCAGAAGACTGCGTTTTCATTTAGTAAAAATTCGTTGTTCTTTTATTTTCTTTTTATTTTTCTTTTAATTCCTTTACTTCAGTGAATTCCTTTTTCCTTTAAGGACTTTTGTGTTACAATTTAGAGTTCGTTAGTTAGTTAAGTGATAGCAAAAAAGTGTGTTTGGACTGTCTATATCGTCCGCAGGAAAAGCCAAAAGTATCTAGAGAAAGTTTGGAATTGCTTGGTTTTGAAGAAACTTCTACAGTCACTAAACAACCAAATAAAATGGCTGCTGTTACACACTTTACTATTGAAAAGGAAGACTGCAAAGGTAGGCTCAATGAGTTTTTTTATTCTTGCATGCGTTAAAAATGAGCATAAGCTAACTTAGAAATTGTCATATTTTCTTTTGAAAGAAGGGGATAATCTGTATGTAATTATTATAAACAATATGGAAAGAAATCTGCAGATCTTCAAGTTGAATATTAAAAATTGACCCTGAAATGCTTTTTTCTCTCAATTGTTAGTTGCAATGGGTAGGTATATACAAAAACAACGTAAACAAGGATTGGTTTATACAGCTTTTACTACAGGAACAGGCCCATGTCCTTGCAAATTCATTAATTATTAATACATTTCTGCTTATTTTTAACATAATTATATGAATGCCCATGAAAAGAAAAGTTTGTTACCTACTTTGAAATTTTATAGAACCTACTTTGTTCAAGGAAGAGAATCTGTATAGTTGTAGAGTTATATCATGCAATGAAACAATAGTATGAAAACAACAAACCATTTTGCTGCAAATGAAAATTTTCCCTTTTATAAATTAAAACATTAAGATAATAAATAAAAGTGTCATTAGACACAGCCAAAGATGAACATACGTCAGTTTTAATTATTCCGCTTATTAAGAATTTATATTAGAAACAATTTATTGCACGCAATCAAATTATTAAAGAGTTCAAAGTTTTACTTATTATTATATAAATTTCAGAAATGTTTACATTATAACCCTATAATTATTATCTAAACATCTTCCTTTTTTGTTCGTCTTTTTTTATAGAAAAAGTCTACGTAATGATCTTTTAATTATTTCTGGAAGTTACGTATATCACCAAAAACTTGTTTCTTATATAAGCTGGGTACAATAAGAAACAATAATATTAATAATTTACTTCATCCAAAGACTAACAAAACAATGAACTGCTTTTTGTTTTTAAAAGTTCGATGCTTGGGGGCGAACTAATTGCTTTATCTTTTGTTCCGTCTAAATTTAATCGGTAATGCAAGACAAGACAGTCTCTTAAAAAATAAGTACCTACAATTGAAGCGGTACATTCTTTAGGGGCAATCAAATGATTAGAACCAATTTCAAGGCGACATTAAAGTCGATTGACATCGTCATTATCAGAATCATGCAATTATCGCCGGGTGGGAAAATGGAAATTATCCAGAAAACCGCTTCACCACACTCATACACGTGTGTCACGGTGGTGTGATTGGTTTTTGCGCAATTGCCAACAATCCCAAAATTGAAAATAATTGCATCTTGGATAAACAATCTTATTTTCATCGTCTTGATGTTATTCGTTATTTTGATATATTATTACTATCACTACAATGTTTGTGTGCTTTTTTTAGTTTGATAATAATAGAAAGAAAACGTGTCAGACTAGAAATTTCTCTAGTGGCATCACAAATGTAATAGGTCTTGGAGACAATTTGTCTGGCATTAAAGAGGAGCCAAAAAACGTTTATCTAATTTTAGCACTTGATGATTCCTTATAGCAAAATGTCGAAAGGTACTTATCGTACGATATGCCCCACGTTACGAAAAAAAACTAACCATGTACGTCATCAGAGTTCATCAGTTTTTTTTATTTCATAAAATTTCAAGATTTTTATCATAAAATTTGTAAAATTTCCTTGGTAACCTTTTGACATTAAGGTGTAGATAAACCTTGACTTTTGTTTTAGATTATGACGTTCCTAACTGGTGTTTTTCTATATCTCCGAATGTTATTTAAACAAACTCACAATTCTGCATCTATAAATTGGAAACGATTAAAATGACAATTAAAACACACATTTTAAAAATATTTTACTTTTTTGATAGGACAACGACACTAACTTACTGTAATAATGCTTGTTTTTCAGGAGCTCAAGCGGTAAAAAAATTACCCCTGCGACAATTTGCTCCACTTTTGATCGCTATGGTTGGTCTTCCCGGTCGAGGTAAAAGCCTTTTGGCCAGAAGATTATCCAGATATCTAAATTATACGGGGGATAATACTAAAGGTAAGCAATATTGTCTTGAGAATTTACTATTCTTGCCATTTTATTGGAGAATTAATAAGAATGAAAATCAGTGGAGATTATTAAAAAAAAAAGACAAGAATTATTATTACAAATTCTGTTTAATGTTTAAATTCAGTCAATAGTTTATGATTTTTTATTGCGGTACGGCAACACAAAACAAATTGTTACTCAACAACAATTTAAATTGTCTTTTGACCTGAAAAACGTCTTTTAAATGAAAGCTTATGAAAAACTATTTTCAATTAGATAGTCGTCTTGATGCTGCTATTTACTTGTGGGGAATTGAACATTATACTGTATGGGATAAATACTATGCGTTCAGAAAGTCGCGGCATCTCAACTGCCTGTGGAAAATTAAAAATTGAAAATTGAAATTGAAATACAAAACAATGGCAATAACATTTTCAACGAACTAATTTGGAGTCATTACTGAATTTACGAAGTTTGTCTGTCTGTCGGCATTTTTTTTAAATTTTGAAATTTGACTTCAAATTTGGATTACATCAAAAATTAAAGACCTCGTTTTTTGATATCTCTGGGAACATGGTCAAAATGGCCGCCGAAATTTGAAAAATATTCAGAAAATTTGTTTTTACTTTAGAATTGTATTCTACATCAAAAACTAAGAGATACATATACTTTTAGATTTTTGATATCACCTCGGGAGCCTGATCAAAAGGCCGCCGAAAGATAAATGTTTGCTTATTTTTGTGAACAGACTGTTGCTCGAATTCAGTAACAAAATTGAGTTCGTTGTGGTTATGCTTTGCATTCCCAGATGTTTAAAAATTCGAATTGGAAGGGTTTATTAGAAATATTCACACAAACTGTTAAAATGTTTTTCACTTACTAATGTTTTCATGGAGATTTCTTTTAAAATAAACATTTTTATTCTGGTGTAATATTTTTGTTAAAAAACAACAAAGTTTAATAATTAGCTAGGATACCGGAACTTTTTGAGTACACGATAACTTAAAAGCCGAAAGCGACGAGTTGACATTTTCAAGTTTACACTACATTTCTCGTTTATGCCGTTGGGAAAATAAGCCAATGGAAATAGGAATATGGGTAAAAGCGTACTATTTCACCTCACCATGATGTCGGACACTTGTTTGTATATAAAATATCGCTGCATAAGCGATATTCAACAACCCTGCTGCAGTAGAGTACGTATTTTTACCCGTAGAGAACGCTCGGACCTTCGTGAAAATTTACCGAGATTCTTCTTTTAGTTTTTCGTCTTTTGGCTTTTCCCTGCTTTTTCAGATAACCCTTAATGATAGGGTAATGTATAAATAAATCTACTCTACACAAAATCCGAAGCTTCTCTTGATTGTTTTATGCTATGAAAATCGTACTTTGTAGCAATGTGTGGTTAGGGACTAAATAGTATGTAGAGAAAGCAACTGGATGTTAGCGGAATAGATCTCAAGAACCTGTTTATACAGTATGATGATAATGCAAAAGATAAGATGAAAACAAATGTTTTATTTTTAAAGGGGCACTGCCCCACTGCCCTCCTTATAATAACCTTCACTGATTACAGAAGAACGTTGATTATTCACATCGTCATTGTGATACTTGTTTTATCTAAATTGAGAATGAGAATTCAATTTCAAATAAATTGCAGTTGATTATTTTTCATTAATAAAGCCTGAATAATAAAAACCAAGGAATTCTAAAATTAAAATTCATCTACTATCATTTTCTTAACAGTGTTGGACATAAGCGATTACCGTCGCAAACATATGGAAAAATATGCATCGCACGAAATGTTCCGCGCTGATAATTTGCCAGCTTGGCGTCTTCGTCAACAAAGTTTCCGCGAAGCTCTGGAAGATGCAGCCGATTGGCTACAAAAACCTGGCCATCATGTGGCAATTTTGGATGGTCCAAACGTGTCCCGTTCCCAACGCCAGGAAATCTATGATCTCGTGTATGGTCAATTAGGATTTAGGATAATGTTTATTGAATGCGTCTGCGAGGACCCTACTATCTTAGAACGCAATTTTAAGGTAAGACGAAGAAAGTTTTCAAAGTGTGTGCTTGTGAAATAATAGGCATGGATGCTTTTCTTTTAGGATATTTTACAGTATAGTGCTGATTACTGCGGCATGGCGACGGAGCAAGCGCTGACTGATTTGACTTACAAAATGGCCCACTATAAGGCTCAATATGAATCACCAAGTTTGGGAAGTCATTGGGAGTTACCATGTCCAATGGTTAAACTTTTAGATGGTGGATATGGAGGTATTGTTGCTCATGGTGTTACTGGTACTAAAGAAAGCAAGATCTTAGCTTATATTTCTGTTCCCAAACCTTCACAACAAGTTATATACTTTAGTAGGGTAAGAAAAGATTTTACTAATAAAAGAATAAGCAAATAAGAACTTGTTATAATTTATAGCATGGGGAAAGCGAATTTAACTTAATTGGTCGAATTGGTGGAGATGCTCCATTATCACCAAGAGGACGTGTTTATTCACAAGCCTTAGCCAAACATGTCCATGCCTTAAATCTACCTGCATTGCAAGTGTGGACGTCTACATTGCAAAGGACAAAAGCTACTGCTGCAAATATTCAAGCACCACAACTACATTTGCATGAGTTGGATGAGATCTATTCAGTAAGTTTTATTGTTTTAACTTATCATTATTGTAGTTTGCTTTTTTTTGTTTTTAGTTTAATGTATGACATTATAAGCAAGTACTAATGTTTTTTGTAGAAACTTGAAATGATCAATTATTATTAATTATTAAGAAAATAACCTAACCACGACTTTTTTTCCAAACCAAATACTACAGATGCAAAATTCTCACAACTACCTGCATTAATTATGTTGATTGATCATTGATAAATTCTTTAAATCTCAACTGATGTAACTTCTAGCTTTCATTGCATTTTGATGTTTAACCTTCAGAGCATTAAAAGAGCTTGTATCTGCTGTACTGAAAATTCTTACTAATTAATTGCTGGTTTTAGTTTCTATGAAGGAGAGAAATGCTAAAGATTTGAAATCAGTCATTTTGTATTAAATAAGAAATACACCATTATTTATTATTATGTTACAAAGATACAGCAAAAATCAATAATTTATTCAAGAATTCTTATTTTTAGGGTGATTGTGAGAGTTTAACTTATGAAGAATTACAAGAACGATTTCCACGTGAATTAGCATTACGTGATCATGAAAAACTCAAATATCGTTATCCTCAGGGAGAATCATATGTAGATGTAATGCAACGTCTTGTTCCTGTTCTTACACAACTCGAATGTGAAACTAATGTTTTAACAGTTTCTCATCAAGCAGTCTTACGTTGCATTTTGGGTTACTTCCTTGAAACACCTTTTGACGAAATCCCATATTTTCATGTGCCACTGCATACTATAATTAAAGTTACCTTGAAGGGATACAACTACACAATGGAAACAGTGAAGATGCCAATTGAATGTGTTGATACAAATAGAGCAAAACCAACGAATTGCAGTGTTAATCGGAGTTCAGAAGATGCACTTTTGACTGTTCCTGCGCATCTTGATTCGCTTTCAAATTTGAATACTCTCACGCCATGCACATAGTGATGTTTTAAATGGAAATGCTTTTTCTTTTTAATTATTAGTTTCTTATTGAGAAACTCTAACAAGTAGGGTTGTTTTAAATCTTGTTTATGTATGATTGTATTGAATTATTTGTATTAAAAATTTTTGTGTATTCTGTTTAGAATGACATAACTGTGTTATCTTTATTTATATTTTGAAAACTATGATTGACCGTAGTCTTTTATTCACTTATTTTGTGTTCATTAATTTAATTAAGCAACGATTTTCTTACTACTGGTATGTTTTAGACATTATGCATAGTAAATGTAGGATGTGTAAAGATAAAAGTGTAGTGTGCACCCATTAAATCTGGAATTTGCCAACAAACTAGCAATATTGTTTTTTGTATTTTAGATATAGTATAGATAACATTTTTATTTCTCTGTTTTTTATTCTTATAGAAATACTGTGATCGATATTGTGCATTTTTATTGCATATTATAACTACAAAGAAATTGTAAAGTGTTTTGTGTTATCTTGTTAGCAAAGTGTATTTTTATTATTTAATAGAAACATATATTTATACATGATGATATAATAAAATATTAAACCATGTAATAGAAAATACTTTTGTATTATCAGTGATAAAGCATTAAAAATATTTTAAATGCAGAAAATGTCTTTTTCTATAATTATCTTCAAATATACAGTATGCAGTGTATTTCAGTTTGGATCTCGAATTGTCGATCACTTGATTTATTTGAAATTATTTTTTAAGTTGCAAGTTTTGTTAATAATTTCTTGTTTACTTATAAGTTTTGCAAACACAGGTTGATCTATTGAGGTTAAGTTGTTTTTTGGCGTTTGATTGTTACCATTGTTACTAATTTAAATTCAGATTCAAGATTGCATTATTGTGATTAGCCGCCGAACGTTGGCAGCAATGCCGGGTAAAGCCCTGTCCAATCGTTACCATTGTCCAATGCAGTAGCTACTTGTCCATGTGCATTTGTTTACATGCTCTTTCTTTTGAAAATGAATATAGTGTAGAGGCAAATGCAAATATTTTTTTCTAGCGTGATCGAAGTTAATGGTCCATAAAGAACGGTATTATTTCATGGAAACTTTTCCGTGCTGTCACACAAGCGATTGTTGTGATGAAACTGAAACAACAAGCACGCATGTCGTTAAATCAGGTGTGATTTGATAATTATAATGGCTTAAAAAACGTTACCAAATAATCTCTCTTGTCAGACATAATTTATGGAAATTTCTCCTTAATGACGACACGTGGGCTTGTTACTTTAGAATTGACCTAGGAGTGAAAGCGCGGAAAATTCCCAAAAATCTGGCCATCGGTGTATATTATAATAGGGTGTTTATAAGTATGTCAGAAATTAGAAAGTGATAGAACGTCGAAAAATAAACGCACTTTTTCAGATAAAATTACATCAGAAAATGCTTATTTTCTCGAGATACGAGATGGTATTAAGTACACAAGCCCCTTCTGAATATCCATCATTTTTAGGATTGTAAATTATTGCTTAATATTCCAGCTTCTTTTCGAATTATGCGAAATCTACAAGATCTCTTATGTCGCAGGAGTTTAGAAAATCTTAACACAACAGTACCTTTGTTTGCTAACTGTACCCCTTCACTGATCAGATTATCTACAGGCAAAGGACAAAGGACTGCATTTCATTCTCACGACAGACACACAGATAATAACGATAATAACTGACAGGTTGAAACCTGTAGTTTTGTCAAATCACAGATTAAATAAAGATCAGATATTTCACTCCCTCTTCCTCCAATGTTCCCATTTGTACATTTGTACAAGATCTAGTTGCGTATTATTGAGAGTATTCAGGGCAATACGGATTTACGGCAATCTGAGGAATGAAATTTTGCAAAAGAAATGGGCACCCTTGGCCATAGAGAGGGACGTACCTTTCTGTCGTTCCGAAATTCGTATTATTCAAACTTACCCAACCAAATTTTCAAGTCTTAATATGCATTTTAAGCATATTTTTACGATATTTTAAAAATCTGGAAAAAACTGAAAAAGTGAACTTTTTCGCATAAAATGTTAATTAAAGAAACAAAGACCACACTGGTCTTCCTAGCGGTTTGATTTTAGGAATTAGGATAAAAAGACTGATAAAATAATGTAAATTTCAAGTGGTTAGGATTTGGTACAAGTAACATTTTCCGTTTACGGTTTTTCGTGTTTTCCATGGAACCGCCCATGTCTAGCATTCTGGAGTTTTCACCAAAGTACTTGTATTTTGCCACTTTACGAAAATATATAAACGCCACATAGTTAGGATTCGTGGAAAAACTAGACTCTTTCATAATTTCCACTATGAACGCATGCCCACGCCTAGCTCGTTGAAATCTTCAACAGAGTAGGTACCTAGATACCTTTCTGCGTCGATGTGTAACAACGCCAGAAAGTTAGGATGGTTAGGATTCAGGCCTTCTTTTTCTGTCAGTGGCTCTTGTACCAAAACGTTTTTTTACACCTAATTTAACAAACTAATATGGATCAATTCGATTTTTCAAAGAAACGATGCAATTCGTACTATGAAATAAGTCTGAACTTACATTGTCAGTTGTATCGACTAAGCGGCGAGTGTACTAAACTTTTCAGCACTCTGTGGACACTGCCACAGATATTTTAATTCGGTTCGCGCACAATTTATTTTAAAATAAATGCAGGATCAACGCAAGGT
Source organism: Ignelater luminosus (assembly GCA_011009095.1). Lineage (NCBI taxonomy): Eukaryota > Metazoa > Arthropoda > Insecta > Coleoptera > Elateridae > Ignelater > Ignelater luminosus. Next base: position 342,549 of record VTPC01090436.1, on the reverse strand, counting down.
TTTACAAATCTCCAAATTGCCACTGCTAACCGTAGTTTTCCCATAGCAACCAATATAAGTTATACCAAGGGTTATACAAATATCCCTAGATTTACCAAACGGTAAAGCAAACGATAAACACATTAGAGAGTTTGAGCACACTTTACGCTATACGATAACGTTATTTTGCGACAACTACGTATGCTCAAAACATTATCGTAACGCTAAAGTTTATCGGAGCCCCCTATTTCCTTGCAAATAAGGAAGCGAATACTGTATACGGTAACTAGGTTTGTGAGGTTAGTAAGTTGTGGCATATATTTAGAGCATGTACATTTTGACGATATTTTCACTATTACTAATTTATTAATAATGAATGAATAAATTGAAACGTGTTTTTTTTTAAATAACCACATCCACTTAGATCGTCAGGTTATGTTAGGTTGCATTAACGTTGGTATATTGTCGGTTGTTTGCTCAAACTCTTTAAATAATGTTACATGCCCGCTTAATCTTTACCGTATTTGTTCACGTGACTTTATCGTTAACGGGATGTTTAACGTGAATTTGCTCAAACTCTCTATTAGAATAGCGTGATCCGGTATCTAAATAGAGTCACGTACACAGGCAAAAGCTATTCATTTGGTGTTTAGCGTTGCCGTATTTGTTTCGAAAAGTTACTAAAACTCTCTAATATTTATATGCATTGGCACAATTTTTAGAATTGGACTCTAATAAATGACGCTGATTTTGAAGTGGTTGTAAATAAGCCTTTCCACTCAAACACTAATGGTCACGTTTTGAATATCTTTGACGACCGACCGCTACGAAAAAAACGTGATTCTATATTTACAGTTCATTTTTTTTCCCTATTTTCCAGACTATAGTACATTTTTATAATATAGAAATCTGAATACGCTTTGCCATGATATTTTTGTAACAGTGCACTTTGAAGTTTCACTGAGTTACATATTTATAGGTTAGGGCCGTTTGGCACGGTGGTAGATTTGACGTCGAAATTTCTCGATTAGAATTCGGTAATCTTTGACAACAAGTTTGACTAAGAATCAGTGGTGGCTGATGATCTAACTTCAGGTCGTGCCAAAACCACGTGATCCTCGCTTGATTGGTTAAAATTGACAGATTATACAGAAACAAACCAATCAAGCGACGAACATGTGGTTTTAGCACCACCTAAAGTTAGGTCACCAGCCGCCACTGCTAAGAATTTAATATTAAAACGAAGTGGTATTTTGCCACTCAGATAAATTTTACACAAAACTTATCAGACACGCATGCGCACTAGCATCAAAATTGCTTTGCATAACGTGAAATAAAAATGAAAATATAACCTCAGGAACTCTTAAGTGTTTTCTATGCGCTGTTAAAAATATACTTTTAGGTCGTGAAACTTGGCCTTTATCTCGTCTGTTGTTACGTTTTAGGTCTAATTTCTGTTAGAGCCTTTTGAATAGCTATGTATTATACACTGTGTAAATAACATGAGGAATACAATTCATATTTTTTTATTATCGCTGTTTGGAAGAAAAGTTCGGATACATTAATTTTATTTTTTTTTTCTCCGGATTTTATGGACCTTAATTTTTATTTTTTAGTTTACTATTCTGGGACCTATGACGTCATCCACTTCTTTTTTCTTAATAGAACCCCCTTATTTTCTAACAAGAAATAAAAAGATTTCTCTTGAGTTCAGCAGTATCCCACATTTCTGTCAGTGGCTCTTGTACTAAAACGTTTTTTTACACCTAATTTAACAAACTAATATGGATCAATTCGATTTTCCAAGGAAACGATACAATTCGTACTATGAAATAAGTCTGAACTTACATTGTCAGTTGTATCGACTAAGCGGCGAGTGTACTAAACTTTTCAGCACTCTGTGTTAGAAATATGGAGGATTTGGGGAAAATAATTAAACTTGAAGTTTTAATGTTTTAATCGTCTGGTATCAACAGGATGGTGCATCACCACATTATTCACTTCGTGTTAGAAAATACCTATTGATGTCTTTCCTAACAGATGGATAGGAAAACTTGGTGCAATAGAATGGCCGGCTAGGTCTCCTGATTTCACCCCACTTGATTTTTTTCTCTCAGTTCTTCAAGATCACAAGGTTTTGAGGGATATATACGTGATTTTAAATAGCCCCAAAGAAAGGATAATACGGATTTACGGCAATCTGGGAGATGAAATCTTGCAAATGAATCGGCACCCTTGGTCATAGGAAGGGGCGTATTTTTCTAGCGTTCCGAGATTCGTGTTATATAAACTTTCAATGATACTCAACTAAATTTCCAAGTCTTAATTAATATGCATTTTAAGTATCTTTTTACGATTTTTTAAAAATCTGGAAAAGAACTGTGAAAAACGTGAACTTTTTTGCATAAACTGTTAATTAAAGAAACAAAGGCCACACTGGTCCTTTTGGCGTTTTAATTTTAAGAATTAGGATAAAAAGACTGATAAAATGACGCAAATTTCAAGTGGTTGGGTAGGATTGGGTACAATAAGTGACATTTTTCATTTAGGTTTTTCGTGTTTTACATGGAACCATAGTATATAGATGGGTAAGTAGAACGACTCTTCAAAAATCCTTTGTTCTTTTCAAATGTCGGCCGATGACCTTGAAGTAATGGTTGGTGGCTACTACCGATATTTCGAACAGATGTCGCTACGCTAGTGTCAGTGGCGTGTGTAGATTTATTTATGAATTACTAAAAAGGCTACTATTGCATCTTCTGTTATTAAATTTAATTTTACCAAATTTATAATGGCATTATTATTAAATTAAATTTATCACAATACATTTTAGATACATTATTGTTCTTGTAGTCAAAAATCTATCCTTCAATGGTTACATTTAAATAAATCAGTAAATAAATTGGTTGTTTTTTTCATATTTATTACTTAGTAATTTATAAAAAAATTTATTTTATTACAAATGTTTCTTATAATTTAATCTAAACTACCTACTCTATCCACATAAAAAAAATCTATTAAATAAACACGAAATTTGTAAGAAAGCATTAACAGAGTTAATGCAAGCACAATTTTTTTACTTTATGTAATTGCAACATAATTAATTAATTAGTTAATACTACTATTATTAGAAGCTTATTAGATAATCATACTTAAAGGCAAATTACTTAATTCTTCTTCTGCAGCTTCTTGCTGCATTATAGTAGGTGTGGCAATTGGAGAAAGAATTTTTTTATTTTTTCCTTTAATGCAATGCTTTTCAAAGTGTGCTGAACAGACCTTGTAATACGTATTTTGCATTAATATTTCCGTATGATCTTTATATACATCATAGATGTTACAAAACCGTGCCCATTCCTCACATCTAAAATATTTATTTTATAATAGCATTTTCAGAATTAATCGGAAGTAACAAAACTTTTATTCCTTACCTTTGTTTATCACTGAGAAATTTAAAAAAATGCACGTTGAAAGTTTCATTCATCCCTTCACAACACAAATACTTTTACAACGCATAATTGTTAAAAATAAAAGTAAAGGTAGTATAGTAGTTCACCTCCACGTGTACGGCACTGATCTAACTTCGCTCGGCCGCTGGCTCGGCGTTCGACCGTCGTGACATCTATTATAGAAACGCGAACTGCCCTCCAACCTTCACGAGCTAGTTTCCCGCGTGACACCAATATAAATAAGTTTGGGGTGTTGCATCCAAGTAAAACCCTAGAAATTTGAAATGGATTGGAATGATGCGTATATGATTTGCTGTATCTTTGTCATACGCTGTCAAAATAAGGTCAAAATGTAATAGAATCAAAACCTACTCTGAATTCTATAGTAAAAAAAACAGGCTATAGGTGTTTCTAAACATCCAGTTATGTTTGCCACCCTGGTTTCTAGTTACAAACAATCAAGGCTCCAAATAATGGTCGCATTCAGGAGACGAAATAGCTACGGAACCGTTCAGATGGAGCGGTAGCGGATTCTGCTACATTCGTTATTATTATACGTCTATACTGAATCGAGAGTTGAGCCAAGTATGACCTTGGAGTAACTTTTTTTTTATTGATCTTGAAACCTATTATTTTAATTAAAGTTTCGTTGATAAATCAAATCAAATACATATAAATAAAATATCAAAACCTAGATTTATTTTCTACTTTTTAAATCCCTTTCTAAAAAAATAATTTGTGCTATTTATTAACTTCCGCTTTAAAAATTAAAATTGTTAAGAATGAGCAAATAAAAAAATAATTTACTTTAACACATTTAATATTTTAATATTTTTAATACATTATAAATACTAAAAATAAAAGTTTTGTAAAACTTCTTTCCGAAACATACTATTTGGTAAAGTTATCGTTAATATATCATTATTATTTAATAAAAAATAATCATTACACATTTCTTTAATTGAAAATTCGCGGCACCTGGACGCGATCACGTGGTATTTATTTTTTGTTAACCAGAAGCAAGCACTGATCACGTATTGTAGCAAAGTAGCGGATGTAAAAAGCGCTCCTGAACATGGTGGCCGCTACCTAGCTGCTTCCAAAGTATCACTCAGGTAGCGCTGTATTCAGTAGACGTTTTACCAACCGCTCCGGAGCTGCTACGTAGCATGTTCGTCTCCTGAATGCGACCAGTATGAAGTTGGCAGTGATTATGCGTTGACAGGTCAACAATGATTGTTGACATTTTCGTGCCAACAATTGATTTTTCACGTCAAAAATGTCAACAATGTCGACAATGTGTCAACTTTGCAAATAAAGTAGGATTCTGCACATTTTTCGTTAAACCTAACCTGTAAACCCAGGTGCTAAAATAAGCTAAAATATCTAATAAGATCATTAATAAGATGTTCAAGACAATTCAAAAATCAAAATGGCTGAAAAGCCCAAGAATAAGAATTGATGAATTGGGTTTTTAGTTATAAAAGACTGTGACAGTAACTGAAGATGGAAAAGAAAAACCAAAATATTATTTAAATAAAATGGCATTAAAAACTAAATCCTATGTATTTATTCTTATTTCCATGGAATCAGTAAAATTACAAGTACGAGGTGTGTGAGAAAAGTAATAAGACTGGCGACACTGCGGGAGATCTGGCAACGTTGTGTCTACTGGCCTGTGCTAAACCGGTTTGTTTATCGCTTCCACTTCCTCAGTCCGAGTTACAACTCCGTACAGCTAACACGTTATTTTTGACAGCGCCATCAGTGAAGTTGTGTTTTTGTTGTGTGTTACAGAAATGGAGCATCGGAATTTAGAGCAACGTTGTGCAATAAAGTTTTGTGTTAAACTTGGTGAATCCGCGAGTGTGACTTTTGAAAAGTTGAAACAGGTCTATGGGGAACAGTGCTTATCAAGAGCACAAGTTTTCCGCT